>QNUK01000162.1:1072500-1122500 GCA_013621035.1 Clarias magur
TAGACGATGCGTGAGGCGACGGGCAGGTGAAAGGAAAGGTAGGATCGTTACTTTATGGTGCATGACTCAGAATTGTGCACTGAATTTACCGTGTCATCATGTCCAGCTGATATGTCTTGGTATCAAAAGTAAGGTAATGATTCTGCTTGTACATTTTGTCTTCACATTGTCATGCCTGTTTAGACAATGCGAGCAGAGGGAGAGGGATATCGGAATGTTTCATTTGGAGTTCCCAGGAAGACCATTTCCAGGATATGGAACAAATTCTGAACACCTGGTTCCACTGCCTAGCGCCCCCTACTGTAGGTCTGGAAGGCCAAGCGTGACGACACCAACACAAGACAGCCTGATTTGATGGTGTTGTTTGAGGAATCGTACTGCACACACTTCTGCTGCTGTTGGTATTCCGGGGTTACACCTGATACCATACTGTAGGTTGTCGGACTATTTAAGAGCGTTTGGCTGCAGCTGGGATCGCTAGACGTGCATTAAGGTTGTATCGTGGGCCAATGCTGATGACTCTAAGTCATTGTCAACGTGGTGTGAATTTTTCATTTCTGGTGCTGACGGACAGACGGATTTTTGTGTAAAATCGAATTTTCTTATTTATTCGTCAGAAATACGTTTTACAAGAAATTAATATGTGCAACGCTCCTTTTGTCCATCTGACTATTTTAAAAATTTTTATTAATTTTATTAAATTTTATTATATTTATATTAAATTAATATTTATTAAATATTATAAAAAAAAATTTGGGGGGGCGCAAACAAAAATAAAATTAAACTTTTACCGCTCGCCTGTATATAACCATTTATCAGGCGATTAAGCATCATTACTGCCAGCATAAAATAAAGTCATGACAATCACATGAGCCCAAATATTTTAAAACAATTTTGATTCGCGAAGAACAAAAGTGGGAGGGTTCAGGGCGCACAGAGCAGCATGATTTGACAAAATCCAATCAGAGCTCAGCCTCAGGTCACATGCTTTTCAAAAACGTACCTCGTTTGTCCGTCGCCCCGTTTACACGAACACAAATGAACGAAATATAGTTTAGATTTTTTTTATTGCAAATAAATTATATTAAGAAATACAGAGGAATATTGCGATTAAATGACTTTATTTCATTATTAAAATAAATAATTATTATGTGAAATAATTACATGTTAAGGGAGCATTCTTCTCTGCCGGACTTTAAGGGGGGGCGGCGCCCCTGCGCCCCGTATTGACCGGCCGCCACTGTTCTGAATGTCTATTTTATATGTCTGTATAGTTTTGTCTGTCTCTCCATCTATACGTCTGTTTTTCTATATAAAAGTGAAATCAATCTGTCTATCTATGTTCATGATCTGTCTGTCTGTCTATTTCTATTAACCTGCCTGTATTTGTCTGTCTGTCTGTGTGTATACCGATTGCATCTGATGCATGTCAAAATTGAGAAAAAGAACTGAAGAATCGTAGAATAAAGTACATTTTTCATTTTCATTTCCACTTTTCATCAAAGAGACTTCAGCGTTTCATTCTACCGTATTAATAAACAGCCACTTTTTCATTTCTTTTGAGACTGAAACACTTAGTTCTTGTTCGTGTAGTCTTTTTTTTTTTTTTCAGCAAGAGGTACAAGTTAATTTATGGTACATGACAGCTTTATTGTTCGACTTGGACTCACATCTGTATCCGCATCACTTCATTACTATTCATTACTCCTAATGTTTGTTATGCATCTATGCTGTAATACTGACCTATGATTTATTGCATATAGTTCACCTCGTAAGTAATTATAGAGTAACTACAGCTATATAGCTTTGGCTCTGAACTCCGGTGTGATAGATTTAAACAAAGACAATGAGCGTGTGATTACCGGGTAGAATGTCAGCTTTAAATCGCGGGGGGATTTCCATCGAGATTGTGTGAACCGTATTCGAAATGACGAGCGAGGCTAGGCTCAGTCGCTGTCTGGTTTCCAGGCTTGAGGTGTTTCTATGCATCATTACTTTACACACAAATGAGAATCTCAAAGAAGGAGCGATTTTAGATGTACAGTAGCCTCAGGGTCGCTGTATGTTTCATCCAAAGCAGTCTGCAATCTTCAGAAAATTTCTCACAAATTTTCTCGATCCAGCTTTTTGTTTTTAATAAAATTTTTTAATGAGAAAGAAATTTTGTTACATTCAATGTCCATCATCCAAACACCATATGACGCACATAAGCAGTCACATCTCAATATTAACAAGTGTTTTTTTTTTATTCAATTATTTCTGTAAAATATAGCTGTAACAGTCCTTCTTAACATGATGTCATTCCACTATATTGCCTTTAAATTAGCACTTGTTGAATAATTCAGTGTTGTTTTTGGTGTCCACGTAAATATCAGGTTTCTTTAAAAGAAATGTGAAAAGGGAAAAAAGAAGTGTAATTCTGTGAATTATTTTCTTAGTGCATTAACAACTTAATCAAATTAAGATAAAAATGTTGAAGAATCTATAGATAAGCTTGAAAAGAAGCAAAAGGCTAAAAATTTTTATTAATTAATAATTTTTTTATTTATTAAGAATTAAACTGTATTTCTTATGAATTGCAAACCCAGAAAACTGATTTGGAAAATCAAAACAATTCATTTGATCGATTAGATAAATAAATAAATAAAAATTATATATATACAGTATACTGTATATTTTAACATGTGTGTAAATACTGTATATATATATATATATATATATATATATATATATATATATATATATATATATGTCAGGTGATGGGGTGCGAGGCATAATTGCAGAGGTCCAGGTGTTAAAGGAAACTATGTTTTATTAATAACAAACAGGGAAATCAACTAAAACAAATATACTTATAATAAGTAAAACAAACCAAAACACATATAATGGTAACGGGAGACACAAACTCAACTTACTGACATTTACGGGTATAAATCAACAGATGCAAAACAACGGAACAGAACAAACACAAGTTATTTATAATGAAACTAATAACCAACTCGGTTCAGGTGAGCGCCCACGGGAAATTGCAAACTGGGAAATTAAGTAAACCAAAACAAACTACAAACACAAAAGACTCAGGGCACTTTGGCCCCCTCTAGGGGTTATCCCTGATTATATATATATAGACACCATGTTTCAGCTCCTTCCAAAGATGCTCAATAGGATTGAGGTCAGGGCTCATAGAAGGCCACTTTAGAATAGTCCAATGTTTTCCTCTTAGCCATTCTTGGGTGTTTTTAGCTGTGTGTTTTGGGTCATTGTCCTGTTGCAAGACCCATGACCTGCGATTGAGACCCAGCTTTCTGACACTGGCCAGCACATTTCTCTCTAGAATCCCTTGATAGTCTTGAGATTTCATTGTACCCTGCACAGATTCAAGACACCCTGTGCCAGATGCAGCAAAGCAGCCCCAGAACATAACAGAGCCTCCTCCATGTTTCACAGTAGGGACAGTGTTCTTTTCTTGATATGCTTCATTTTTCCGTCTGTGAACATAGAGCTGATGTGCCTTGGCAAAAAGTTCCATTTTGTCTCATCTGTCCATAGGACATTCTCCCAGAAGCTTTGTGGCTTGTCAACATGTAGTTTGGCATATTCCAGTCTGGCTTTTTCTGATTTGTTTTCAACAATCGTGTCCTCCTTGGTCGTCTCCCATGTAGTCCACTTTGGCTGAAAACGACGGATGGTGCGATCTGACACTGATGTTCCTTGGGCATGAAGTTCACCTCGGATCTCTTTAGAAGTCTTTCTGGGCTCTTTTGTTACCATTCGGATTATCCGTCTCTTTGATTTGTCATGAATTTTCCTCGTGCGGCCACGTCCAGGGAGGTTGGCTACAGTCCCATGGATCTTAAATTTCTGAATAATATGTGCAACTGTAGTCACAGGAACATCCAGCTGCTTGGAAATGGTCTTCTAGCCTTTACCTTTAACATGCTTGTCTATAATTTTCTTTCGAATCTCCTGAGACAACTCTTTCCTTCGCTTCCTCTGGTCCATGTTGAGTGTGGTACATACCATGTCACCAAACAACACAGTGACGACCTGGAGCCCTATATATAGGCCCACTGACTGATTACAAGATTGTAGACACCTGTGATGGTGAATTGAATTGAATTGAATTGATGCTAATTAGTGGACACACCTTGAATTAACATGTCCCTTTGGTCACATTATTTTCAGTATTTTCTAGGGGTACCATCATTTTTGTCCAGGCCTGTTCCATGAGTTTATGTTTTTAAATAATTCCGTTGAAGCATGGTTGAAAAGCAATGTCTGACTTTCATTGGTTAACGTTCATAGAATTTTAAAAAATTATTACTTTTGTCAGATTAAAGTTATTTATGTGACCATTGTGAGTTTTTCTTTCATTGACCAAAGGGTACCAACAATTTTGTCCACGTGTGTATGTATATTAAATATATATATATATATATATATATATATATATATATATATATATATATATATTATATGTTTTAATGTTTTATATTTGTGACTTAAGAACACTTTATTATTGTATGCAGCATATGGGAAATGATTTATTTTAGCAAGTTTTATTTGTGTAAAAGTTCTACCATTCGTTTACTGCCATGTACTAAATAACACTTTTATGATAATTTTATAACAGGGCTTTCAGGGATTTGAAATTCTATCCAACGTTTTTGCCGATGAAAACACTTTAGCACATGTTAGTACTGGAAAACAATCAACTTCTTGTTTGTAGCCATAACTCTGCTTAACCTCATCACGCACAGCGATAACTGTCCTATAACAGCACACCCCTAAAATTTTATTCCACGTTTACATTATATTAATATACAAACTAAATATTATTGATTATATTATATTCCATTATTATATTACGTTAAGTATATTTATACCACAGTTCTGTTGAAATTAATCTTTCAACCGAAATATTTTCTGCTGAAATTAAGTTTTCATGACTGACAAATGGCACACACAAATCTCTACGCTTTAGATGTTTTTTGTTTTTTCGTTTTAACCTTTACATAAGGAATAAATCACTTGGGCTTAATCTTGAATTTGATTAATCAGAAGGTGTTGATTAATACATTTACTTTGAAAGCAGTTTCGACAGCTGCAAATCACAGATTTATACTCATGCATTTTTCTTTTGTATTAAGGCCATAATAAAATATTTACTTGAACTTTCACTCGAGTTTTGTGCTATATCCAGAATTTCCAAGAAAAACAAACGTCTATAAACATTTTGAAATGATTTGGACTTGAATGATTTGTTGATTCGGAGGTATTCTGGCCCGCGTGCCTACACGAAGCTGTTCTCGGTCCTGCGTAATTCAGCGTGTGAATAGGGCCGATGTTCGGGCCAGTCTGTTGTGGATTTCCTGCGGTGTTCTGCTCTCGCTGTATAGAACTCGGCTTACTTATGTATGTAGATTTTCAGCAAACATGGTCTTAAATGTGACCTTCTGAAGTCTGCGACTCTCTGCATCTTCTCTGTGATGGTCTGTTTGGCTTTGTCATTTAGCCATTTTTCAGTGCCTGCTTCTTTTCAAGGCTTTTTTTTTTCATTTTTTTTTTTTTTTCAAACGCATACTGTACTTATTAGGGTCTGAGACCTCATGATTGCTCCAGCACAGAACATTTTACTCCCCACCCATCACCCCCAACCCCCACCCCCAGCCCATACCCTTCAGCTATCCTTCTGCAGTGTCGACCAAACTCAAATTTGAAAATTTGGATCTGAGCACTTCAAATCTCTTTATACACTTTAGAAATGATTCTGTTGATGTGGTCTGCTGTCCAACCGTTCAGTAAAAATGACTGATCAGATATTTCTGATGCTTAATATGTTTTTTTTTTTTTTGTTTGTTTGTTTAGATTTTTTCCTACATATGTTTTAGATCTTTTTGCACATTAAGATCGTTAGGATTAAATGAAAGAAAATGGGAACAATTGTTCTACTGTGACAGGATGAAAATACCTCAAGGGACATTTTAAAAATGTTTACTGCAGCAATCTCTTTTCCCCTCTCAGCATCAGCAGTATAGTAATCACCGGTCCTGATCATCTGTCATCATCTGCACCTGTCTCTCGCTGGCTCGTGTCTTAAGTTAGATGATTTTTTATGATTGAATGATTTATAAGTTACTGTGTGGTTTAAAAAAAAAAAAAAAAAAAAAAGGCATTCCTCTGAAACCGCTCAGGGACTGGACTGAAAATGAGAGACAAAATGTTGCCAAAGATGAGAGCCAAAGAAAGGCATTCAGGAAGCTTGGAGAACTATTCCTCAAGACTACATAAAAATACAAGAAACTTGATCTCTGGAAGCAAAATATAAAAAGAAATGAGGGCGTCAAGACTTTTGCACAGTGCTATATAAATATATTCTTATGAAAATGTACAATTAAATTGAGGTATAGTATAAAACTCCTGTTGACGCATTGTAGGAAAATAATCAACAACATAAGGGAGTGATATGGCAGAGTTACCTTTGCTACCTCAATATTGCTTTATTTTTTATATTTATAGCCAAGAAATATCACAAAAATCAATTCATTGTCTGTTTAGAGTTACGTTTAATGGTACTGTATGGAACAACAGAACCTGATCCAGTAAAGGTTCTTCAGTGTTCATGTTCTACAGATCTTAGAAAACTCAAAGTCCCAAAATCAAGGACAAATTTATTTTTAAAGCGCCCTTGGCACAACACAGTCCTGAGCAAAGTGCCGTACAATCCTAAATTAGCCACAGGCATTGAAACAGACTGTAAAACCAGGAAATAATAATGAGATCAAATGAATTAAAATCCAAATCCAAATACAACAATAAACAACAAATAAAAAGTCCACCCAACACACAACTGGACAGTATAGGTCAGTTTGTTTTCCCATCATAAAATTCTAGCATGAATAAAAAAAAAATAATAAATAAATAAATAAATAATAACCTTGAAGAACCCAGCAACAACAAAGACAGTTTAGTAAAACATCAAAGGTACTTTAAAGAACATAATTACCAATAATTTGGTGTTTAACTCCAAATATAACTCGCTAAAAATAAATAAATAAATAAAGTCCTTTAAGGGGTTCTTAAAATGTTATTACAGGTTCATTGAATTAGCTTGAGATTTATTTTCTCTAATAACTCTAAAAGAGTTTCCTTTACGCTAATAGCAGATAAACAGTCTTCTAAATTCTCAATTTTTTTTGCGTTGCACATTCGTTTGCTCCTTACACATTAAATGCTGCTATTTTTATGAGGTGCAGAGGGAGAATGTCTGGCTTTGTGTGCCGAGTATTGAGCTGGCAGTAACAGGTAGAACGTCAGCAGGTTTTGATGACAGGAAGGAGTAAAGTGTTTACAACTCGCCAATCAAAGTGCTCTTTATGGAGCAGCCCTGGTGCCTGGCGTTGTAGTTCCAGCGGGTCACTTAAGTTCAGGAATAAGCCTGTTTATGTCTTCAGAGAATTTAGCACTCGCTTAATGGATGTTAGTTAGTAACTTCTTGTAACCTGTGCATTGACGTTGGCCTGGGCCGTGCTTTTAGGATTACAGTTTTTTCCGTTTTTGTGTAGTTGGCGCAATTACAGAATTTACATGATATCCTCAAAGCACTTTGTGAGAGGTTGTTATGAATAACGCGTTAAGAAAAATTGTAAACATTTTACAATGCTTAAACTGTATTTATAGTTGCATTGAATAAGCATCTAATGAATTATTATTATAGCACTCTCAAACGTGTTTAAGAACATTGTTTAAATATTATGTTCATTTATTGTCATCAAACAAATCCGTTTTAAACAAGTAATGTGCAAAAGGCTCCAGACAACTAAAGCCAACTAATAAAGAGCAGGTGTAGAAACATCACCTATGCTGTAATTTCCGACCTCTAACCAGAAACTCCATGTCCGTGTTCAACAAGTGACTCAAATCAATATGGCTTGCTATGCTACTGTATGTACTGTAGCGTTTGCTTGAGATCGATTAACATATAGACATATTTGCTTGTAAAATCTCAAAAGATGCTTTGAAAATGTAAATATGCATCCCGGGCACAGTTAGCTGGCTGACAAAAGACAACCCTGTAGGCGCCCAAGTTGTTTCCTTACTTTGTAGCTCGCAAGTCCAGACGCCGAAAAATGACATAAGTCTTACTTTACCTCCAACTTCCCACTTCTGAAGTAAGTCAAAACATGTACTGTAGCCCTCAAATTCAAATTTTATTCATCACATATACTGTACAGTCATACACAGTATGAAATGAAGTGAAATGCTTATATGACTGCTGATGACCTCAAGATTTTACGAAGAAAGTTTCAGTCTGAGATGAAAGAAATAAGAAAACGTACAAATTATAAATATAAGAGAAATATGGAAATAAACTTTCCGACGTAAAGGAATTTAAAATTTACATAATATACAAGCAGTAAAAATTATTAAAATAAAATAGCGAAATAAAAACAGAAATATAAAAAAATATATATGAATGAATGAAATTAAATATAGGTGAGTAGCTTTTTTTATGACCCGACCCTCTAGTAAAAAAGAGCTGGTAAAGATATAACCAGGAAAACAGAAAGTGCTCAGCTTAGCATATGCTAACCTTTATTTTAAGGTATGTACTAATTGGTTTTAGAAGGAGGAAAAAAAGAAACATGCATAAGTAATAATCCAAGTATGAACATCTGTAGTCCAACTAGGGGCCGTGGAGGCCAATGGTGACGATTGTACTTATTCCCTTTTTTACGACCTCCAGTCAATATTCACACACTGCGGGGAATTTGGGAAGACCAATTAGTCTAGTCACTATTGTCTTTGGAATGTAGGAGGAAACCAGAGTTCCTGGAGGGAACCCACCAAGCAACTCCATGCACACGGTCCCGAAGTGGGAATCGAACCCAGAGACTAATTATTTTGATTCATACACATTTTTAACATTTCATACAAATTTCCATTTTTTTTTTGATAGTGTTAAGGTGCTTTGCAACAAATGTTAAAAGCGATATACAAATAAAATTTTATTGAAATAAATGTATAATAATAATAACAATAATAATAATAATAATAATAATAATTATTATTATTATTATTGTTGTTGATATTACAATTATTATTATTAGTAGTAGTAGTAGCAGTATTATTATTATTATTATTATTATTATTATTATTATTATTATAAGAGAAAATGTTTGTGGCTTGATTTGTCAAATATAAACCACTACTTTTAACCTTGTTTGTAAGCTCTAGCTTAATTGCTAAGCATTAGCAGTCTCTCAAAACATTCTCATACAATATAACTGAAAATAATCATCCAGGAAATACGGCCAATATGGCGGCTGAGACTTTACCAGAAGAACTCATCTAGTGTTGATGTTGTTGTAGTAGTTGTTGTTGTTGTTGTGATGAATACAGGAAACTGATAACACTTGAGATGCAAATATTGTCGGGAAAGGTGCATTATCCAATTATTGCAACTCTCTTGTGTATACAGTATGAAAGAGGAAAAGTGAGTTCTAGGTACTGCTGGTTTTCTGAGAATCACATGAAAGTGTCTGGATGTGGTTTGATGTGATGATTACATTATGATTGTCATTACTTTAAGACAGTTTGATTTTTTTTTCTGTTTCTAGTTTTATGATTTCATGACTGACAAATAATGCACACAAATCGCTATGTTTTTGATTTTCTTGCTTTAACTTTTACATAAGGAATAAATCTTTTTTTTTTATTTTTTTTTATGAAAGTAATAAAAATATAGGATGGTGTGATGATTAGCCATGATTTAGATTATTACTGTTTAATAATATCACATCACAAAGTGTTTTATTCCTCTTATGTAACAGCGGTTTGTCATTGCTAAGATTCCATGCTGCATAGAAATAAATATTGACTTTCAGAAAAAGTTACAGCTGTATTTCAGACTGTTTACACAGTACTGACACTGGAGACTCCATAACTAATACAAATCTATACAGATCCCTGTGAATGAGTTGTTACCATAGAAACATTAAGGTCAGATAAAGGAGTTGGACTGATTCATAGATGTGCTGATAATCTTCTGCATGCGGACCATGTAACGTTGTTAGCACTAGAAGAACGTAATATGAACTTAACGCGGTCTGCAACAACATGGCATGGACCTACCATGGCCATTACACAAGCATGAAAAGGTCATTGTGAGAACTCCATTGATGGAGCAACAACGCAGTGACATCCCAATGACAACTCAATCAGAACACCATTGTTTCTTTACATATGTATATATGTATATACCCCAAAAAATGGCAGCTCCATGTCAAGGGAGACAACACCACGTCCTTACAACGTCCTTACAGCGTCCTTACAGCATCCTTACAGCTTCCTTACATCATCCTTACAGCGTCCTTACAGCTTCCTTACAACGTCCTTACAGAGTCCTTACAGCTTCCTTACAGCGTCCTTACAGCTTCCTTACAGCGTCCTTACAGCTTCCTTACAGCGTCCTTACCACTTCCTTACAGCGTCCTTACAGCGTCCTTACAGCATCCTTACAGCATCCTTACAGCGTCCTTACAGCGTCCTTACAGCTTCCTTACAGCGTCCTTACAGCTTCCTTACAGCGTCCTTACAGCGTCCTTACAGCATCCTTACAGCGTCCTTACAGCGTCCTTACAGCGTCCTTACAGCTTCCTTACAGCGTCCTTACAGCGTCCTTACAGCGTTCTTACACATTCTTACTGCGACCACCCATTTCTTTGCGGACGTGAGGGTCACACGGCTCAGTGTGCCGGTGGTTTAATGCACAGTGCGGCGTTAAATTAATTATACTTCAGTGAATGTCAAATTGTTTAGTTTTGACAATGTAGCTAAAGCATTACAGAGAACCCCCCTCTTCTTTTTCCCCTGGTCTCGATGACACCTTGCAGCGCCGCAGTTTATAAGACAAGCTCTCAGTGGAATGTGTAACCAGACAAGGGGCTGGAGAAGGGAGAGATCCCAGGCATCCCTCCAGCATGTACAGGACCTCATGCACTCTTTTCAACACCGCATTAGAGCTAATATTTTGCTAACGCTGATTGTATATCGCGTCGTGCCCATTTGGCTTGAGGACCGTTTTACAGTCTTGAGGTTATTGAGCTTGGGTGAACGAGCGGAAAATAGCGAGAGCAATATTGTTGCTCAGAAAAAGAAAAGAGTGAAGCTATACGGTACTGTACTGTAGGTTTGGATCAGCCATGCATGAACATGGGATATGGAGTGTTGCAGAACACAATGAGCCATTTACTGTATGCAACAGATTCGGGAGATAAATGGTGCGTCCCGAGTCGCGGGCGTGTGCCGACTCGGGCACCTCAAGGCAACGGATGTCCTACTAAGAATCCGCTATCGCCTTAGACGTTTGTACCTGACAAATCCGACAGATGCTATTAGCGATGATTGATAGCGTAGGATGAGAGATGGAGATGTTAAAAAACAAGACGAGACAAGGAAGAACGCAGGTAATCAGATAACAGCAAGGCTTGACCCTGGATTTGCATTTTATTCTGTATCATATTACTACTACTATTATTATTATTATTATTATTATTATTATTATTATTATTATTATTTGAATGACATAATGAGTAAAATTATTGTTCCGTGTTGCATTCCAGCGAATCATAATAGTTGTATGCTGCGGAGACGATCTGTGTGTGTGTGTGTGTGTGTGTGTGTGTGTGTGTGTGTGTGTGTGTGTGTGTGTGTGTGAAGACGATTGGTGTTGTCTCTAGGTATGTATAAGGCTTTTGTATTGCTGTCTGAAGCCGTGTCTGGCTCCTTCCACTTCCCCCTGCAGCAAACCTCAGCCTATTACCATTCAGCTCCCGTCACCTGCCTTTCCCTCGCTGGCACTGTGTACTAAGCTCTATGACAGAGAGATGGATGATTATACGCAGGAGGACACAAAGGACTGTGTCTCTGTCTCGCGCTGACTGCTTCCATCCTTACAAAACCCCGAAGTCACCGTTTTAATGATGTAGCGTACTTTCACAAGGACTTGAGCACAGTCACGTAGATCTTGTATTCATTATCGACTGCAGGATTAATCTCATTAATACCTCAGCGCCGGTGAATTCTCGTGTTGATTTATTTTCCTGAATAGCAGCTCTGACAGGAGTTCCTCGGCTGCACAGGTTTATAACCGGCCACTTATTCGAATCATTATCGTTTCTATAGTAACTGTATTACTTTAGTGTCACTCATAGGGGTTTGTATGATGCATGGTGCGTACAGTACTGTATATTCCGCAAAAAAAAACATTTATCAGAAGGAAGGAGATGTTTATTTAATATTTATGGAAGGAGTCTCCAATGTGAGTGCTTTCTCATGAAGTCGGGATGTTTCCAGAAGAAAAAGTTATTTTATCTTTGCGGAACCTAATGTGGTGGTCTGCTGTTGTGGAGATGCTTTTCTGCTCACCACGGTTGTAAAGAGTGATGCTTTAAGCTACACATTCCTTCCTGCCTCCTTTGCTTTCTCCAAAGTCGCTGACATCATGTTTTACTCCATACAGATGTTTAATATGGATATTGGGGGATGTGGCAATAACTCCCGGCCGAGTTCCTGTAACGTGCAGGTGGTGCTGTGTACAGGTCTTCGACAAATCGATGACAATTTGTCCATCGATATTCGAGGATCAGGTGTTCCACTCACTGGATGTTCATACCTCAGCCTGGATTGTCATTCATGGACATACGGACCTCTTTAAAATGTTTGCACCATTCAATTGATGAATCTCATGAGCATCCTGTGCTTAAAATCGTCTATAAAATCGGTTTTATACCTTCATTTATAATAAAGGTCATCACAAGTCCCGGTTTGACTTGAATGCCCCTTATTCAATCAGAGAAAATATAAGCCTCCGTAGCTAAAATTAATTAGCTACCGTATATTGTATTAAGAAGCTTTGGAGAAGGCTTATGTGTCAAGTTTCTTGACAATATCAGTTCAAAAACCGAAGCCGAAGCTTATTTACAAAAATTAAATAAAAATAATAATAATAATGAAAAAAGTTTTTATATATATATATATATATATATATATATATATATATATATATATATATATATATATATAAAGGATTATTTAAAAAAACATATTGTCTTAGCTCTAGGTCACATAACATTTCCATCCTTTTTATTATTATTATTTATTTATTTATTTATTTATTTTATTTTATTTTATTTTATTTTATTTTATTTTTTCCCAGTAAGCTGTTTCATCACTGTGTTAAATAACACTGATTTAAAGCATGTGTGTCCAGTGAAGATTTGAGTTTTTGCCCCTTGAAGATTTGTTCATGGGCCCCTTCTCCTTAGCATGCAGCTAATAGAGAGTGTCTGGTTGTGTTTGGCAAGCACACTGGCAGGGACGAACTCACTGACCTCGCAGCTCATCTGTAGGGGGACGTGCTGAGTTTCACTAACACAAACACACAGACACACACACACACACATGCACACAAAGGCAGCCTGCTAAGGAAACACAGAATACTGTTTAAGCAATGACTATATACATAGATCACCTAGAATAGCCCCGCGCCTCGGGCACTTCGGTTCAAACTCACTTATCTCCTGTGTTCTAAGAAGCTTAGTGTTTTGGCGTTAGACTTGTCTGCGGTGAAGTTTCATCTTAACTGGCATCATGCTTAAATAAAGCTTACACATGTCTATTAACGGTAGTTTTCAGATAGATAAAGTTTTTGGCAAACATCCCCTCTAATTTCACATGCGGTAAGAGCGTATGAGCGCGTGTAGTCAGCACTTAAGGGAAATATGTTGGCGGGAAAAAATATGGCCCTGCGGTTGGGAATGTAAATGCAAACAGTATATTTGGCCTTGGGGAAAATGATGAGGTGTTCTGAAAAACACATTTATTCAAGGTCATGTTTGTTCAGTGATTTCCATTCGAGGCGTTGTTGAAATAATTCGAGGTTGAGGTTGGCGGTTGTGCGATTCGGAGGGTCAAGAGGCCCCGATCGGACCTGCGAGAGCTGTAATCATCTGCATCGACGTCTTAAACCTGTTTAGGCGATCATGTCGAGAGTCGTATTCACGGAGGTGCAGGGCTCCTGGCCGAAGTGCGGGTGTTGTTCAGCAGGGGGCGCTGACGAGACCTGATCTACAGCAAGAAGAGTCCCATCTCATACACTGATCTCCAAACAGGTTGCTTTAGCACAAAAGCACAAACTCCAGGGACTGCGGCCTCGCTTTGTTTATACTCACACCACAAAGAACCGTGGACTCGGAATATTTAAATAAATGAATGAATGAATGAATAAATAAATATGCAAATGAGGCAAATGCTCATAAAATACGCAATAATTTGACACAGGCTTTGTTTTTATTGTAACTGCACATAATTTATCACAATGTTTTGAATTTAAAGTAAACAAGCAAATGAAAACCAGCAAATAAAATACTAACCCTGAACTAACTAATATTTCACAAGCTACAAACAACAACAACAAGAACAACAACAATACTACTACTACTAATAATAATAATTTATGTACAAATATGGAAAAAATAGACAGACACAAACACATAAATAAATAAATAAATAAACACAAACAAACTAATGTTTCACAAGCTACAAACAGATTTATTAATTAATAATAATAATAATAATAATAATAATAATAATAATAATAATAATAATTTATGTACAAATATGGAAAAGAATTTACAGACACAAACACATAAATAAATAAACACAAACAAACTAATGTTTCACAAGCTACAAACAGATTTAATAATAATAATAATAATAATAATAATAATAATAATAATAATTTATGTACAAATATGGAAAAAGAATTACAGACACAAACACATAAATAAATAAACACAAACAAACTAATGTTTCACAAGCTACAAACAGATTTAATAATAATAATAATAATAATAATAATAATAATAATAATAATACTTTTTTATTATTATTATGTATAGTATTTCAAAAACAAAAAGACAGACACAAACATAAACACACATAACACAGACATAAAATATTATTTTATAAATGATGATGATGATTATTATTATTATTATTAAAATTACTGTTGTTGTCCTTAGTTTGAAAAATCTTTAATTAGTTAGTTTGTTTTTTTCATTTGTTTAAATGTCTGTCTGTTTGTTTGTTTATTTTATGTTACTGTATTAAATGGTTTAAAACCCTAATAAATATTATTATTATTATTATTATTATTATTATTATTATTATTACAGTAAACCCTTAATAACCAGTGGTAAAATGCATCAACCTTAAAAGAAAGAAAGAAAGAAAGAAAGAAAGAAAGAAAGAAAGAAAGAAAGAAAATAATAATAATTCTGGCTTTTAAACCTTTAGTAGGTAAAAATGCACAAACAAAGAAACAAAAAGTTTTTAAATGGTTGATAACATCAATTTAACCTGAAGTTCAGGAAACAATTCAAATCATTTTAATCATTAATGCAAATATATAGATAAGCATTACAACTATTGAGAATTCCAACATTATAAAACTGAAAATCACAGCTAAACTATACATCAACCAGATTTATGGAGATAACTGAGATTTCATAGAGAATTATATAAACTAAATATGTTTAAATGTTCAAACTGAAGCATTATCTCTGCCTGTTGTGCCAAATGAAGCATCTTTCAGAGCTGATGATTTTAAATCCTGTCCATTAAAAAGGAACGAGAACGCATGCGTCTTCTCCAGCAAAGCAGCGTGAAATCCCCGTGAGACAGCAGCGGTGTGTTTTATCTACTGCAGTAAACTCCTGAAATTTACTGAGCACTCAGCTCACACGCTACTTAGAGATGTGAAGACAGAAGAGAGATTAAAAGGAAGGAGTGAAAGATGAGATGAGACTTCTAGTTAAATAATCAGACATCACCTGACACAAGGGTTTGCCTGCATGCCTATATGTGTGTGTGTGTGTGTGTGTGTGTGTGTGTGTGTGTGTGTGTGTGTGTGTGTGTGTGTGTGTGTGTGTGTGTGTGTGTGTGTGTGTGTGTGTAACAGAACCAGCACTGCGTCCTTATTTGACTCTCATTTAAAGCATGGAGACAATAAATGTTCTGTTCAGCAGAAATCTTTTTCACCAGCATTATCCGCTCTACTACATCGCCAGTGAAACGCTTTCCTTCACCCTGTGATCATTTAAATACTCACTCCGGGCTGCTCATGTGCCAGGGCTGCACTAATAAAATTACTCTGCAGGTCGAATTCTGCTTCGTTACTCATGGGAAAACCGAAAACATCTGAAAATTATTTTCATGCGAGATATATATTTCATTTTTTTTTCTCCGAGTGTGATCGTGCGTTCTTAAAGTTAGCACGAAGTAAAAACATATGGTTTTAGACGTAGGAAAATAATCAACAGTGCAGCAAGCAGATGTAACATTTTGCCGTATGCAAGGACTCTCCAGTGTCAAGGTTTTTTTCGGGGCGCAGGGGTGTACGCTGTTTTAGTAAAATGGTTCACCATCCTCAAAATGCATTTTAAATGAAATGAGATCTACAGGAGACTTCAAGCACAGTAAGAGTGTTCAGACTCTTACGCCGTTTTCACATAAGGGCCCTGGGATGGTTTCAAGAGAACACTTGACCCCAACGTTCGGTTCCTTTTGGTCAGTGAGAACACAACCGTTCCAGGCTCGGGAACCGTGCCCGAGTCCGTTGCCAGAGGTGTTCTCAGGTACAGTACAGTGTACTCGAAGTACAGATTGAATCAGATACGGAAGCCAATCGTACCTACTGTAAGCACGGGTTTGTATGCGATGCCATCAGTGCCGTCGGTCTCCTCCAAAACCTCAGACTGTGCATAACACGTTCCACTCTCATCCTCTGCCCTACAGTATAAATCCATAAGTAGGAAATCACAATGAGTGTTGATCTCCACAGTTTTTCCCAGAATATCAATGATATTAGCCATAGCTTGAAAGTTAACTTTCGTGTTCTCTTCTTATTCCTTTAGTGTTCCTTTAATACCGGACCAAACCAACCTGGGTGCATACTGCCACCTGCTGTATCGGAGAGTGTAAATGTGCAAGTGTGCCCGAGAACGGAGAACAAAAATAATGCAAGGTGTGTGTGTGTGTGTGTGGGGGGGGGGGCTCGGGGTGAGCAATCGCTCCTGGGCACGGTACAAATCAATCGTTCCTAATATGAAAATGCCCTTAGCCACAGTTACATTTAAATGGTGCAAGCATTTTAAGGATCTGCAGATGACGTTCCTGGATAGAGTGGAGCGTCTGATCCTAGAAAATCAACGGATAACTCGTAGCCACCTTGCAGAAGAGACGCATCTGTGTGTGGAAACTGTACACACAATCATTCAGCAACACCGCTTGCACATTACAGGAACTCGACTGGGAGTTATCGCCACATCCACCATACAACAAGTCATTTCCACATGTTTGGGAAGCCAGCAGTTCAGACGCGAAGCAGGCAGGCTGTCTGATCATGGCTCTGGCGTAGTGACAAAACATTTTCTACCTTGACGGTGTCCAAGCGCTAGTGAGACACTGGGATTAGTGAATTATTGTAGCATTACTGTATCTAGAGAAATAAAGCGAGTGTTTTTACTACCATAACTGTCCTTTGTTTTTTGTGCAATCAAAACTCCTGCCTTGACGTCAATGCGCCACGAAGCGCAATAATTCAAAGGCTTATACGGAATTGCTTGTATTCATTTTGATGTCAGGTTGCATCAGGGATCTTCAACTCCAGTCCTGGAGGGCGGTGTCCAGCACAGTTTGGTGATTCTTCTGCTCAACCTTCAACTAATCGGGTAATTATTAGGTTCAGTGGCCGAGTTCAGGTATTTGTGAATTATAAGCTGAACTGGACACTGGCCCTCCACGGCTCGAGTCGAAGATCCCTGATATTATTTCAGCCTTACATACTGTACAGTACAGACCAAAAGTTTGGACACGCCTTCTCATTCAAAGAGTTTGAATTTGTATTATGGCTAGAAAAAAAAGCAGCTAAGTGAAGAGAAACGAGCGGCTATCATTACTTTAAGAAATGAAGGTCATTCAGTCGGAAAAATAGGGAAAACGGTGAAAGTGTCCCCAAGTGCAGTCACAAAAAGCATCAAGCGCTACAAAGAAACTGGCTGACATGCGGAACCGCCCCAGGAAAGGAAGACCGAGAGTCGCCTCTGCTGCGGAGGAGAAGTTCATCCGAGTCACCAGCCTCAGAAATCGCAGGTTAACAGCAGCTCAGATCAGAGAGCAGGTCAATGCCACACAGAGTTCTAGCAGCAGACACGTCTCTAGAACAACTGTTAAGAGGAGACTGTGTGAATCGGCCCTTCATGCTAGAAGATCTGCTAGGAAACCACTGCTAAGGACAGGCAACAAGCAGAAGAGACGCGTTTGGGCTAAAGAACACGATAAAGAACACAATAAAGAAAACTCGCTGAATGAGAAGGAAGGGGTGTCCAAACTTTTGCTCTGTACTGTACATGCCTTAAGCTTATACTTAAGATCCTTACATACCTTCAAAATCCTGATCAGACCGTTATTATTTTTATTATTGTTCTTCATGCCGAAACAAGGCATTTCACTTATTAAGCCTAAACCTCGCTCTGGCCTGCAAATTTAAGTAGCTTCCTGCTCCTGATGATGAGCTAAACACTTAATCTCGCAATGCTGGAAAAGAATCATCCACCATAAAGCAGGGGTTTTCCAACTTTTTTATGGACAAACCATGTTAGTGTCACACGCTCTTCTTCTGACCATGACCCATGCAGCAGAGGTAATTTATCAAACTTAGTGTATAAAAATACTTAATGAGAAATGTGAGTGTTTCCTCTGTGCTATCTAGATGTAAAGTGGTTCAGATGAAGAGAGGACTAGATGCAGAAACGTACAGCACTTTGCACAAATCCAGTATGTCCTTATAAAAGGTAGCAATAATATAAACAGTGTTTGTCACCAGAACTTTCTCTGCCAACTTTTGTTCCCTAAAAATAAGGTACGTTGTAAGAGAAATATTGATGACTGATACATGATACAAGATTACAATAGATCAATTATTACGCCTATTTCCAGACAAGATTGAACACCTTTGAAGCTTTTCCAATTGGCAGATAATTTCGCTTTTTTCTCATTAATATACAGTATGAATGCTTAAAAGTGATCAGTAGCGACAACTTACTGTTCATGGAATTCAGTAAAGGTTTTATATTTGAAATACTATTACTTTTTAAATTATTGAACAGTTTTACTCACTAGCGTTCCTATCCCTATTCCTCCATGGCTCCTGAACTCCCAGACGTTTTCTTGGCAGTCTAGCGACTTTCTTGCTAGATTCAGCAACTTTTCAGAATTTTTGAGGATATATTTTGGTTTCAGTCAAACAGCACTGGTAAGAATGTTAACTAATGTGTAAGCGTTCTGCCCTGGGCTTGTATTTTTTTGTGTTTGATTGTTTTTAATTGTGCATTTTGAATCATTTGTTAGTTTAGTCGCTCGTGTTTTGGGTGTCCTCTAATTTTTTTTTTCTTATTCAGAAATCAGTTACATCCATTTTTTTAAGTAATGATGTTTCCAATTTTAAGTAAAAAGAACAACCAATCTTTGAGTTTGTTGGAATTGTTGAGTTTGTTGAGCCGCGGCTGCTCTATAGATTTTAAGCTGGTGGAACTTTAAGGTGACAGTTACTGTCGCTTAAGTACTTACGATTACTTAAAAATCAAATTACTATCAAATTCGTTCAGCTAACTTGAAAAGTGTCATTTCTCACGAACTCATAAATACCAAAAAGGTCTGAATACTCAAAAAGGTCTATTAATTTGCAATTATTTAAGTTAACAGTACTCGATATGTTTAATTACTTTGAGCATTAGGGTTTACAGTGTACAGTCGTACTGTATGTACTATAATAAACATTGTTTGTTTGTTACAGTAAGTTGTTCAGTCGTGTCTGACTCTTTGTGACCTTTTTGTGGGCTTTCTTGCCAACGATACTGGCCATTTGCTTCTCCAGAGGACTATCTGGGGGCAATTTGGTAACGCCAATTAGCCTAATCTGCGTGTCTTTGGACTGTGGAAGGAAACTGGAGTACCTGGAGGAAACCCAGCAGCCTCGGGGAGAACATGCAAACTCCATGCACACAGACACCAAGGTGGGAATTGAACCCGGAACCCGGTAGCGCAAGGTGACATTATTTTTATTAGCAAACATTAGCGTGAAACTCAGCTCCAGTACAGTCCCTGTCCAGCTGAGAGTTAATCTAACATTTGGTTCATTGTACTCTTAAAAAAAAAAAAACAACAAAAAAAAACACTTTCAGTTGTTTGTAGAATGTTTTTTTCAACATTATTTTTTATATCTACAGTACAGTATACTGACCCTTTTGCATGTATGTATGTATGTATACGCGCGTAACAAATTTAACATGTACAAGGGTCAGCTCGGCTAACTCGGCGTTAACTCATCTAGATTAGATGTCATGGATATTATGTAACTCAAATCCTTCTCAAGAAGAAGGTCATGTGTCATAGTGTTTAAATGTTTTCATTTGCAAAAACAAGATATGACTTTGTGGCAGCTTAAAATAAAAGTTTTGCTTTGGGCATTTTTTTTTTTTTTTTTCGTTCATGACTCATGCTAGGATGATCCAGGGTTCAAAGAAAATCAGAAAGAATATTTATGATTAAAAATGAAAAAAAAAATTGCCTTTATGTCAGATGAATAAAAAACTTCAACGTTTGAGTCGATCATGTGTTATGTCTTACTTATTAGCATCAATAAAGCGGTGAAAGAAAGGTAAAGGGTTGTATGTACTGTACCTGGACGAACCATAGTAATAAAAATACTGTCCGCATCTAAAGCAGCACACAGACACAGTTGGGTTTGTTTTATAATAAATTATCCAGACAATAATGCCGAATTGTCACAGCTGATTTTCCTCAGTTTGGTAAAGTCGCTTTGGTGCACGAAGCTCTACACTGGCTGCAGTTTAGAAAAGGTAACTCATGAGTAGTTTGCAGCTTGATAGGCTACAGTAGTAATTGTAGGGAGTTCTGAGCGTTTGTGAACGTGCCTACAGATGGGGTTTTGGGGAACGTTCATGCCCCCCTGAGCCGGTCCACATTCACCGAGCTTTTGGTATTCACTTCGGATATGTATTTCTAAGCTGCTTGATGGTTTTTTTTTGTTTGTTTCTTGTTTGTTTTTTTTTTCACGTTGATGTGTTCCATTATCTGGAAGGCGACAGCGCTTTGAGTGAACTTTAATAAATAAATAAGCCGCAATGAAGCACATAATGAGATGATAATGGTCAGTGGAAAACCCATCTTGTTGAGCTTGCAATTTCAGGGTCCGTGTTTCCCTCCCACCTTAATTCACCAGAACTTTTAAAGAAAGACATGGACAAGAGTTGAGTCGAGGTCCCGGGCCAGGACTGTCACAAACCGGGACCAAAACAGAATCCGCACAGGAAGCATGGTGCTGCTGTAGTTATTTGTTGTACAGACGTACACAGATGTGGTTATAGTTTAGCTAGATATGATAACTAGTCTGATATTATATATTAGATATTACAGCAGATCTCTCATGAACATGACATCATTTAATTTACAGTTCACAGACAGACAGACACACACACACACACACACACACACACACACACACACACACACACACACACACACACACGAAAACCCTGTCTAGGCTCATTTCAGACAATCAGCCAAAAACAAAGACATAAATGTGATATTAGTTTTTTTTTTTATTTTTTATTTTTTTTACAAAAGTTAGCACATTGGCTCTTAGGAAAAGGATCCTTCAGTGGATCTTCAGCTATTTATGGGATCTTGGCTTTATTAAAGGTTTCTGCTTTTAATGGTTTCTGAGAACTCCTGGAATACTTAACATTATTACTGCTCTATTGAACCGTTTTTTGCAGAGAAAGACATTGAGACAGACAGTGAGATGGACGTGAAGTATGGCCAATAACAGTAACTAGTGTAATATTTTTCGATTTAAACTAACCTGAAAGAAATAAATAAATAAAGGAAAGAAAGAAAGAAAGAAAGAAAGAAAGAAAGAATCAACAATAAATAAAACCTGATTGATTAAAAATAAATAAATAAATATACATTTCCATAAGTCTTCTTTTCATTTTCTTTTCATTTCTGTGAAGCTGCTTTGAGACAATGACCATTGTTAAAAGCGCTATAGAAATAAAATTGTAAAAAAAAAAAAAAATTTTATATAATCACAAAATAGCTGATGGATTAACATATCAATTAAGGTTTTATATAGACAGACATATATACTGTACATAGATAGAGTTCATTTTAAATAGGCAGATATTGATTCATTTGATTAATTGATTGATTTTAGGCAGACATATAGACATACTGTTAAAATATATTTTTTATTTTTAAGCAAATTTACAGGAAGAAACAAACAAACAAACAAATATTTGAGCAGCAACAATTAATAATTGAATAACCTGAGATATGTGGTGTAAATGCATCAAAAGATAGATGGATAGATAGATGGATAGATACATAGATAGATAGATGGATAGATAGATAGATAGATAGATAGATAGATAGATAGATAGATAGATAGATCCACCTGACTGCAATATAATTTCCTGACTAAGAGATCATGCTGTGTTTCTCTCCCGTAAACTGTCGGAGCTTTAAACCGTCTCCCGTCTCCCGTCTCCCGTGTTGTCCATATGTTCTGTTCAGGACACTTTAAGAAGAACCACATGTCTGGCGGCGAATCACTGTTTGTTACATTCATATTACATTCCTGTAAAAGATTTTCGTTTAACACACCTCATGCTGCGTTACCTCTGCTTGTGAAAAAGTCACGGAAATCTGTCTCTGGTTACAAAACCTATAGTGACTGTGCGAGCTCGAACCAGGGAGATCGCTCAATCGATCGCACTCTCAACAAACCCATGTGCCACGACCAGAATTTGGATTCTTCTTCTTCTTGTCGAGTCCTTGTTGAACTCCCGACAATGTTTGCAGAGGCTGCAGATTCCTCAATAACTGCGGTTTTAGAGCTTATTGAGCAATAAGTAACAGACCGGCAGTCAACCTGATTAATTTCTGATTAATATCAGATTATCAGTTATTTGGCTTGAGTCGCTGAAGCCCTCCACCTGAGCCCAAGTCCCTGACCCGTGATTTTTTTGGAGAATCAGCTCACGAGTTAGGGTCTCAGGGAACAGGAGGAAGGCAGACGCATGAGTGACGTTTATTCGCCGTCGCCGCCGAGGCTGTCTACCGAGCCAGGAGTCTTGGTCTGGTCTGCGCCTGCCGCAATCGTTCTGTGTAAAAAGAAAAGCGTAGATGAACAGGGTAGGGGGAAACATCTCTTTTCCCAGGCATACAGTAGCGCTACGCTGTTCACTGTTAAAAGCAAAAAAAAAAAAAAAACGTTGAGATGCAATGGACCAAATGGAAGAATGAAAACGGAACGCTATAAGATTCGCTTTTTCCCGATTTTCCAACTCGAATGATGATGTCAAGCATCTCTGTGTCATTAAAAGTCTGCAGCTAGAGTCTCCCCATCACCCCATCATCACCCCCACCCCCCTTTGCTGTCTCATTCTCCGCCAGACGGCCAGTCCCTACCCCTTTGTCCTCTTTTAATTCGTCCTGCCCTCTAACCCTGGTCCTGGTCACATCTACCAGAAGCTCAAAGTGACGTCCATCATCAAAGCGTCGAGATTAAACGAGGACTCGAGGATCGAGAGCGCATTTTCTTTCTTTAAAAAAAAAAAAAAAACGTAAATCACTCCAAACTCCACGAGACGTCTCGAGTTGTCACTGCAGGTGAGACAACCAATCAGACAAGGTGGTCTATACAGATGTTCTAAGCAGCTGCTAGGAATTAAGTGTCAACCCCCAAGCCACCTCAATC
Source organism: Clarias magur (assembly GCA_013621035.1). Taxonomy (NCBI): domain Eukaryota; kingdom Metazoa; phylum Chordata; class Actinopteri; order Siluriformes; family Clariidae; genus Clarias; species Clarias magur. The sequence goes on from QNUK01000162.1 coordinate 1,096,409, forward strand.
CCCCCCCCCCCCAACCCTCGCAAAGCACTTCCACCATCACTCCTTAATATGCTCAATTACGCTTTACAGAAAACGTTACCATCTGTAACAGCGATCTAGCCCAAACAAAAGTGATGCTATTCTCATCACCTCTCCAGCTCCTCCCCCTTTACCCTCTGGCCCCTGCAGTCTTATGGTCCGTACTCCCCTGAGGCTCAGTGTGGTGACTCTCGATGGAATGACCAGATTATCGTCAATGCATCATCAATTTACCTCAGGATTTCCTGCCGATCTTTTACGAGACGCCGCTGTCGTCATCGTCACTGCATCCGTCTTTCAGGGACTCGGGTTTGGAGGTGAACGCCGGAGCTGGAGCTGGTTGCTGAATCAGACACAGGCTGGTCTGATGATCAGTTGGGGGGGGGGGGAAGGGGGGGGAGGGGTGGCGTAGACGGGTGGACTGAGCAGGTAGTTCCCACCCCTTCGACTGCAGCTATTGGCTCGCACGAGCCATCCGTCACCCTGTCCTGCAGCGTCTGGAGGTTGCGGAGCGCCGGCGAGACACGAGCTGCTTCTCAAACACAGGCATGCGTCGCATGAAAAAGCCAAGCGCATCTGTTTTAGAATCTCTTACACACCTTCTTTGGGGGTTTTAACCCAAGAGCTTTATTATGTAACGATATCCTTTCTTAATCTTCATATTGTGCTTTTTTTTTTTTTTTTTTGACAATCACACAGATTTTCTTTTATATCTAGATGGCTTTGAAGGACAAGAAGTGATAAATGACAATACAAATGTTTTCTGGTGTTAACTGTTATACCTACTGTATTACTGATTTATTTGGTTTTAGTTCTGCGCCACGAACATACTGTATATACATTAAGAATCTTATTACATTTTGGATGCTTGGTTATAGTTAGTTTTATTCTCAGGTTATTGAATACAAATTTTCACTAATGGTTTCATTCGTTATGAGCAAAGTGGTGATGAATTCTTGATTCTGATTGGTCAGAAGGTGGTGACTTATTTTCTATAACAGCAGCTCTGACAATAGCTTCATATTAATGTGGATTTAATAGTACCACTCGAATGAGAATATACTATATATATATATATATATATATATATATATATATATATATATATATATATATATATATATATATCACCTGATAAAGCTAAACTCACCCATTTGATTGACTCTAGTGAGACATTATGTAGCTCATTAGCAAGATATTAGCTGAACGTTAATCTACTCTAATAAAACAGAAATACTTTTGTATTGAAAAAACTAATTTCTGATGGGTTAAAACATTTATCAGTAGCATTGTTATGGTCAATAATATTTTAATAATTTAATGTTAGCATAGAGCTGATGAAGGTCAGTCAAGAAAGACCTTGAGTCTGGCTAGCATAAGACGTATAAAGTTTAGCTTTTAATCTAATATACAAAATTTCAAAATCTGAAATAGTATCTTGCAGAACATTTTGCTTCACCTGACGGACATTTTTTCCAAATTTAAAAAAAAATTCATTTCTTCATACTTCAAATACTTCATACTTCAAAGAAATATTTGATACTTGTTTAACTCATTGTATTTATTGTCACATCACATCAACCACCAGACTCAACAGATGTCTTTCTTTCTTTCTTTCTTTCTTTCTTTCTTTCTTTCTTTCTTTCTTTCTTTCTTTCTTTCTTTCTTTCTTTCTTTCTTTCTTTCTTTCTTTCTTTCTTTCTTTCTTTCTTGGCATCAGTAAATTACAACGTTTTTCTGACTACTCATCCTTGTCAATGTTTTAGACAAGTCTGCACTAAACTAAATCAGCTCTCTTTCTCAGATTTCTTCTCTACAGAGCCTTCGGAACAAATTCTCTCATGTGTCCCCTTTACTCAGGAACCGAGGTCAGTCCTCTGGCTTCCTGTTGCAGTTGAAGTTCAAATTCAGTATTCAAAACTAGACTTCCATGCTACCTCTTGTCTTAAAGCTTAGAACAGCTGTCTTGTTTTTCCGAAACTAATGCAGGATCTCATTTCTCCAGTAGAGGAATGGGATTAAACCTGTACAAGCCCTGTGGCATTTTTTTATAATTTTTTTTAAACAGTACCCGGGAAGACACTTAGACTTTCTGCAGTATTTTTTCATTTTCATATCATTTTTAGTAGTTTTGTTTACATTACTTTTAAGATTTAAATTGTTCTTTTGTTCCTGGAGACGCTCAGTGGTTAAGACAATGGCTTACTGATGGAAAGGTTACAGGTTCGAAACCCCAGCATCACCAGGCTTCGACTGAGCAAGGCCATCAACCGCTCAGATGTTTAATAAAATAAATTGAAGTTGCTCTGGATAAGAGCTTCTGATAAATGCTGCAAATGTAATTTAACGTTTGACTTTGTCAGTTCTTGTAGTTTCTTTATGCACCTTCAACTGGTTGGATTATTTTAATTGTCTTCATTGAGCTAAATAACAGGGTTTTATACAGACCTCCAAAATAATCACATTATATTTGTTTCTAATTCATTTACTCGTTTTACAAAATCATGTGCACAATTCATTCAATTATTCACTCATCTTGTTAAAGTGTGCAAACTATTTAGTAAAATGCGCAAATTGGAATTTTTTTAAATGTTTTGAATGTTTTTCTAGTTCTTTTGCTCGTTTTACTAAATTGCACATAACATTGAGTAAATTGAAAGAAATATGATGTAATCACTGTTTTTTTTCTTAGTGTGGAAAAATAAATATAAATGCAAACTTGTGTAAATATGGTTAAAAAGATGGATAAAAAGTTTTTATTATTTTAAAAAAATATTTATCTTTCTATCTATCTATCTATCTACGAGGGGTATCCAAGTCAAACCGGGTTTTGTGATGAAATTTCTGGCGAACGATGGTGCAAAAGCGATTGACATTTACAGAAGACTCCAAGCACTGGACAGTGATGAGATTCTTAGCTGCAGTAAAACATTTAAATGGCGCAAACTTATTTAAGAAGACGGCCATATGGCCATGAATAATGATCCCGGCCGAGGTGGCCCGGAGCCCGCTGCAGTCGTTCATTCAGCGAGGGGAAACGCCTGATCATTAAAAAATTGAATTCCAGCTTGTGGAAGAGATGTATCTGTCTGTGGGAACTGTACACACAATCGTTCACCAACACCACTTGCACGTTACTGGGAGTTATTGCCTCATCCCCCTTACAGTCCTGACCTCACTCCAAGCCATTTCCATTAACGGAGTTCCTGGCAGGCCAGGGTTTCAGATGCGAAGCAGAAAGTCTGATAATGGCTCTAAAGTACTGAGAAAACTTTCTGCCTTGATGGTGTCCAAGCACTAGTGATACACTGGGAGAAATGCATTAGTGTAGCAGGAGATTATATGGAGAAATAAAGAGAGTTTCCACTCTTATAACCATGTTCTGTTACTCTGAACAATCAAAAGCCCCGGTTTGACTTGACTTCCTACTTTCCTCCAACATGTCATCTCATTTATAACATAAGTGATAATGAGAACTAACCTGTTTGGGGGATGATCCAGAACATTGAAAATAACCACAAATGGATACAAATATTAGGATTCATTGTCGAATAAATAACACTTTTACTACAGTATCGCTAGTTCCAAATACTCTTACTTAAAGCATCAACAGAATTTATTAAGCTTGTCATTATATAGTACGATTCAATTAATTCGCTGTTTCATTCGTCCCTGAGGTATACGGTCTATACAGTCCTCTAAATGCCAGCGTGTACTTTTCACAACGCCGTGCGACATAACTCAAGTCCAAGTTCATTTTCTTCCAGGCTGCATGCACTAAAGTCTCCGCAGAGCCAAAGGGAATATTCAAGCAAATGAAATCAATATGAGCTTTAAACTAGTTGCTTTAATCAATCAACTCTATTATTGCCTCAACCTTGACGTCTGCAAATCTCTGCCCTCGTCTTTATACATTAACGCTTCACTGCATCATGCATATTTTAGCTCTACAGCCCTTTTCACTCCTGGATTGTATTGTTCTGTAGCTTTTCCGTAACTATTCGACCTTGCACAGCTTCGGGAAAGTCTTTAAGTGCATCAGTCAGTTTTCTTAAACAGCTATTTATTGGCAACAGAATCTCATTCGGCCATTTGGTATGGCTCTCATCACAAGAAAATCTCAACTAAATTAAAATATTTACTAAACTCGCTCTTTTTTCAGGCTCCTAGAGTTCAAGGTATTAACTGTGCATGTGTGCGCGACAGCTTTATAACTGAGAAAATATTCTTATATGAAAAAATTCACTGCAGTTAGGGGGGAAAAAAAAAACGGTTTGGCGAGAGATCATTTGGGTAAAAAAGTTGAATACTAAAACACCTCTGCAAGTCAATTTCAAGGTCTCCATTCCTATACTGTATATATATATATATATATATATATATATATATATATATATATATATATATATATATATACGTTTTTGTCTTAATATATTCTAATGAACAAAAATGCAAAAAAATAAATAAATAAATAAAAGTAACCATGGGCAACTGTTCATGTGACTTTTTGCTTCTGGACATGTGTAGGGTGCTGACGTCATCAGTCAGTGCCAGTAGCGTGGGGATTTCGATATTATAGATAATGTGCGCAAACATGTCATTTCAGAGGACAGACACAGGCACATTAGAGTCAGATAACAGTCACTTATAATCATGAATGTGAATCATGACATGCAAATCTGAGCTGGCCAAAAAAAATCTGAATTGGCTTGTAGTGACCCTCCTCATGACCAACTCATTACTGCAAATATTTGCAAAACGCACAACAGTTCTGCATCCTGCAGTAGGTCTGGCAAATGAACACGGTTAATATTGACAATGTTGTTCTTTGTATTTTTTTGGGATGAATTACTCTAATGTTTCATATTAAAGTGAAATTTGTGCTTCGTAATGTAGTGTGCTTCTATCTAAGTTACCAATTATTAAGTTATTAAATTATTAAGTTTTCTATTATGTATTTTTTTTTTTTTTTTTTAGATTTATCAGATTGTTTGGTACTTAAAATGAGAAGAAAAAAAAAAATCTGTCACTGAGTTGTTCAGATCATTTCAGCACCAGGGACTGCACAGTTTTTTACTGTATTTTTTTTTTAATTATTTCTTTTATGTTCAACCAATTCTTAATGGTAGTTCAACAGCTCATCATACGTTTAAAATGCTTCTGTCCGTTTGTTACTCATGTTCTCTCACTCTTCGTCTATACCACTTTATCCTGTATACACGGTCACGGGGGGCCTGGAGCCTATCCCACGAGCCTTAGGGCACAAGGCAGGACACACCCTGGGCAGGGTGCCAATCCATCACAGGGCACACACACATACACAGACTCACACACTCTTTCACACAGCACAGGCAATTTGAGGGAAGCCAATTAGCCTAATCTGCACGTCTTTGGACTGTGGAAGACAACCGGTGTACCCGGAGGAAACCCAGCACGCACGGGGAGAACATCACCAGTCAGCCGCAATAACAATAAGCACATGCAGTCAAATCGTCAGCCATGGTCCTGTAGACAGCGAAGGAAACGAAGGAAAGTGAGTTTAGCGATTTTATTCAATGTTGTAATGTTAGCATGGATACAGGTTATGGTTCAGTGAGACTCTTGTACACGTGTTCTAATGTTATTTTCTATCTGCTGAGTCACTTGCAGGGCGACTGAATATACAGTATATCTTACACTGGAAATAGTTACACTGTTCAAACATGCATTTACCTACAGTAGGGATTTATTTCCAAAGCTTTATTTCAAAAGAAAAATGGGAGATTAAGACATGTGTGGTTCTTATTCCTTAGTTTGCTATTTTGCTGTTTCATTCATTCATTTCATTGTTATTTTTTTTATTTGAAAATGTCTGATTTTTTATTTATTTTATTCTTTTTACATTATTTTATAAATTTTCTTCTAAAAAAATAAACGAATCGGACATTATGATGAAACAGTTACTCAGTACTTGAGTAATCTTTTCACCAAATACTTTTTTACTCTTACTTGAGTAATAGTTTGCATGACTACTTTTTATTTCTACCAGAGTAATATTATTTTAAAGTACAGCTACTCTTACTCGAGTAAGATGTTCGGCTGCTTTAACAACCAACCAACCAAACAAAGAAACAATAATAATAATCATTCAGAAATTATAATCAAGGTGAAATGTTGAATTCATTGTGATATTAATTTAGGATCCTATCACCCCCAAATTGTAATTTTTTAATTTATAATTTTTTTAATTCTTCTTTAATCATTAAAAAAAAACATTCTTATCAAATTGCTGTGGTAGGAAAGGATTAAAACATTGCAGGATGTGCAGTTATTGCAAACGATTCACCTTTATTGTGATGGGCAGCATTACACAACCTTCCATTGATTATTGTCCTATAACATCACCTTCGAAAAAATTATTGTTTTTTTTTGTTTGTTTGTTTTGTTTGTTTGTTTGTTTGTTTGTTTGTTTGTTTGTTTGTTTGTTTGTTTCAGACCGGGTTGAAAAACCAACCCACTGACCCTGATATGCAGGAAAGATCCAAATATCTGCTGAAGATGTTATAAAAAGAACCTCTAAGATTTAGCCAGAGCATGTGTATAGTAATAATGCAGAGATGAAGAAGAAAAAAAAAATCAGTCACAGCAGTCTTAGAGCCCTAATAGTGTTCAGACCGGTCACATTAAACTCCCTGCCATTCTATCAACTGAGCCAAGATCCCCCCGGCTCAATCTCATTGATTTATTTGAGAGGTTAAAGGGTAACTCGGCATTGATCTGCGAAGCTTTCTGACACGCCAGCAAAAGGTCTCGCTCCAGACGAATCGATGACACCTCGGAGCCGCCCAAACATCTCGCTTATAAAGTGAAAGCAAAGCGACTCATCTGAAGAATTCAGCTTAAACATCTTCTATATAAGAGCACCTGTAAGTAGGTCTCTCACTTCCAAACCACACAACACAACTCTCTGCAAAAACCAGCAAATGCTTCAATCAAAGCATGCTAAATTGTCTGATTTCCTTAAACAATATCACGTAAGATGAAGTGCTGTCGTGTTAAATATCAGCATGGCTGTGAGAGGTCGAAAGGCACCCCAATTGTGCTCATATTCAACACGACAGCACAACCTCGAGTGTGATATTGCTTTTATACAACAGTCCCACATTTATTAGCAACAGATTACGAATTATTTGTTCATTTAACCAGTTACTTTGCTCCATCAGCACGTATCTTTCCCCGACTGGTGGAGCTGGCAGAGAGCCGGAAGCGACGGACAGTTAGTGTAGTTAACACGGGTGAAAGGAGTTTTAAATGATTCTATACATAAGCCATGGAGTTGATGGACAGCTCTGGGAAATTCACAAGATTTACTTTAGATTTCCACGTTTCAACTTTGCTAAGGTCTGGGATTGGCAGTTGAATTCCAAATAGAGTAAAATGGAAAAGCTAGTGTGCAACACAGCCCGAACAATCCCTTGTCATACACAAAGCAGCGCCCTTGATTAAAGGTGCTAGAGAGGGATTTAGGATTCAGCCTTGTGTTACAGAAGCTAGTTAGCTTGGTGGCTTGCTTCAGGCGTAAATAAAACAACATAGCCAGGTTTAGTTGGAAACAATTACTGTACTAGGGAGACAACGTATTGCTTAAAATAGTGTTAACAGAAGTGTTCCTTGTGGAAGAAAACTGGTTTTGTGACTGGTTTTGAATGTGGGTTTTGGCAGGCAGCTGCTCTCTCCTCTTTCCAGTACCACAGATTGTACTCATCTATGTTCCCCCATGCTAAAACTGGACAGTTAGTGGAATAAACTATTGTTATATATGCAGAGTATATAACTCCATGCTGCTAGGGCCAGCATGGTGGCTTAGTGGTTAGCGCCTATGTCTCAGGTGTGTGTGTGTGGATGGTTTACCATCTTCTTCCCATGCTTGGTGGGTTTCTTCCGGGTACACTGGTTTCCTCCCACAGTCCAAAAACATGCAGATTAGGCTAATTGGCATTCCCAAATTGCCCGTAGTGACAATTGGGTATCAAGGTGGCAAATAGTGATTTTGATTTCATATTCAGATTGAATCCATTTAAAGACTCTTCTACGGTTTTTATCAGAATTGTTGCAGAATGTGTTGGAATGATGGGAGAAATGATCTCTGTATGATTTGTAGTGTGTTACTTACAGCAACTATAACAACTACCACTACTGTTATTAGTATACGACAGATATTGGATAAAATTGGGGATGCCAATCAGCCTATATTTCCTATCTTCAGACTGTGGAAGGAAACTGGAGTGCCTGAAGGAAACCCATCAAGTATGGGGAACACTTGCAAACTCCACACCTTCAGGCTAGATTCAAACCCTCAAACTTTGAAGTGGCAACAATTCTAACCTATAAACCATCATGCTGCCCCGTTCATTTACTCAAAATAAAATATAAAAAAAAGTTCTGCTATACAATCTGGGCATATTTAAAGATTAAAACCCAAGCGAACACTACAGCATCCTCCTACAAGGCAAATAAACTGATTAATTTCTGTACAATGCTGGTCAACCTCAATTAATCTTAGCTATTAATGTTTCATTTTAAGCATGATGCATTTTAAATCATGAGCAATTCTTTTGCGAGCAACCGAATACCACACATTGCTTATTATTAGGTTGTTTAGTCAATCTTGGTTTTGACCAGTACCAAAAAAAACATATCCATTTCTTCTTGGATAGAAATGTTCTCTTTAAATTCCTATTAAATGTGATGGTAAAGTGTACTTGCTTATATATATATATATATATATATATATATATATATATATAATATATATATAAACATCTGCAAATAAATATAAAATATATAGTACGTATATTTTTTAAGTTAATTTAAACTGATCTGCAACCATTACAAGGGGGAAAAATAACAATGTTTCCAGAAACAGATGAAATTTTAATAGAATAATCCTTATGACAGTCAGTTTATAACTTCTGAGCTTTATTACATTAGAGTGCAAAAGTCTGGAGCCCCACAGGAGTCTTGTAGAAGTTGCATGTATTTAGCAACAAGAAAAAAAAAAAAAAAAAAAAAAAAATATATATATATATATATATATATATATATATATATATATATATATATATATATAGCATAAAATCAACAGACAAATGGTTTGAAGAATATCTTTCTCATGACCCTTTGAGTATCCAGTCCTGATCTGAAGACGGCGTTGCATGAAAGTCTGGCAGAGTTACAAACAAACAAACAAACAAAAAAAGTGCAGAATTTTACAACTGAGAGAATACAAAAGACTCTATCTATTTTTTCTTCTTAGCAGTGGAGTCTGAGTGGTGTTAAAGTCAAACTTGGATTTTTGATTGTTCAGATTGTACTCTCATAACAGAACACAGTTAAAAACTCCGTTTATTTCTCTCTATATATATACACACGTGGACAAAATTGTTGGTACCCTTCGGTCAATGAAAGAAAAACTCACAATGGTCAGATAAATAACTTTAATCTGACAAAAGTAATAATTAAAAAAAATTCTATGAATGTTAACCAATGAAAGTCAGACATTGCTTTTCAACCATGCTTAAACAGAATTATTTAAAAAAAAATAAACTCATGGAACAGGCCTGGACAAAAATGATGGTACCCCTAGAAAATACTGAAAATAATGTGACCAAAGGGACATGTTAATTCAAGGTGTGTCCACTAATTAGCATCACAGGTGTCTACAATCTTATAATCAGTCAGGGGGCCTATATATAGGGCTCCAGGTCGTCACTGTGTTGTTTGGTGACATGGTATGTACCACACTCAACATGGACCAGAGGAAGCGAAGGAAAGAGTTGTCTCAGGAGATTCGAAAGAAAATTATAGACAAGCATGTTAAAGGTAAAGGCTATAAGACCATTTCCAAGCAGCTAGATGTTCCTGTGACTACAGTTGCACATATTATTCAGAAATTTAAGATCCATGGGGCTGTAGCCAACCTCCCTGGACGTGGCCGCATGAGGAAAATTGATGACAAATCAAAGAGACGGATAATCCCAATGGTAACAAAAGAGCCCAGAAAGACTTCTAAAGAGATCCAAGGTGAACATCATGCTCAAGGAGCATCAGTGTCAGATCGCACCATCCGTCATTGTTTCAGCCAAAGTGGACTACATGGGAGACGACCAAGGAGGACACCATTGTTGAAAACAAATCAAAAAAAAGCCAGACTGGAATATGCCAAACTACATGTTGACAAGCCACAAAGCTTCTGGGAGAATGTCCTATGGACAGATGAGACAAAAATGGAACTATTTGCCAAGGCACATCAGCTCTATGTTCACAGACGGAAAAATGAAGCATATGAAGAAAAGAACACTGTCCCTACTGTGAAACATGGAGGAGGCTCTGTTATGTTCTGGGGCTGCTTTGCTGCATCTGGCACAGGGTGTCTTGAATCTGTGCAGGGTACAATGAAATCTCAAGACTATCAAGGGTTTCTAGAGAGAAATGTGCTGGCCAGTGTCAGAAAGCTGGGTCTCAGTCGCAGGTCATGGGTCTTGCAACAGGACAATGACCCAAAACACGCAGCTAAAAACACCCAGGAATGGCTAAGAGGAAAACATTGGACTATTCTAAAGTGGCCTTCTATGAGCCCTGACCTCAATCCTATTGAGCATCTTTGGAAGGAGCTGAAACATGCTGTCTGGAAAAGGCCCCCTTCAAAACGGAAACAACTGGAGCAGCTTGCTCATGAGGAGTGGGCCAAAATACCTGCAGAGAGGTGCAGAAGTCTCATTGACAGTTACAGGAATCGTTTGATTGCAGTGATTGCCTCAAAAGGTTGTGCAACAAACTATTAAGTTAGGGGTACCATCATTTTTGTCCAGGCCTGTTCCATGAGTTAATTTTTTAAATAATTCCGTTGAAGCATGGTTGAAAAGCAATGTCTGACTTTCATTGGTTAACGTTCATAGAATTCTTATTTATTATTACTTTTGTCAGATTAAAGTTATTTCTGTGACCATTGTGAGTTTTTCTTTCATTGACCGAAGGGTACCAACAATTTTGTCCACGTGTGTAATCCCCTGCTACACTAATGCACTTATTCCAGCATTTCACTAGAGCTTGAATAACATAAAGGTAGAAAGTTTTCTCAGTACACCGGACTGCCTGCTTCACATCTGAAAGGCTGGCCTCCTTTAGTTCCCCAAACATGTGGAAATGGCTTTGGGCGCGGTCAGGACTGTATCAGGGGGGATGTGGCAATAACTACCAGCCGAGTTCCTGTAACGTGCAAGTGGTGTTGGTGAATGATCGTGTGTACAGTTCTCATAGACGGATGCGTCTCTTCCGCAAGTTGGCGACAAGTTACTGGTCAATTTTAAATGATCAGGCATTTTACTTGCTGATTGTTTATGGGAACGACTGCAAGCATTCTTAAAAATGTTTGCACCGTTCAAATGTTTCAAATGAATCTCATGAGCCTTCTGGGCGTGAGGTCGTCTGTAAATGTCAATCACTTTTACACCTTCATTCTTGAGAAATTTCAACACAAGACCCATTTCAACTTGAACATCCCTCATGACCAATTATAACATATCAATATCTGTTCTTACTGTAAGTATCAGTAAAGATACCCAAAAACCCATCAGGTGTGTGTAATCAGGTGTTAGAGCAGACGAGGCATAACAGTAATGAAGTAGAGAGTGCAACTTTTTTTTTTTTTTTCTGTAAATTTTTGTGTTTTTATTTTTATTTTTATCATGACTACCTGTAATCACTGCAAGGTGTGTTTTTATTGATAGAAGCTGGGCAATATGTAAGAAATCAAACACTTGGGTATGTGCTGTTATAGAGAAAATAATCAATGAGTCACTGCTTCCACCTAATAAACCAAACTAATTTCCATGTCCTGAAAGGTTTTATGTGTTTCATACCACAGCGATTTGCCTACCATTATATTTTTTATTAGTTAAACATTGACATACTTTGACACTTTGATTTGTTTATAGTTGCATTCATGTTTTGGAATGTCCGTGAAAAACAAATAAATAAATGAAAGTAATTCATTAATTTAAGTTATAATCAATGATCTTCCAGACATTTCCTCATCTCTCTTTTTTTTTTCTTCTTTCTTTTGAAGTTATTATGATGGAAAAAAATAATAATTTAGCCAAGAAAAAAGCAAAGTGTAAAAACTCCTTCAGTTCAATCAGAATCAAGCATTCGACATCATGGAGGTTTGCATCTTGATATCAGGAAAATAAAAATGAAAAAAAAAAAAAAAAACTCTGAACATAATTACAATCCAAACCAATTTTTATTTATTTATTTTTTTGCTCTTCCGCTGTCTTCTTCGACGACGTTAGTGAGCTCCAAGGAAAGCTAGAAGGTTGTACAGTTAACTCCCAAGGTATCATTCGGAACCATACAACCTACTACCTCAACCCGGATACACACACTTCACTTACTGTATGATCGCTCTCTGTTTCAGTATCACATACTGTACACAGTAGAATTAAAGAAATGTGAGAACATGTAAGACTTAGAGAAGACTTCATTTATCTTACTTAATTATACTTAACTCAACTTGTGTTGAACTGATTTGAAGCCAGTTTTAAGGTGTGTATACAAAAACAAACAAACAAACAAACAAACAAACAAACAAACAAACAAACACACGAGCCAGAAGCTGGTCTACCACAGAGACAGAGACCCATAAAGACGAGCTTGTGCCGTTAAAATGTACCACAAGATCGGATCTACGGGTTAATGACAAGTGGCTCCTCCCTGAATTCAGGTTTGCAAACTGATTTCAAATGAATAATGAATTTTAAATGATGCTATCGCATTACCCTGAAGCCCCGCCCCTTCCCACCATCTTACATACTTTCATCTTACATACTGAAACAGTACAACATGTGAACGGGGGAAACATTTTAAAGATGTCAGGAAAAATAATATCGGTAAATGACGATCCAGACCAAGGTGACGCAGAGCCCACTGTAGTTGTTCGCATGAACGTTCAGTGAGTGGAACGCCTGATCCTTAAAAATTCAACACCACCTTGCAGAAGAGACGCATCTGTCTATGTGAACTGTAACACACAATCATTCACCAACACCACTTGCACATTACAGGAACTCGGCTGGGAGTCATTGCCTCGTACCCTGTACAGTCCTGACCTCACTCCAAACCATTTCCATATATTTGGTGCATCAAAGGAGTTCCTGGGAGGCCAGCGTTTCCGATGTGAAGCAGGCAGTCCGATCATGGCTCCAGCATACTGAGAAATTTTCTACCTTGATTATACTGAGAAATAAAGCCTGTTTTATTCAAAGGTCCTGGGTTTGATTTGAACGCCCTTCATATATTTATTAGAGATGGCAGAAAAATGGCTGAAATTCACCACAACATTAACAAGCAGTTCCCATCTGCACAGCTGGCAATACTCAAGCAACACTCCTTAAGCCTAAAATGATCAAATCAATCATCCGAATGCCTAGATTTATTAAACTCAATTGTTTAAAACGGTATATCACAAGCAGGAGGGGGGGGGGGGATGAATATTGCAAAAGCATCATGGAGAGTATGAAAGGGTATCAACGCTTACCTTAAAATCAGGTCTCTTTCTTCATGTCTCTTAACTAATCATCTCATTGACCTGAGAAATAAATAAATAAAAGACGAGTATCGATGAGTATCGATTTCCTTATTATCGCTGTAGTTTCTTCTTAAGACATATTTTTCCTCGCTCTGGAATCAAAGATACAGAAATCAAAGCTACACATCAATACTCTCAAAACAGCTCTCGAAGATCTCAGCAAAGTCAAAAATCAAGTTATATAAGAAAATCATAAAATTTACTGTGGATATACTGCCATGTTAAAGTAAACCTGGAAGAAAACGAGTTCATTTGTCATATGCTAGGTTAAGTACATCGACAAGATGTGCGCTGGTTTAGCATTTCTAGGAATATCTCCTGGAAAGTGCGCTACTGTTTAGTTAATATTGTACCATTTATAACAATATTTTGGAGTAATTTTCAGATACTAGTCATTTTAAATATAGTTGGAGGGAGGTATGATAGTGTGACTTTTCTCAGTAAGCGGTTTTAAATATACAGTGGTACCTCGGCATCCGAATTTAATCCGTTTCCGATTGCGAAAACGCATTGTCTCAGAGGAAATAATGTAAAGGCAGATAAGCCACTGTTCCAACCACCCCAAAATATTACCAATATTACCATTTTCCAACACTGTAATCATATTTTTGCCAATAAAAACAATCATAACTTTTCATAAATATTAGAAAAGACATGAAAATGAAGTAAAATCTGAAATAAATAGACAATAAACCTCACTAAACCTTCATTTATGATCCCACTTGGAATCAAAACTAAAAACGATTCCGTTTTCTTCTTGCTACCATCCTTGTCCTAAAATTTGCGGCACCCATGGTACCATTTCTTTACTAAATCTTGCAAAAAATGCAAAAAGGCCACGAGAAAGTTTGTAAACTAGCTTCACTTGGCTTTCCACTGATGCAAAACATGTTGTGAACGTCTCCCGGAGGTACGCGCAACCGAGCCGGTGTTCGGTTCGACTCGGTTTTTTCGCTTGTATTGTGAAAATGCTTCCCATCATGCGTCAAATTTTTGGCAAAATTTCCGCTATTAAGGCGAAAATCCATAAGGCAAGCATTGGTATGCCGAGGTACCGCTGTACTGTAGAGAATTAGGCATGTGGTTTGTCAAAAAAAAAGTAATAATCTTATTAGATACTTTATGCATGTAAACACACATATTACTGGATCAGCATCTTTGCAAACAGTTGTAAACCTTATAAAATGAATGAATTCAATCGGATTGAAGAAATACTGTATTGTCCATGGACTACACTGTCCATGAAGTAATTGGTAAGCTCTAATCTATGCATGATCTTTTTTTTTCTATGCATGAGTGACATCAGTTTAGCTGTTTATCTGAAAGAGGAACTATCAGCAGAACTCATAGTGCTATCCGTCCACAGGGCAGCGTTACAAACGCGAAGAGTCACTCGGTTCATAACAATTACTCAGACATATGACAGGACTCATGACTCATGCACTCCATCGCATTTCACCTAGTTAAAAGACTCGGCAAAGATCTGAATCCTATTAAAGTCACACGCACATGCAAAAATGAAAAATCTGGAAGATGCATCAGTCGTTTCCAAATCTGTCTGGCTGATAGCCATGAGCGAAGGCAAGAAGTAGAAGAAGAAGAAGAAGAAGAAGAAGAAGAAGAAGAAGAAGAAAAAAAGTTTGGATCGCTTTCATGACAAATTGAGAAGAAAAAAAAAAGCATACGTAGGCCAAAGTCTGGATTGACAACTGGGTTAATGGGTTCGTGTGAGCTGTTTCAGGACTCGTTTTTTATTTCCTTTCACTCTAAATGCAATTTATTGACCCAGTGTGTCTGAAAGGGACTGGAAAAAGTGCACATCTGTCTTTACCTTTCTTATATATGTCTCTATCTATCTGTTTCCGAGACGATGTTAAGGCAGGAAAGGGGTCAATGCTGTATATCGCCGTCAAGCTGTCTTATAATAACATACTGTAGGAGACACAACAAAACAGAACAATTAAGCAATAAATCATAAGAGCATCATCATCATCATCATCATCATTATTATTATTATTATGATGATTATTGTAATTATTGTGATTATTATGATTACTATTATTACAGTAAGAGCACAAGCACCTGCATGTGTCAGACATACTGTAGACAAACAGCTCTTATAGAAAAATGACATTAAACATACAATATGTACTCATAGGAATTTTTTTTTTTTTGGTCCTACATAAAACATGTATCTATTTACATACAGTATAATAGAACAGATTTTTGCTAATCTCAACCCAAACTCATTCAGTCAGACCTGTTTGCAGTCTGATATTCGCGTTTAGTTTTCTCTGTGCGGCTCACACGTAACAGGAGTCTACAACTGGACCACATCGTGGCACAAAAGATTCAAATTCATAAACGTTCATACAGTACAGTATCTGAAACTTTCATTTCCCCGCTCAAAGTTCCTGTGTCTGCTTCCCATCATTTACTGTACTTTTAGGCATTTCGCGGACGCTCTCATCCAGAGCGACTTACATGTCAAATATCACATGACGCACACATATGCTGTCAGAGGCAGGTGAATGTACTGTAAGTAAGAACTTAATGAAGAATCTCTAGTTTATCCACCTGTACACATCATCATGTACAGTACAGCCCAGCAGGAACCCTAATGCTAGACGCTGGAAGACAGAGTGCCTTCAATAAAATGATATCGAGGCTTCATTTTTGTTCATTTAATGTCTCGGTGAAAAAAACGTAACTTTTTGCTGTTCATCTGAGATTGTGTTTGGCTTGTACTAAGACCCGCGTCGATAAGATGATTTCTACCGTATTATGACTGTTCACAATAAAACCTTCTACATCCGATATACTGCATCTGTGCTGTTCTTGGTGGTTAGCATTGCTACCATCTAGTGATCATCTAGCTAGCTAGCATACCGTATCCAGGATGGATATCATGGTGGTTCCTGGATTAGCAGGATGTACAGACAGGATGTGAAATATACAACCAGACAGAATGAATCTGTTTTTCCTTATCTAAGGGATAATAAAGATAATCCCTTAGAGATGACATTTCTGAGACTTATTTAAATTCTGAAATTGTATTTTTTCTAAACAAATTAACGCTTAGGCGGCACGGTGGCGTAGTGGTTAGCACTGTCGCCTTGCACCGCCAGGGTCCGGGTTCGATTCCCGTCTCTGTTTGCATGTTCTCCCCGTGCTTGGTGGGTTTCCACCCACAGTCCAGAGACATGTAGGTTAGGCTAATTGGCATTCCCAAATTGTCTGTAGTATGTGAATGTGTGTCTGTGCCCTGTGATGGATTGGCACCCTGTCCAGGGTGTACCCTGCCATGTGCCCTAAGTCTCCTGGGATAGGCTCCAGACCCCCCGTGACCCTGAATACAGGATTAAGTGGTATAGATGGTGAGTGAGTGAAATTAATGATTAGTATTGAGAAACAAGCGTAAAGATGTTTTAAGCATCGTATGTCAAGAGAAAAAGGAAAGATGCTTTATTCATGTTTTAAAGTGATTTATATGATTGCAAATTGTAAATAACATTTTAAAATCAGATAAATCACTTAAAAGATCAATAAAGCCCACAAAATCTAAAGTGGTTCTAAACCCACATTGATCCAACCCACTATAGCTATACTTTATGTTAAAACACCACACACATGCACACATATACTGTATATGGTGGCATGGTGGCTTAGCGGTTAGCACTGTTGTCTTGCACTTCCAAGGTCTGGGTTCGATTCTAATGGTCCAGCTACAGTACATATATATATATATATATATATATATATATATATATATATATATATATATACGGTATATATGTTAATCATTAAAAAAAAGCATCTTATCTAATGTACTAATTCTATGCTTTAAACAAAAATGTAGAAGTTTTGTCTGAAATGTTAGAACATTTTCAAATGAAAATACTATTTTTTAAAATTATTATTACAATTATTAAACAGTATTCTTCAGTTTTGCTAATGCATCCTATTCAAATCACTTGCCACACTTACCAACTCCAGAGATATGGGAATAATCTAAGCGACGAAATGCTGTCAAGTGTAACAAAAAAGTACATCGTTCAAGATCGGGACATTTTTCAAGTTAGAAAATCAAGTCAAGACAAGAGCTCTGGCCAAAAGATGTGTAATATGAGATGGAGGGGAAAGGGGCGGGGCTTCCATATAACATCAGAGAGCTGAAAACATGCGCACAACGTTCAATCATTCTACTTTGCCATGTCTGTCGGCTCATGTAACAAAAGATACTGCTCAGTACGCATCAACGCGCTATGCAAAAAAAGTTTAATCGATACAAAAATCACCTCTTCAGTTATTGGTTGAACTTGATCATCTGGTTGACTGGTGAAAATCTGCGTGCCTGGGAAACCTGAGGTGAACACGGGAAGGGTCTTCGGTCAAATCCCCTCCTCTTTGTAAAGTGACCCGATACCACAAACCGAACAAGCCGAGATCTGCCTGGGAGACGAGCCAAGAAAGTGACATTGTTTGACCCAGCTGCCAATCAATGCTCCTGCACCGTGCCAGACTAAACACGGTCGCTATTTTAGCGCGGCTTGTTGGCGGCAGCTGCTGGATTTGATGTTGTGGGTTTAAGCAATGAGGGGAAAAAGTCGGGGTCCTTTCAGGGGGCGCATCCGAATGGGCACAGCAAACACATAGCAACCTGTATCAGGCCTCACACACACACACACGCACACACGCACACACATCGAGTAGTGCGTCCAACACTGGGTCGGAGAGTTCTAAGAAATCTCAAAGAGAGGATTTGGCTTCAGAGTGATTAAATGTAAATCAACACAACTGGGAGTTTGGGGATAATTTATAAGTGGCGTCCCACCCATAAGTGCTGCATTCCTTGGCTTTGGAGATGTAACTGTTCAGTCTAATTGCACACTGTGCTTTTAACCACTTTTTTTTTTTTCTTTTTTTTTTTTTTGCAGTAAATTATGTGAAACTGATTCAACAATACAGCGAGAATATTAGTGTTCCGGCTTTACCTTATTGTCTCTGGGTGATAGCATTAATTTACCCGCCAATACTAATAAAAGAGCAATGATAAATAACACCGCTTTCTTTTGAAAACTGCTCCAGATCCTTTTAATGCTCTCGAAATGCTAAACCCTTAAAAGAACTAATCATAAAAAAATTGCTTTTGTCAAGATCCAAGCTTTCAGCTTTGTACATTTAAAGTATTTAAACCCACACAAGCTTCGCTGTTCACCTAGCATGGATTCAGATTTTTTTCTTTAAAAAAAAAAAAAAAAAATATATATATATATATATATATATATATATTTCTTAAGTTAATTATATTCCCAGTTGTGAGCCGAATGCCGATCGACGCCCAGCGAGCAACGGTAATTGCTTTCTAGCAAACGATTTGGCGGTGGAGATTTTATCCCATTAATACGGAGACGTGAGGAAAGCGAACGGATGAAACGCTCTTTTTTTTTTCTTTTTTTTTTTTTTCCCGGCACATAAACAGGATCCGACCTGCTGTGAATGGAGAGGAAAGTCAGAGGAGATCAGTCGGTAAATTGATGTGATGAACAAGTTCAGATTCATTAAAAACCTATCACCTACTGTAGAGTGCACTCCCCGCTAGTCTTTTAACGTTTTTTACTGATAACGATGGAGCGGGATGAAAAGGGTTAAAGATGGCTATGTTACTGTTTGCCTGCATCTCGTTCTTTTCACTGCACGTACAAGGCATTGTTTTCGTCGAATTAATTGTGTTAGTCTGACTAAAATTTCCAACAGACATTTAAAAGAAATGTTAATATGTAAGTCTGGCTGAATTCGTAGTAAATCAAACTTGTCAAAGTCAGACTAGCAGACCCAGATGATGCAGTTGGGAGTCGAGCTTCCCCTTGAATGTATAATTCAATTAGACTCGGCGCTCCGCACGTGCTCCCCAGTTCCCAATCCGGGCTTTGACCCAGAAGTTGAACAAAATGCGTAATAACAGCAGAAGAAGCTGCTAAACATGCGGCGGTGTCGTCTGCTTCCGGGTAACACCACAAACACAAAGAATGGCTTTGTTCAAAAATGTATTTGTTCAGAAATTAGAGCATGAAGCACTCCATTTGTAAAGTACTGTACAGTACATCATGCTGCCAGGTTGCCACGATAGCTAACTTGATTGTGGAATTTGGCAATACAATACTAACAAGCTAAAAAGGGGTACATCGTTATCTACCGTAGCGGAGTCGAACATCCTGTACATTATGTTGGCAGATCGATCCGTTCTCCTGCGGTGCTTGTAAAATGGGACAGGGACGGTGGTCCAATTAAACGGCCTGGTCGAAGGTCAACTCAACTGTGCAACCAAATTTAAAGGGCAAACTTATAAATGAACTCGGAATCGAAGCAAAAGGACATATACAGAATAACTCGTAGGGGGTCGTACGCAGTTCATCCAAACAACAAACCAACAACCAACGCATACACACAGTGAGAACGCAGAGTGCTTCAGTAAGTGGGCTGGACCTGGAAATGGAGGAAATGACACGGCCATCCCAGCACCAACGGAGTCACTTATATACTGTACCACTCAATAACGATAAAAAAAAATATATATATGCTTTCAAGGACGTAACCCATCTCTCACATCTAAACATGTACAGTAACGTTACATCTTCAGGATGAGAAGTTTACAATCTGTGGTTTCTCATTAACATGACAAGCTGCTTTATCAGATTTTGTTGACCTTACACTTCTTTAGAGAGTAAAATTGACAGAATGGTGAGGAAATGGTGTCTTCATGGATGTTACACACATTCCAAATTGTTCGATTGAGCTGCGGATTCTTCTGTCCCCTTTTTAAGCGTCTTGAACTGGAGGATTTGTTTAGGTAAGATTACAAGACGTGTGAACTCATGTTTCACGCCAATATCAATATCGTTTTCATAAGAAGCTTATAATTATAAAGTTTTGCCGCATCCTTTAACTGATTATTGTTTTCTATATGTTTGCTGTATGTCCATGGTAAATTGGATAGAGTACTTGCATTATACAGGTTAGCAACTAGTTACCAAAGTAATGACGCAATGAACGTCTATACCGCTTTATCCTGATTTCAGGATCACGGGGGGCCTGAAGCATATCTCAGCAAGCTTGGGGCACGAGGCCGGATACACCCTGGACAGAGTGCCAATCCATCGCAGGGAACACACACATACACTACAGGCAATTTGGGAACGCCAATCAACCCAATCTCCATGTCTTCGGACTGTTGGAGGAAACCCACCAAGCACAGGGAGAACATGAAAACCCCGTGCACACAAAGATGGGAATCGAACCCGGACCCTGGAGGTGCAAGGCACCCTGGACAGTGCTAACCATTACACCACCGTGCCGCCGCTACAATGCGATCCATAATTCGTTAAATTATTGTCAAAATGTGTTGCTAGCAATTTCTACTAGACTTGCACATTCATGTCATCAACTTCAACTATTTATAAAATACTGTTTATCAGTAACTTGTTCAGAGAGATATCCAGAAAAAAACTTTGCTTCCTTGTGCAGTATTGGTAGTTTTGTACATTTTAGCGCACAGACTTAGTACTTTAACTTGAGTACAAGACTGAAGATGTACAGACATAAAGATTTGGCTAACTGTTGTGAATGAGCGTGTAAATGTTGACCAGAGGTCCAACCTTGGTCATAAAAATGGGAATAAATATAATGTATAAAGACAATACAATCGGTCTTCACAGTCCCTAGTTGGACTACAGAGGCTCCTAGATGGATGGATGGATGGAATAATGGATGGATGGCTGGATGGATTAATGGATGGATTAATGGATGGATGGATTAATGGATGGATGGATGAAATAATGGATGGATGGATGGATGGATGGATTAATGGATGGATGGATAGATGGATGGATGGATTAATGGATGGATGGATGGATGGATGGAATAATGGATGGATGGATTAATGGATGGATGGATGGATGGATGGATGGATAGATGGATTAATGGATGGATGGATTAATGGATGGATGGATGGATAGATGGATGGATGGATTAATGGATTAATGGATGGATGGATTAATGGATTAATGGATGGATGGATGGATTAATGGATGGATGGATGGATGGAATAATGGATGGATGGATTAATGGATGGATGGATGGATGGATGGATGGATGGATAGATGGATGGATGGATTAATGGATGGATGGATGAATGGAATAATGGATGGATGGATGGATAGATGGATGGATGGATTAATGGATTGATGGTTGGATGGATTAATGGATGGATGGATGGATGGATTAATGGATGGATAGATGGATGGATGGATGGATAGATTAATGGATGGATGGATTAATGGATGGATGGATAGATGGATGGATGGATTAATGGATGGATGGATGGATGGATGGATTAATGGATGGATGGATTAATGGATTAATGGATGGATGGTTGGATGGATTAATGGATGGATGGATGGATGGATGGATTAATGGATGGATGGATGAATGGATGGATAGATGGATGGATGGATTAATGGATTGATGGTTGGATGGATTAATGGATGGATGGATGGATGGATTAATGGATGGATAGATGGATGGATGGATAGATGGATGGATGGATGGATGGATGGATAGATTAATGGATGGATGGATTAATGGATGGATTAATGGATGGATGGATGGATGGATTAATGGATGGATGGATGGATGGATTAATGGATGGATGGATGGATAGATGGATGGATGGATTAGTGGATGGATGGATTAATGGATTAATGGATGGATGGTTGGATGGATTAATGGATGGATGGATGGATGGATATATTTAGGTAAGTACTTATACTTTTACTAGATTATTGAGTTTCTGTGCTTCTGTGGCTTCTGGGTGACGGTAATTCTGCTTCTCCACACCACTTAATGGTCGATTATTTTATTATAACACCCCCCGCCCAAGTGTTCCTTACTCATCACAAAGTGATAAAAGTATTAAAGTACCCAACACTTTCCTAATGTTCAATCCTATTAGTCCTGAATAATCCAAATAGCTCTGATTGCGATGAATAATTGAGCAGAACATCCCTGCCGGTTATAGATTCATTTTCTCTTCTAAAATGGCAGCCAGGATGAGACCCTTCCATTACTGCACTGTGACCATCACAGACCAGACTCTGCTTTTCAACACATCATATTCCTGATGCTTCTGACATTGTGGCATTGTTCATCGTTCAAGGGAATATCATCTTCGGCAAAGTAAAAACAACAGCTTGAAGCACATAAAGGAATCCATAATCATAAAATAGATAAGCGTATTATCTATCACAGGTTAGCTTTGATGCATGAGAATATTTTAAGCCCTCTGGGTCTGCACTTAGTTGTGTTTTGTTTTGTCCATGGGCACTTTAAAAGGAAAAAAAAAAAATCCTAATGAAGATGGGTAGGACAGCACGGAAAATGGAGACACAGCAGAGGAACAGCGCATCCACCGCAACGCACACCGGGCTAAATGATCTGCTCCATCCCTGAAGGAGAAAGGCTAATGGAAAGCCTGCTGAAATGCATCAGAAGAAAAGCGCGGGTCAAGTGAGGGGAAGGATTCCTCGGGGGTGGAATCAAAACAAATAGCAGCGTGAAACTGATACTTTTCAGCTGCGCAATTTCTGCGGTCTGATACCGACCTCGGCTCAGGAGAAGAACCGGACCACTCGGAAATAGATCCGGACCCCAGGGAGAGCAAAATATGATATGATACAGTGAAAACGGAGTACATTACAAATATTTATGGCGACTGAATTCACTTACATTTGCCTGAACCGTGCCAACACACTGTTGAACGACTGCAGCAGACGGTAGTTATGAATACAGTCGCAAGCGAGTAAGAAAATATTGAATTGTTTACTGAAATTCAATCCTGTTATGATTAAAAAAATATATATTAAAAGCAGCATTGTTAAACTTTTCATTCTGATTGGTTATAAAGTGTTGATCTAACAGTAGTTCACTTAACATTCTAATTCTAATTAAACCTTAATTAAGGTATGGTGGAAACTTCACATTTATCAAAACGCATTTAAAAACAATCTACAGTACAGTAATCACTGATATGGTGACGATTTGTGTGACGATATTTAGTAATCATGGAATGAGTCTCCAGTGTTAGCACAGACTGTAGCATGCTTGAAAGCCTTCAGAATGTTGTGTTTGATTAAAAAAAAAAAAAAAAAAAAAAAAAAAACCTGTTCCTTATTGCTCTACTGCACATGATAATCTGAAATCACTACTTTCACAGACATTCCATGACATGAAATGTAACTATAAAAAAAACTAAACTGTCTGATCTTTAATTAGTAATGACGTTGAAATTGTAGACTATTCAGGACTTTTTCTCGCGTACTAATTTTATAACAGAATCTTCGTATTACAAGTGAATCCAATAAATATTTACGTCATGTGACACCAGAAGCCTAATTTAATGTTCTCGTATTCTTCTCTTTTCGTGATTTACCTCCAGTCCCTTAATAACTACTGAAAATCTTCAGCATTAAATTAAAATCTATAAGAATATCATGTTTATTCACCATCTACTTGTACTATTCACTCAGGCAGTAAACTACAATATCAAGTAGCAGAGATTAACTCTCGGGTCCACTTTGGACTGGATACAAGCCATTGTTGAGGACGGTTATTCATAATATCCAGCGTTTGTTTTTATTTCCTGAGCTGAGATTGCAGGTCTTTTTGAGGAGATCAGATTATTTTATAGCTGTGATAATATTCCGCAGGTCAAGATCAGAATATGAGAATATTAAGCAAAGCGGGCAAAAGCTGGCGATGCTGCCAAATATCTACTACGGTGTGCAAGGAACATTTGCATATTTATTGTAATACTTAAATAACCGTGTTCTTGCTACACTATTTTAGAAGGCAAAGCTTTATAAATGTCTTTATATTTTTCAGAGCAAAAAATGCTTGGTAGATACTAATTTAGAAATCACAAATTTTAAACTAATTGCACAGAACCATTAATCTATTAAATGTGACTCTGTCTAGAAAAAAGGATAAAAATCACGAGGATGAATCGAATCAGGAACCAAGGGTTATTCTGATGGTGGAAATGCAGTAACGGTCACGGCCGAGGTGCCTTAGAGCACACCACAGACAATCCAGTGAACATTCAGCCATTGGAACGTCTGATCCCTGTACATTGACAGATCACTCGTTGCCACCTTGCAGAAGTGACACATCTGTTTGTGGGAACTGTACACACAATCATTCACCAACACAACTTGCACATTACAGGAACTTGGCTGGGCGTTATTGCCACATCCCCTCGCTCCAAGCCATTTCCACATCTTTTGGCCATCCAAACAGCTCCTGGGAGGCCAGTGTTTAGAGCGCTGCTGGCTCAGTGGTAGGTTTCTCGCCTACCATGCGGGAGGCTGGGGTTCAATACCCAGCCACTGCTACAGGATGCATTGCCGGTCCCAAGCCTGGATAAAATGGGAGGGTTGCGTCAAGAAGGGGAACCATGGTACTGAGAAAACGTTCTACCTTGACGGTTACCAAGCACTAGTGAAACTCTGGGAGTAGTGTAGCAGGGGATTATATAGAGAAATAAAGCAATTTTTTTTTTTACTCTTCTAACTGTGCTCCGTTATTCTGCATCAAAAACTGCCTAATAATTGAAAAAAAAAAAAAAAACACAAAAAACAAAACAAAACAAAGGATATGGTACTGTACTTACTGTACATATGGTCCCTGAGGTACGAAGGATGTTAAATACCAGGAAAGTCAAACTCAACAGCAACAACACACAACTGCCAAACAAAACAAGTCCGGGACAAGGTTACGGAAACTATATGTTTGTCTAATTGTATATGCCGTTTATATTTCCTTCGAACTTCAAGAGAAACACCATATGGAATCCTTCATTAACAAGTTGAACTGTAAAGAAACACACCGCAATGTAAAATCTGATTCCTGATGTTATTTAAAAAAAAAAAAAAAAAACTGTAGCTACACGTAAAAAAAAAAAAAAACAATGCAGCACATTAATTTAAAAACACGTTACTAGTCAAAACAGCTCCAGGAAAATTGGCGTAATCGTTAAAAATCACAGATTATAAAACATTAACCAAAGTCTTCTACTCCTGAAACTAAATCACAGTGGTTTCCCTCGTAATAGGCTGTTCTTACACACATTTAAAAAGAAACAAAAACAATAATCATAATAATAATAATAATAATAATATATACAGGTCCATGTCGTTTACTAACCCAAACACACTCCCTACATGTTACGTTAAGTTCAGCATGACAGAAAAGGAACAGGCAAAGTGTAAAACCTTCACGCCTGGGGTTTTCCGTGTTCTTCCCCTGCTGTGCTACATGTCCTCGGCTCCTTTTGTGTTACCGTTAACCCAATAAATCCCACCAAAGTGGCCGTTCTTTCGAGTGCCATCCATC
>QNUK01000162.1:1127500-1315000 GCA_013621035.1 Clarias magur
CACCTTCGATCTCTTTAATACTTTGCACTTTTAGCACTTTTCTTTTTGAGGTTTGTACTCAGCAAGCTGATTTTTTCCATATTACTTGGATTTTGTATATAAATTAAATGCTATTGATCAATTTACTCAGCTCTCTTATCTCGATTCATGTATCTCATGTACTGTAGTATTGTTTTTTTTTTTTTTTTTTTGCTCTATTTCTTTTTTGCATGGTTATAAAAGTTGTTGTTTATCCAAAACTATATTTCTTTGTTTTTGCTCCAGTCAACACGTCATGCATTTTTAATATGTGCAAACATTCCAGGTTTATCTTTCATTCACAATAGCATAATTTAAACATTTAACAATTATCTATTTTTTATCTCCTCCTCATTACAAGAGACAAAATGATGTTGTATGATTTGAATGATTTAAATAAACTGATACATATTTCTTTTAAAACGCTGAATCCTGCATGCATTACGAAGCATTAATTTAAATAATATGTGTTCAGTATAAAAGCACTAGCTGTTTCCTTGTCGCTCTTTCTCTCGTTTCCCTGATGTCATGCAAAATCATAGACAGTTTAGAGTAAAAAAAAAAGAAGAAAAAAAAAGTGTTGCCTGCGATTTACACTGAATTTACTTTCTGAGACCTCCAAATAAATCCAGCTGATTTAAAAAAAAAAGTGTTTAATACAACTATTTCATGGGTAAAATCTTTAAAAGTCTACTGCTTATAATCCCTTAACACAATGCCTGGTCATAAACCTTTAACATATTGGAAATAAACTGTCCTCACTTGATTTAATTAGTAGATGTTGTAAGGGAGACGTCTGATTGGTTCAGACAACCTCAAAAACAACCAAAGCATCATCATCATCATCATCATCATCATCATCACAATCTCTCTCTCTCTCTCTCTCTCTCTGTTTCTGATGAGAGCAGCCAGACATGCGAGTGCAGCATTTGTGTGTAGCCTAGAAACAGCAGCCAGCCGCCATCTGTCTCATTTTCTACTGCTTGCTAGAAAAATACAAACTCTGTTACACTCGGGTATACTGACGTAAAAAAAAGTCCCTGTGCATAGAAGGATTAAGCATCATATACTTTATATACAGTATACATAATAGCCGCAATCATCTCACCTTTATTTATTACTTCAATTTATTGTCAGGTAATTATTTTTTAATTATTATTAAATTATGTAAACTTATGTAAAGAATTTTACTTATCTATTGATTCATGTATTTATTGGACTGGTATAGTATTAATTTATTGTATTTAACAAGGATAGTCATTTTATTTTATATATATATATATATATATATATATATATATATATATATATATATATATATATATATATATATATCAGTGCTGATAACTGGGTGGTGATGTCTGTGTTTTTATAATGCAATAACAAATAAAGTATCTTTTTATCTATCTGTCTGTCTGTCTGTCTGTCATACAAAGAAGAACAATGCTAGAACAGACCTTGAGCAGATATTGAATAATGAGGACACTAGGATTAAACGAAGGACAAATTCAGAACACAGAACAATATTGATTTAAATTTGCAAAGCAGTGTAAAAGGCTTCATATTTATATTGTAAGCAACTGTATTTGCTGGTGTAAGCTAATCCCCTTTGTCTGTAACATCATAAAACAGTCAATACTGGGTCTAATTTATATCACAAATAGAAATTACAACATAAAGACATACTGAGCATATTGAGCAATATCAGCAGTTGCCACTGTTGTGGTGTCCCTCGGGGTAACATGTTTTGTCCCATTACTTTATATATTTGCAAAGAGTGCTTGAATCTCACAGACCCCCACTTGCAGCAAATGAAAAGAATCACTCAAAGGAAAAACAATAGTATTAAATGGTATCATTGCCTGTAACTTTGTTGGTATCCCTCAAGGTTACATGCTATGTCCATTTAGTTTGTTTGAAACTGAATTAAAATAGAATCTTAAAGATCAAATTAAGATTAAATACTTAAAACTGTTTTATGAAGTTGCTAAAGAGACATGAGAGGAGAAATATATACTTATATATATACTTTTGAGAAAAAATAATAAAAGAAAACAGTCCATTTTCTGTTCATTCATTTACTTCCAGGTCATTCTTCAACTTCTAAACAAGAGTTTATACTAGTAAAATAATCCCCATCGTTAATGTCACTTAAAAATAATAATAAAATGAACATAAACATTTTTTACTATGATTAAGCTGATTTTATTTTTAAACAATCACAATACAGAAAGCGGGTTTGTTTGCAAGATTATAGGAGGTGGAAGAAACACAACCTGTAACTAATTTGCTAACAGATTGACAATCATTCTTTTTTATTATTATTTAATTTGTGACAAAATAGACTGTTGAAAATGAAAAATACTTCTAAAAAATGTAGTTTATAGGTGTGATTTTTAAAATGGTTTAACAGTGACTCTTCTTACACTTACCCAGTTTCTCCTACATATTTTTCATACCACTTCCCTTTATGGGCACAGTACCATTTTCATTCTTTCAGGGCACAGATATGAAATGAAAATAAATAAGATGCCACTATGAGCAACGATACAGTGTAGTACCTATTTACGGGGCCAAGCAGTGTTAGTGTTCTTAGGCCAAGTTAGTGTTCTTGGCAAGAAATTGCCACTCAGGGAATTTTTCACAACGTGTGCTTTGGACCCTGTATTCAGTGCCTTCCAAAAGTATTCAGACCCCTTGAACTATTCCACATCGTGTCATGTTACAACAACAAACATACATTTACCTTTTGGGGATTTTATGGCACATAAATGTGGCACATAATTGTGAAGCGGAAGGAAAATGACAAATGGTTTGCAATTGTTTTTTTGGTATCCCCTTAACTAAAATAAAGTGGAGCAGATTACCTTCAGAAGTCAACCAAATTAGTAAATAGAGTCCACCTGTGTGTAATTTAAGCTCAGTATAAATACAGCTGTTTTGTGAACCCCTCAGATGTTTGTTAGAGAACATTAGTGAACAAACAGAATCATGAAGATCAAGAAACACACCAGACAGGTCAGGGATAAAGATGTGGAGAAATTTAAAGCAGGGTTACATTATAAAAAGAATATCCCAAGCTTTGAAGAGCTCATGGAGCACTGTTCAATCCATCATTCAAAAATGGAACAACTGCAAAACGCCATCCACCTAAACTGACAGGCAGGGCATTGAAAACCATTCATCACTTTACAATTAGGTGCCACTTTGTGTTGGTCTATCACACAAAATCCCAAGAAAATAAATGTAAACTTGTTATAAAAACAATAAACTGTTGAAATTAATGTTAAAGCACAGGACATATTTAGTGAGTTAAGCACTAAGTGTTGCTGTTTTTAAATAATTGTTAGTTTAATCTGAAACCAGTAGTTAAAGGCAGTATGTAATTTATTAAGTATAAGGCTGCAACCTCAATAATTATTAAAAGTATGTTAATAATAGTAAACAGTATCACCAACAAGCAGTAAATAATTTTCCTTGCAAGGTGGACATCCATTTAATCTAAAAGCTCCAACTTATGGCTGTTTACATTATATCTGCTTCTCAAGAATTATATGTAAAGATCAAGCTGAAATTTGGTGCCAGAATTTGGTTTCACTAAGCATTTCACAATGTTAGCATTGAGCTACCATGAGGCATCGGTGGTTTGGTGGTAGTCTTTGCCTGCCGCATGGGAGGCCTAGGTTTGGTTCCCAGCCAATGCACCATACACATCAAGCCACTGGGGTTGCAGAAGTTACTGCACTCATAGTGCCGAGGCCAAGCCTGGATGAAATGGGAGGGTTGAGTCGGTTATGTATTTAGGCATAAAACTTGCACTCTATATGGGAAAGATGTTTCCATTGTAGTGACCTTTAATGGAGGAACACAAAAGAAGAACACATATTAAGCTCACTCGCCTTCTATACCGCTTTATCCCTGGACAGTGTGCCAATACATTACTGTACGCACTACAGGCAATTTGGAGCCAATTAACAGCCAATTAGCCTAATCTGCATGTCTTTGGACTGTGGGAGGAAACTGGAGCATCCGGGGGAAACCCTCGGGAGAACATGCAAACTCCTCGCACACCCGAGGTGAGAATCTGACCCGGAACCTGGAGGTGCAAGGTGACAGTGATAACCGCTAAGCCACTGTGTAATACCGCCCAAGTACAGTAATGTCGTATTGAAATTTTTACTTTTTAAATCTCATAACTTTTGGCAAGAACCATCTTCTAGGGGTGCTATTTGTGAGCGTCACTTTACTTCATTCTTTCCTTTGCTAGTTAGATTGTTTGATTGATTGTTACGTCATATTGTGCCTCAGATGCATATATATTTTTTTGTCTTTATGTTTATGTTAAGTACTCAAAAATAACAAAATCCAGCCATTTGCTTTTTAACTTAATTTTTTTTTTTTCTATGAATAATCACAACAGGCTGTCTTTGCAAATTAAACAGACTCACTTGGTCTTTATAAGTTAAGATATAAAAGTTCATTTCTATATACATATTTTTTAATCAATACATTTTTCATAAAGATTTGGTTAGAACAAAAAGTCTTTGGAATGCCATTGTAAGAAACAGTATGTACACTAGCTCCGTCTTCAATTCCTTAGTTAGCTTTTCAATGCAAATATTTTACAAAGTCAGGTTGAAGGATAAAACTTTTTTTTTTTTTTATACTTTTTGTTTTGTCAAAATTTTCAATGAAACCTGTCTAAGACAGTAAGACAGTAAACCTGTTTAATATGTACTTGTTATTTTAGAGCGAGACCCCACACATCACTTAACCCACATGTCTGAACGCTACCCCACACATCTTGTATGACATTATGTACATTTTTAGTGCTGATTGAGCATTAATAAGACGCTTTAGTCATAGAACTAAAGCCAGCAGTAATGACTTTGACCACATGGGACAGGATTTTACCCTGATGTCATAAACATAACAACACATAATGGTTTAACCATAGCACAGTGTCTTTGACTTGCTGACAGGCGTTAAATACGTCCTTCAGGATTTGGCCAAACGCGTGACTCAGAATGAGCCATAAAGCCAGGAGCGGTTGTAATTTTCCTGCGGGTCCAGGGTTGAGTCCATACCATGCATTATTTATAGAACCATCAGTAGATTAGGCAGAAAGCAGATGCAGAGCTCCGGCTAAGGCACGATAACAAAGCCTCATGACCTGTTCGCTTTGAACGTGATTAGATTTCAAAACAAAGGTGCATTTTTCTGAATGGCTGCACTTTCTGACTCATCGTGCATCATCAGACTTTTGCTTCTCAGATTTAAAGCTTCCCACAACAACTGACATTTTATTCTGGTAATAACCGGTGTATTGATGCAGCTAATCAATAATACTATGGGTGAGTGCTAAAGTTTGCACCCCCTCACTTTTTTTTTTTTTTTTTTTAATCTAAAGTGACTCGAAATAAGTTGGCGTAACAACATCAGAAAAATTGTTAAAGGCCGTTAAGCAAAGGACAAGCACAAAAACTCTTTAAAGAAGGTTTACATTACACTCAAAAGGGAAGGAGAATACGTCTATATTGATATCGTTTCTGATATTTTAAAGATATTTGTTTCTTGTCATGATGATGGAGTGCCTGTGAAATCTAATAAATGAAATCGCTTGCTGATACAAGTCTTTGTATTCCTTTTGTTGATTTAAGGGTATGCAAACTTTTGCACTCAACCGTGCTGAGCGGTTAATAACTCTTATGTCAGAGCACAAAGACGTATGACAAATGGCGTCGCAGTTACAAAAACACAGACCTTAAAAAAAAAAAAAAAAAGATACAGCGAGGCTTTGTCTCCGTCATGAATGGGAGCAAAAAATAAACAATGCTTTGATGCTTTTTTTTTTAAAGACGTTATTGTATCAGAGCGCTGCTGAATTCTTGATTCTGATTGGTCAGACTGCAAATTAGAGGTTTGTTCAATTGTGTTGGTAAAGTTTATAAACAGCTTGTACAGTGATTTGTGTTTGTAGACAATGTACAAAAATCACACTTGTGTCATTGTTGAGACAAGATAGTGAGAAAGCGATTTTATTTAACATTTACGAATGGAGTATCCAGTGTTAGCGCTTTGTAACAGTCCGTAATGTTACTTTTTAATATCACAGGAAAGTATTTAGGAGCGCATGCTTTCTTTTCATTAGCTTGGGAAGCTGTGTTGTGTATGTATAATTACTTTCAACCTTGATTTATAGTCAAAAGTCTTGAGTCACCAACTCATTTCGTTATATGGGGAGTGTCAAGACATTTGCACAGTACTTTTGAGGGGTTTAAAAAGAATTAAATGTATTTTGTCAGCAAACCATAAACATAAATAGAAACAAATAAAAATTTTAATGGTATCAATTAATAAATCAAACTTCATAGTTGGATTTGATACTTTGAGTGTAATTCATACATTTACTGAATATATTCAGATTTTGTAAAACCCGTTTCCTTCCTGGACCTTGTGTCTGCATCACAATGAACTGAAGCTCAGCACGTCTACTTTCCTTGTTCTAATCTGTAATATTTAAGTGAAATAGATTTTGCGTATATACTTAAATATTCCTTTTTATTTATGGACAGGTGTTTGATCTGCATTATTGCAAGAGGCGATGACTTTCTGTGGGAGTACTGTATGTTTGCACCTTTTGTAAAGTGAAAGTACGAGTCCTTCCATGTGCCATCTGGCAGATATTCAGTGAAGCACAACACATTTATTTAAATTTCCGAATGTTGCTTGAGGGATCTCGCGGCATGTCGCGCGCCAAATTGCGGGATCTCGCGGGAAAAAGCGCGCAATCTTAATGCCAGGTCTGTATATCTAAAGAATAAAAAGTGCTGCATAAGCCAGTCTGACTATATACAAAAGCAAGACATGGCCACATTTAATGCTGTGGAACATCTGCAAAACAGGTATCGCAGCAGCTATCAGCAGTCCTTCTCCCCCCCAAGTCTATCACAAGTTAATAAAGCAGAACTTTGTATGTCTTTAATACATACAAAGGGCTGACACTGGAGAACATCCATCATCCATACCACTTATCCTGTGTAAGCTTGTAGCCGTACTGAACCCATCAACTTAGTCTGCATGTCTTTGAACTGTAGGAGGAAACCGGAGACGGAGGAAACCCACTAAGCACGGGGAAGACATGCAAACTCCACGCACCCATATACCTCAAGACCAAGGCAACAGGGCTAACCGCTAAACCACCATGTGACCAAATCCTTTCATAAATGTTAAATAGATATCCTGTTATAGAAAACATCCTCTGATGATCAGACATTTTCCTTTGGTAAGAAATAGCAACATTATCATTCTGTTTATGATTGGTCAAGTTGATACTTATTGCATTAAGCAGTTCAATTAATCAGCACCTTCAGGCCAATTAGACTTAACAGCATTGAAATATACTGTAGTGTTCCTGATCAACTTCTTTATATTAACAGCCATATCCACATATATTCTTCATTTTCAGTTATAATAAACTAATACCATAAACCTGAGGTGTCACATGACGTGCTATGCATTAAGGTTTAAAAAAAAAAAAAGCTCACCCCGGTGCTTTAGCCTTAAACAAACAAAGTAAAACCGACCGAAGGGCTGCTACGGCTTGGATTACAGCGAGAAGCTTTCCTGAGCTAACAAAGCACTTTTTGTGAACATTTAAATGCTGTCTAAATGATCTCTACGGCAAGATGCATCTTGTTGCAAAAATGCAGGACACACCAAGCCAAAGAATAAAGTATGATGACTTTCTCCTCAGCACACACAGCTTGTGTGGCCTCTGTGTATGTGTGTGTTTTGCGGATTTATTCAGCTGCCGTCTCCAAATCAACAATCAAGCAAAGAATATGGCTTTAACAGTAACGTGTCCGTAGATGTCCTACATGATATATGAGGCAAATAGGAGATTTGAGACCGAAAAAAAAAAGAGTGGAGGAACGCGGTAACCTGAGAACACGCAGCTCGGAAGAAAACGTCCGAAGCTGGTAGAAAAGACACCGGGCTTAGTGTATTATTCTTTGTTTCTCTAATGATGGTTCTACTTTGTACTCTGCAGGAAACGTGTGTACTTTTTATTTTAAGTCCGTCGCACCAGGTCAAAGCAGGCAGGATCTTACTTTACTTTGCAAACACACACACGTTTATGGCATAAGCCGCTCCTGCTTTGCTGCTGATCCTCGTCTGAATTGTTAATAAAACAGCTGCCCAGGGAGAAGGGGGGCGGGGATGGGGGGAATCCCATCGATGAGGGAAATCAAGGACAAGAACTACAGTTGAAATATGGCCTCGCTCCCACTTTCCATAACCTAAGTGCATCTCTAATGAAACCCACCTGAATTCCTAATGTCTAAGACACACAAGGAAGTGAGAAATTCACTAACAGAATAATGCTATAGCTAAATATTTTCCAGGTCTGCTGATAAGAGCCGTAGAGATAACAAAAGTACATTTTCCTGGAAAAACAATTCCTGAATACTTCCAGATATAAGAGCAAAGACAATACACAGAGTATCTACTGTGTTTGGGTACTGCATTCTTTACATACAGTAAATGCTGGTTAAGGGTTCTTTGAGTAGCCCGGTGTTCTCTGCTTTTACATTTTAATACAAGTATAATACCTGCTTTAGACGTTTCAATAAATAGAACAATTACCCTTTTGTTTTGGTTTTTCTTTCTTCTTATAAAGTACGGCTTTATTCTAAATGCAAATGTTAGCCGTTACTCCTTATAGTTTCATATAATAAGAGAAATCTAGATTTTTTTAGAAGAAAGGTTTCAAGCTTAAGGTGTTCCTTGGTTTAGATTTTGTACAGAGCCCTACAACAGACAATGTCCTTTTCAGAAAGTTCTTAAGGAACCCTTTTGGGTGTAGCTGTAGCACACTCAGCAACTCTTTTCTTTGTCTCTTTGCTAGAACCTTTGAGTATTTCCTTTTCAGAGTAGAACCCTTTAGAAGCCTTAGTACCATTAATAATCCGCTAAAGCCTGAATGACCCTTTAAAGTCTCCCCACAGGACTATTATTAGAGTCGAGTCTATTATGAAAGTTCATGGGAACATGAACATAGAACATTTTAGGGTTTCTTTAAACTCTTTCCAAAAAGGTCGTTGGGTGGTTTAACAGTTTAAGCATTAAAAAAAAAAAACTTAAATATTTTTGAAATGGAAATACTCTTTTATTTTGTTTACATTCAATCCTTAAGCATTCTCTTAAGAAGACAAACAGCAAAACACTTTATGCTGCTTTTTTCTCATAATTAAAGTTTAAAATAGTAATGCACTATGTATATACAGTATGGTTTAAGTTAAATACTGTAGGTAATTAAGTAAATAATCAAAAAATCGAATAAAAAAGGCAAACACAAAGCAAATGAACCTGCAATAAAAAGTAAACTAACAAAAAACAAACAAAGATTTAGTTAAACAAAGTAACAAATACATAATCAAGTAATAATATATAATCAATAAATTTATAAGTAGATATTTAAGCCAATGACTAAATAGGAAAGTAAAACAAACACATACATAAATATGTAAGTATGTAAGCAATTGTTCTAAGTTTACTAATGTTAAATTTCATTATTAATCTTAATGTTTTTTTAGATACCGTTTTGCCCCTTCCCGTTAGATCTAGCCTTTTAAAAGCATCGGGGAAAAAATACAATTAAATAAAACAAGGTTTTAGAAAAGTTTAAAAGTAGAAATAATTTATAAACATTAACTGACAAAACAAAAACAACTTGCAAATGTAAAAGTAGAATAATATACTGTCATTAACAATTAAATGTTAGTGTTAACCATCAGTAATGTGTTTTATCCTGTGAAGTCTTTTATTTAATAATAAAAAGTCTAAAATATACAAGTACGTAACAATATACCATATACCAAGTATACCATATACAGTATATATCATATACAAGACTTTTGGAAAAAACTAATCTTGAATCTTGAGCTAGTTTCATAGATGCCCTTGTTAGGCTATTTTTCTTATCAGAGAAAGTTCCAAACCATAAACGTTTTAGACAGGAAATTATACAAAGAACCATTTATTGAGTATATAGTCCAAGTTTATTAAAAATGCCAACTTGCTAAAATCCATTAATCAGCTCTTTGATTAGGGAAATATATCATGTTTGATCTGCAGGTCAGCTTAATTAAAGGGCTGAATAATCAGCTGTCAGTCACACTCAGATGAACAATTCAGGAAACGTCAGGCTGGAGAAGTAAAGCTATTGCTTGGCACTGCGCTTGAAAGTAAATCATCCGCAGGAAACAGAACTCTATCTGGTTGTGATGCACTAATTACAACGACTCGTTAATGATGCACACGTGTGCTGTGACCCTGACACTTTCCCTTGGCCTCACTTCCCTAACATTTCCCCCAATGTCCCATGAGCCCCTGCCAGAAACAGCCATCAGGCTTGATAAGAGGAAGAAAGATGGACACAGGGGACTTTGTGTTCTTTTTGACGATGGTGCAGGACCAGGAAATGGAGACATGATAGAAGACAAATGCAACCTTCTAGATAAGGGAGATTTAGTTACCATTTAAAGCAACAAAAAAGTGTAAAGTAAGGAAGTAAACACACTGATATTGGAAAATAACCAAAAACAGTAGAAAAGTAGAAAAGGATGAATCATAGTTCCTGCTATTGCGCTGAAGTGGATTATTTTCCTATAACAGTACTTCTTGTAAAAGTACAAGTGTTTTATTCCTATTATTAAAATAATTGAATGGATTATTGAAATTAATCTCAAACACCATGACATAATATATATATATATATATATATATATATATATATATATATATATATATATATATATATATTATGTCATGGTGTTTGAGATATAAATATATTCAGTCAGTTTAAATATAATATCAATATATATATATATATATATATATATATATATATATATATATATATATATATATATATACTTTTTCTTCTGTATTACATTTAATTTCATTACATAATAAATAATAAATTTTTTAATAAGTAATAAGTATTAGGTATAGGTTTCTGTACATTCACCAAGAAAAAAAGCACTTATAATTACAAATTAAAAGTAATTAGTTGTACTGTTTTATAATTATTTCTACTGTTAAGTGATGAATTCAATGCCCCATAAATAAAATTATATATTTGCAAAAAAAAAAAACAAAAAAAAAACACTCCAATAGAAAGAGTTTATATTAATTCTAATTTCATTAAAAATCCAAATTTCTATAGATACAATTAAAAGAAAAAAATATCATACTTTTACTGTGTTAGGTAAACAATATAAAGGTATATTAATATATAATTTTCCACTAACCCTGACCTTAACTTTTAAACTTAAAGTCAAATTTCAGTTTAATTAATTCCTTTGTTCATTTTCTCATTCTTTCATTTTATTCAGCACCATTAATGAGGATACAAGTCTGAAGTTTTTTTTTTTTTCCCTAAGCTTTTCCAACATGGTCTTGTTGGAAGTATTTGAACAAATTTTAATTTAATTTCACGAGTAAGAAAATGTAAAATTTGTCCCGAACACTGACCTAAACCTTTGAGCTGTTTTTTTTTTTTGGTGTTTTGTTTTTAATTATTATTATTCAAAAGTGAATCTGAGTTATTGCAAATTTGCAAAAACATTCAAAAATCCTGTATAATTCCAGTTTAAAGCAATCATCTGTTGCCTTTAAAAACTTCTCAAGTTATCAATGGTACAATTTTGACTTTTCCAATCATATAAATG
This sequence comes from Clarias magur, assembly GCA_013621035.1. Lineage (NCBI taxonomy): Eukaryota > Metazoa > Chordata > Actinopteri > Siluriformes > Clariidae > Clarias > Clarias magur. Next base: position 1,139,257 of record QNUK01000162.1, read on the forward strand.
GTTCACCCTCCAACCCTAACCTCAGCCATCATAACCTTTTATATAACCTTGGTATGAACAACTAGGATGAATTGTAAATATAAGATGTCTGATTAGGATGAATAAGTGGACATGCGTCAGCTCTGAATCCTGGCTTTGCGGCAGTGCCAGAGCGTCCATCTCCACAAACACACAAGAAGAGCATGACATCAGTTCTTGGTCATTTAGAAGATCTATTCAAGGCTTACAGTAGAGCTTCAACTTTGGCCTGGAGGAGATGGATTCCACCGAAACCCTAGCTGTGTGTTTTCTCTCTCGCTTTTTCAGCCAAGTATTGGTGGAGAGGACTGGCTTAAAGAGCAAGCATGGCCATTATTATGCTCAGCTCTTCTTACAGGCCGAACTGAGCCTTCGAACCCTCAGGCACTGACTCCGAACAGCAACACTTTAACTACATGATCACGTTACGTCCAAACTCTGTGTTTACAATATAACAGAACTGTAGATAATACTTATCCATAAACGAGGTCCTGATTTTCTGAAAAATAACAACCCCTAATTTTCTCCTTCATACAAATATACACACCATGATATCCCTTACTCTACATTTCATTTTGAAACTTTCCATAATTACTATAACGTTTTTTTTTTATATCGACCAGATTTTAAGGCATAAATAAATCTGGATTTGGGTTCACGTTTAAACAATCCTACACGTTTTCTCCATTCCAGGTTTCTCATGTACACTTGCACTGACAAGGTGTGACCGAAAATGTGTCAAGAAGTAAAAAAAAAAAAAAAAATTTTAAATCATCTTGTAGCACTTAAGGCTATTTTCATGATACATGATATGCGTGAGAAGGTTTCCTCCTTATGTCCTGTCAAAGCTTCTCTTTACGCCTACCATTACAGCCAAAGTTTCATAATAACATCTAGACTTAAAAGTTCTATACAGCTTGGATATTGAATGGCAGTACTACACTAAATTGTTTTTGGGGGTGTGACAGCTGATTTATAAAGTGTAATTGCATAAAATGCACAAGGTACTGTAGGTGAAGGATATTTTATGCATTTGAGATTTTATTTTGTGTATAAGCTAAAGAGTTAACTAACCTCAAATCTCAAATATATCATAGTGAGACATAGGGTAAATGTCTACAGGGCAGCTCAGAGAGTTAACGCTCTTAGTTACTAATGTGAAGTTTAACCAGGTTGTCTTGATCAAGGCCCTTAAACAGGGGGCGTTGTATAGTGGCTGACCCTGCACTGTGATCCCAGCTTCATAACTGGGATATGTGAAGAGAAAAATCCATTGTGCATTAATGTAAAAAAAATAAATTACTACGTTTATTAATGTGAACGTATTATTTATCAGCTTAGGCGGCAAGGGCTCGAGTTTGTTGGATCGTAGAGCCGAGGATCCGAGACCAAGCACTCTCTCGTGGGTGAGTCGCCACACCCCGTATTACCTGGACCCAAGCCTGGATAAAGTAGGAGGGGTTGTGTCAGGAAGGGCATCCTGCATAAAGACCTGTGCCAACGTTGTGGACCAATCGGATTGTCCTCTGTGGCGACCCCTTGAAGGGAGCAGCCGAAAGAATGAGAATTCAATCTTGAAGTAAGACAGGGACAAACATCGGGCTCAAAGTCCCAGAATGCAATGCAGCTCAATGACAACGTTTAAGCTTGTTCAGCTCCTTATACTGTACTGTATAGTTCAATATGAACAATACATAGTACAATATGAGAAATTTGATGATATTGACAATGGGATTAGCATAAAACATTTGGAACCCCAGTGTATTAATCAGGAGGTGAGACATCTGGATGGACTAAAAGACTAAAGTGCCGCTGCATCACTGTCTTTAGGGTAACAGGTAGTCCAGGGTCGACCCAGTTTAGAGTTCTGGGTGATGTAGGAAACGAAGCTAACCAAAGTGAAAACAGAGAAGAATCTCAGACTGTCTGTTTAGTATCACATGATTTCCTTCTTTTGATATTTGTGTTAACTTTATGTTCAGCAGCAATACTTGCAATGTTTTTGTATTTCATTCGAACATAAAGCCTCAAACATTTTCTAGCTGTTGTGGCCCAAACCTCAATTGCACATACTTTACATGTAGTCATCTCTCAAAACATTGAGTGAATATTGTTTTTTTTTTTTTTCTTTGTTTTTTTTTTAAAGGAAGGCTGTGTACCTTTTTTGACAATTAAACTTACAACCCAAAGTCCTGCAGCCTGAATGAACATCTGAGAAAGAGCAAGAAGCACGCTTCCTGCGGAAATCAATGAGGCTCCATAGACACTCTGACACACTGTGTGCTCCTGTCAAGTCGTTTCCCCCAAACATCCGTTCAACATCCGAGGCTAGACAATCTTTGAAACTCTGGCGGTTCGCTTCAGCACAGCATGTTCATCAGAGTGGACAGACGACAGCAGTTCGCACTAGCCTGGCCTCATCTTTTGTGCTTTACATAATTTTAGCCTGTCCAACCCATAACCCATCAAATAAATATATAACGACCTAAAAATACACTCTTAACATGTTACATTTACACAAGTACAAACTCGAGCTCACAGCACTGCGGGATTTTGGATACTGTTTAGTCTGGGGACGTTGATTCATTTCCTGCAACAGCAGCTCTGACAGTGGTGCAGCTGTGATACAAAGCACTATAATAATGCGCTTCTTTGTTGGAACAAATACAATATATACACAGCTTGTTTACAGGAACCTGTCCTGCAGATGCTCCCTATAATCCATAATGGCTTATATAATGTAATAAATAAATAAATAAATAAATAAATAAATAATAGTAATAATAAAAAGTTATTGAATGAATAAAAAAATTTAATTGTTGATGTAGTAAACCAGACTTATTATTTAGTAATGTTTAACATTTAACACAGAAGGAGTCTCCAGTGTCAGTTGGTACTTTGTAACAAGTGCAATGTTATGTGCTCCGGTTCCTCAAAAACATATACAATATGTGTTGTTTTCATTTTTACATATTAAAGCAAAATTAGCGTCATTAAAGAAAGAAGTGAGGGAAGGGCTGCCATATTGTAAGGCATAAGAGAAATTAACTTGTGTGCTTCACAGCATGAAATATGAATAAATATATAAACAAATGGATAAAAACTATGATGTAAAACATTGCAACATTAGAGTATAATTACATTCGTTGTGGTAACAATTACAGCATTCTGTCCTTAGTTATTTTTATTACATCATGCCTCGATGTGTTTTAGTCCTTACGTATATATATAGAGAGAATTTATCTTATTGAATATTTTGGCCCTCTGGGATTTTCATGTGTTTCACTTTTGGAATTGTAAAATGTAAAAAACAATAAATAAATAAATAAATGCAACGCACACGCACACACACACACACACACACACACACACACACACACACACATAAGAGTTTTCAAAATAAAAATGTTTCAATATGTGCATTACATGCAGCATTTGCACGAAATCGGCAAAACCTTTTTAAAACATAGGGCAATCTTTTAAACTGCTCTCCTATGTGAACGCTAATCTGATTAAAACACAATCTGTTACTGTTTGATTGTATTTCTTCTTTTCAGCTCAGTGTCTGCCTCTCCTAGTCACATGACTAATACGCCTATCTGAACTGTTTACATATTAACAGAAAAAAACTTTTATTCCGAAATGATTTGCAATGTTAAATCAGTTGTTTCATATTAATGAATATTTATGTATTTCAATATTCATCCATTCATTTATTCTCTATAACACTTATTCTGTACGGGGTCACAGGACACCTGAGTCTGTCCCAGGAGACTTTGGGCACAAGATGGGTTACATCCTGGACAGGGTGCGAATCCATCGCAGGACACGCACAAACACTCACACACTCACACACACACAACCGGCAATTTGGGGATCACAATTAACCCGATCTGCACGTCTTCGGAAGCCCGGGAAGAACATGCAAACACCACGCACACAGACCCGATGCAGGAATCGAACCCTTAGCCCTGGAGGTCCGAGGGTCCGTACCTAAATGCCACTATTATTTAAACATTTAGGTACTGTAGAACAATTATGGTACATTCTATTGTGATTCTGTGAGAGAAAATAAGAGCTGAATGCATACTTAACACATTAGGTTTGCGTAATAACAGTATGTTACAGAAACATTACCAAAATTACTGAGTGAATATACATTCATGGGCGTTGATAGTGTAAACTTACTTACAATACTTATATCATGTTAAGACTTAACATGTACTTTAGTAGGTTGCTGTAAATTTACTACGTATTTGCAAAGGTAATAAAACCAAGGTCGATGCGTTATAGCGACTTGTGAATGCTTTCTTAGCTCATTATGAAGGTGGATAACTTGTATAACTCACATTTTTTGTCAAAAGAGATTTATTTCTCCTAGTTGAAAAAAAGTCTTTCAAATTTACACGACACTGCAAATGATAACACCTCAGCATATAAAAATATATAAATATCCAGAATGAAGGAAAAGTGACACACAAAGAAAAGTTTTGCAAAATGATGAAATATCTTTCTTTCTTTCTTTCTTTCTTTTTTTTCCTTTCTTTTATTTTACAAATTGTTATCAGGTCTAATACTAATAAAAAGATCAAGTATTTGAAGCATTGTATATTCTATATGCTTTACGTTTTCATGCACAAATACATAAATATGTATTTTAATGTCATATTTGATGTGTTTCTGACTTGAGATCTATATTCAACCCAACAGCCAACAAAATTACAAAATTAGAGGCTGGTTCACTCCAGCGTATTTAAATCCATCATGGACGACAGGTTCTGGTTTCTCCATGGGTCAAGTGCTAACAAGTTCATATCCACTTAGGGGGAAAAAAGAAGGAGCAAAACAAAGAACATTTTAGGTTTTCAGGAACATGTTCCTATGGTTATGTTACTTACATACTGAACCTGAAATTAGGCCGTTGTAAAAGCTTTATTTTCATTTATTAACCTTTATTTATCAACACCTATATCATGACGTAACTCGGCATCCTTCAAGTCAAAAAGAGTTACTATGGCATTATTTATTAATGCAAGTAAGACCTTTAGTATGAATTAATAACCTAAACGTTTATGTTAAACTTAGAGATTCTAAGTTGAATCGGAGAGACCCGTTTGCCTGTTTAACAGCTAATAAAACGTGAAAAGTTACTAGGAGTTTAACATTTTAGTTAATTTTAGTTATCAGTAATCACAGTCTGAAATGTAATACATCAATAAACAATACATTAATAAATAAACTGCATAAGACACTTGCTGATCTTTGAAGTCTAACACATTCAGATTCACTGTTGGATTATAAACTCACATTTAGAGTCTAGGGTTAGGGTTAGGACATTTGGATGATTAAAATTCTGTTTTAAACGAGTTTTAACCCATTGAAGAGTGTTTGAAGAATTCTTACAAGTAATGTTTACATAAAACACACTGTGTCTCATTATGTAGCAGTCTATGTTATAAATAAAGACTAATAAAAAAGTCAATAGAGTGTCTATTATATGTCTAGACTTTCATGCAAATATGTCAATTAACCCTTGTAAGGTCTGTGCGACTTCATACAAACGCTTAAGTTTGTGAGCTAAACAAGAATGCAGTTTAATCATATTTGTGTGACTTTTTTTTTTAATAATGCAAAAATCAAAAGAATGCCATGCTTAAATCTACAAATTATTATTATATTATATTATATGTATTTATTTATTTATTGTCCAGGTTTCTCAGGGATCCATGCTCACGTTTCAGAACCCCAATTTTTCCGCATAAATCCTTGGAAAATTGTAACTCAGGAAACATTTGAAATTAAAATTGGCAGCAGAAAGAGAAAACCCTCATAAATGCTAGAAACGGAATACAGCACGGTCACCAAACCACTGTGTGCATAACTATAAGTGCTTACCGAAGTGCATGAAGGTTTTTTTTTTCTTTTTATCTTTTTTTTTTTTTTTTTCAAAACTCTTACAATAACAAGAACTACAAAAGCCAAAAAAAATTCCAGTAGAGTGTAATTGGTAAAATGAATGACTTTCCTGCTTTTCCCTCAAGAGACCTTTGGTGTTGAAATCCACAAGACATGTGCAGTTATTAAAAAAAAGATAAAAAAAAAAAGGAGGATTGGGGGGGGGGGGGGATTTTGGTTTCAAGCTTGAAGCCATTCATATGTGGTTGAAATCAGCACCATGCATGATTTAGTATATACATGCACTTTAGCTTTGTAGGATATTTTATAAGAAACACATGAGTACAGTACAGTATATTAATGATGAACATCTGCCTTGGGTTTTTGTTTTCACATCAGAGAAAATTAGACATATGGTTGGAAGATTTTAGTTTCACACTTAAAGGCTTTTCAGGTGAGGTTTATATTCAACAGTGTATGATGTCAAATTTGTGCATTTGTAAACATGTATAATGTAATTTGTAGATTTTTTTTTTCTTTTTACTTTTTTCATAATTTCAGTTAATTTTAGCCATGCGTGTAAAATTACTCACTTCGTTTGCTTTATTGTTAATAACATCTTATCTCGTACAAGTATGCCGATTCAAACAATTCCAACATTTTTTACATTCACATTACTAGTTGAAAAGTGATCTGGTTAAATATAAAACCTTAACTTTGAGCAAGTGTAACACGTGATATTTTTTTTATTCAGAAGGTCTTTAAAATCGGATCCTTCTTCCGTAGATTAAGACTCTGAAACTGTTCCCAGGTCACAAATTTCAACATGTATGAAACTCTAACACAAAAGCTGTCTCTGGCAGATAAACCATGAGGGAGAGTGTTTACAGAGCGCTGAAAGACGTTTCAGCCAGGCGCTCATTAATCAAATAATACCTTCCAAGAGCAAGCATCGGGGGAACATTTTATGCAACGTTCCAGCAAATAAACCTGCTTGCTGCAGCATGGAAGCATTTTTTGCATTTATTAACCAGAAGTTAACAGAAAAGATCTTTGCACTTACCTTAATCAAAATACTGTAGGATTACTGCATGAGAATAAGCATCCTTTAAATCTTGCATCTTTCCTGCCGTGACTTGTTGTACGATCTTGAGAAAGTTTGACTAGACACAGGAAACTCATGGTCTCTCCATCAAGGAGCGTGAGCACGCGCCGGAGCACCGGCTTCAGCACTGTGCAGTCCGACTGCTTCCCTTCCCTCCTCTCCAATGAGAATCCTTTAGCCCCTACCACATGACGTGAGACCAAAAAAAAAAAAAGAAGAGAAAAGCAACCCGAAAGCCTCGGACCGAGGGGGGGGGGGGGGGGGGGCGAGGTGCTGAGAGAAAGAGAGAGGTGGACGGATGGAGGGAGGGGGTGCAAAAAGATCCAGCTGGAACAAAGCCTGAAAAGCTGAGTCCACCTGAGGAGGTGGTTCAGGTCTGGATTTTCAGTGCAGACTCGGTTTATTGAAGCAGCAGAGTGAGGAGAGGGAATGAACGACTGAGGAAGGGAGGAAGGGAGAGAGAGAGAGAGAGAGAGGGAGGGAGGGAGGGAGGGAGGGATTGCAGGGGGGTTGCAATGCAAAGAAAGTGCGCATAATCCCTGCCTTGCAGAAACTTCCTCCCTCTTGAATATGAGACGCAGCCCCTCAGACCGGAGCTGGAATGCAAAGGCCAGGATCCCAGAGGCCCAGTCAGGCAAGAGCCGAGTCTAGCTGAGGGCTTACAGTCAGCATGGGTAAGTGTGTGTGTGTGTGTGTGTGTGTGTGTGTGTGTGTGTGTGTGTGTGTGTGTGTGTGTGTGTGTGTGTGTGTGTGTGTGTGTGTGTGTGTGTGTGTGTGTGTGTGTGTGTGTGTGTGTATATATGTGTGTGTGTGTGTGTGTGTGTGTACACTATAGCCACTAGAGCAAAATAAACTTTGTGCACATCGAAACTGGTGAACTTTCTTGAGGATTTAAGTTTGTCAGTCATGTACAGCTTTTTCTCAGCAGCTTCTTTTTTACAGAAAAAAAAAAAAAATCTCTCTAGTGAAGGAATCTTTTTAAAGTTTAAGCCTGCAATTGAAGTGAAATTAAATTGTCATCATGTCATTCAAAAAGCTTGTGCATTCATGATCATTGACTCATGATTATTATTTATTAAAGTCATTTTTAATATATGAATTAATGCATAATTTTGGCAATGTTTAATGTATTGACGTATGATAATAATGATAATGATTATTATTATAATAATTACTATATAGTATTATTGATATTGTTTGTTTCTTTTCAGATGGACATCATTATGCACACGAAATAAAAATATGTTTACCAAAAAAAAAAAAATAATAATAATAATCCAAAGAATTCCCTAGATATATCAGCTTTGCACCAGAATCCAACCATGACCCTTTGGTATCCGACATGAGCACCTTGCATCATGTTTTGGGAAGTTTTTTCCTTGCATCACACTTCCCTGAGCCAGTCATGATGCTTTTGGGTGCCACACGACGTAAGCATGACGACTGCAGCCAATCGAAACGCAATAAGAAACACATACGAACTCCTTAAGGCAAGCTGTGAACTTTCAGACTTTCACAATCAGCTTCATCACATTTCCACATGAGCTGTTTATCTGTAATCAGGGCTCGTATTGGGAGTTCAAGGCCATGTGATCGAGACTTACTTCCTCTGCCTGGTGAAAGGTTGTCACAAGATGTGTGCATGCTCAAGAGTGAAGCTGAGCAGGGCGAGACAACCAGCTAGGAGAGGTTCTTACACAACTTCCACATTCAGCAGTTACAAATTGTAGGGAAACATATAAAGAAATAGTGTTTACTCTTTTCTTATATGATCACTATCAAACCAAATCAACCTTGTTTAAATTAAGACTAGTATTAATATTTTTAGCATCTACAATGTTCAAAAACATTTAAAGAATCCGATATTCATAGTTATATAGCATACATAATATCTCATGAAAGTGGAGACTTTGTAATTGCTTATAAATAGCAATAGGTGCTGATCTGTGAAAAAACCTATATATAATAAACACATTTTGGAATCGCTTCAAATGAATTCTGTGTTCATAGCCTATCCTTGTATGGCGTGTTATAAAGCAGTTATAAACCTCTATACAGTAATGCTTTACTAGACAATACATAAAATATTCAGTATTTTTGCCCTATACAGAAATAGATTAGAAAAGCACAAAGGTCTGTAACTGCCTATAAACAGTTATAGGTATTGATAAGTGCAAAAACTTTGCCAACACTCCCTATCTTACTGTAAGTGTTTATGATATATCCATGTATGATGTGTTATAAAGCATGTATAAGCCCCTAATCAAAAGTGTATATTAATTCATTCCTGTATAGGGGTTTATGCATGCTTTGTATATACAGTATATATACATGCATAACCATTAATAAAGAATGGCAATTTACATTATAATGCATTATATGTTCATATGTACAGTGTAGACACCATTGTAATATGCTATAGCATTAAAATCTGAATTTAAAACATTGAGGAAATGAAACTTATTTTAAAGAAAAAGCCCGTCCTAACATACATTTATAACAAATTACTGTATGTAGTATATACAATAGTTTAAAATGCCTTTATTGAGTCACTTTATGTGTTCCAACACAAATATAGTTAAAAACATGAGATCTTATAAAGTACAAGTATATACGATAACTTTATAACATCAGGTTATGATATTATGATTAGATGCCAGTATGACGTATGAATAACAATGTATAACACTTGATCCAATGTTTTTTCATATTATCCTACATTATCATGCCTGATCATAATCATAAGCACTATTAAGGGGAATAATCAACTATAACACTGTACTGAAACATTAAAAAACTAAAACAGTTGTAAGCAACAAATTTGGAATTGCCATGTGCTAGCATGCATGCTTATAAAGCATTATAAACAATATCATATACAGAATGAGCAATTGAGCAAAAGTTTTACACCTTATAGAGGATTATGTTTGCTATAAAAAATACATTATAAATGTTAATGTTCTTATGGACATATAGGATATTGTAGTAAAATTTGACATATTGTCATCCGTTAATCACATTGTTTATAAAGTATGTATTTTTATATAAAAAGAGGAATGCAAATAAGGCTTTAAAAACTTTTGAACATGATATTATAATAGATACTTTATAATCTACACATAAACAGCTACAAATTGTAGTATAAATAATAGAAAATATGTATAATACATTATGACTGCATTATAACATGTTCATGTTTTTATATATAATGACCCCCAAAGATAAGCTGAATATGAATTTTGGATTTTGCACAATGAATTATAGATATGAGCTTTACAAAAAGTGTTATGATTTATAAATATACAAATGCATTATAACATGATATGTACATGCTATCTATACCTATATATACAAATATTAAGGTAGATATTTATAAATAATTATAACAATTTGTAGAAAGCCATATAAATCAGATAGCATTAAATATATATATAGCATTAAAACGGATTACTTGACCTTCATACAAATGGCAAGAAGATATCTACAGTATATGCTGTAGATATTTTGTAGCTGTATACACATACAACTATAAATTGAAATATAGATTTTAATATTACTCTGTATATCAAGCTTTATAAAAGCATTATAACATGATATAAACATATAATATAATATATATTTTATAAATATTTCGAACAAAGTAAATAATGCCTTAAGAATACGTTAACATATGAATGATATGGCATATATAGATATGACATCCTTAAAACGTGTTACAAAAATGCAGCTATGTTATAGCTACGGTATATATACTAATTATATAGTTTAATGATATATTGTAGCTATATGTTGTATAACAATGTGTCTTATGAATGATTTACAACATTATATAACTATGCTCATTGTTCATTACAGGTATGATCATAGCAAGTCTACAATACCACTTTCTCTTTCTCTTTCACCTCCAAGATGTACAAAAAACAAGGTCACTCAGCCTTACAAGAAGTCATGTATTCCAAGCAAACCCGCGGCAGGTTTCAATCAGTGTGCGCTGAAGCCTTGTTACGCAGCAGCTGGTGTAGTTTGTAATCTGATCACAGGACCACACAAACCCCTCACTACACCACTGTGGCTCTGCACTTCAAGCAACATTGAGCTTGTCGTCACCGTGGCCTTTTCCAGAATTATTCAGGAGACTAATCAGACCCTGAGGACGGAGTGGGGGTTGGACATGAGTTGGACCCTGGAATAGGCTTCATCGGATCTCCATCTGGGCCACAGCCAGTATCACAACAATGAATAATGGCTACCGGACTCATTCTTACACCACCTACTATCTACTGAGGTTGTCCATGAAAACAAACTAAAATAAAACATCTAAGATAAATAAAAGTGATGCTTTTGGTTCAGTGTGCAGGCTGACAAAAGAACCTGAATAGAGTTAATAGAGTGGAGTCAAAATTAAAATTTAAAAAAATGATCAGGCTTTCCTTTACTACTTCCTCTATTTCCTCTCTTAAACTTAAGTGTAACACTGCGTCAAAAAATACTCAATGAATGTCTTTTCATGCAAAACCTCCTCCTTGATAACATGTTAATAATGCGTTATAGAGCACATTACAATACAACAAGTGCTTGTAATCAGATAGAGATTTGTATATATACAGTGCAACCATTTTTATAGCACATGATTACTGGATTACTTCATTGTGTCAGGTTATATTATAATGCATTATAATACATATCATACATACTAGTTTAAAACATTAAAATATAACATTCAAACCCATAACCTAAATTTTGTAATTTGTTCTTATTTCCTATGAATTATGTATTCAGTAGTATACAGTATACATGACAAATTATAATGCCTGGCAAAAGAGGGTGTATTTCCTTGAAATGATTTGGCTGCACATGAAGAATGAGATTATGAGAGTGTGTTATCAGGGTATGCTATAATGCATTATAATATCTGTTCCTGAGGACATTGTAATCCACTATAACAATGCATTGAGACACTAATAAAGGAAACAGTATTTAGGGGGGGAAAAAAAAAAAACAGAAAATGTGTTCTATGAATTCTAAATTTAACAACTAATTACAGAGAAATTCAGCATGTGTGTGGTTATATTATTGTTTGTTTGTTTGTTTGTTTGTTTGTTTATTTATTTACTTAGTAATCTTTTTATGTGAAGTCAGTTTTTACCATAGATACCAGCTTGTCGTGTTATCATTTATTAATAAACCGAAAACAAGACATCCTTCATCATTAAAACTTCAATCACTGTTGCTGTTAAAAAAAAAAAAAAAAACTGAAGAAATATCTGAATACTGCAATGAGAAAAAATACCATAATGTATTCACAAACAAATATATCCAGTAAAAATCCAGGCATTTCAGAGGCAACAGCTGTGAAATCATTATCTTTCTATAGATGTACTATGTACGTACTGTATTTAAACAAAATGTTTGAAGAAAATGTATCCAAAATGCTACGATTATTATTCTGGCTGGAGTTGTGTGCCTTTATCAGCTTTGGAAAAGCAGCTCAGCTTCAGTGTTACAGAAAGGAGCGTTATATAAGACGTTATGTAAATGAGAGTGTCTGTTGCCCGCTAGCACAGTGCTAAATCTTCACATCAGCAGCAAAAAATCCTGACACAGATGACAATATATCATCTCCGCTTTCAGTCAACCACTCGTCTGGAGGTCAGAATAATGCCTTCGCTTCCCCTGCCTCGTTAACTCAAAGCCAAGATACAGTATTAATGCTTCGGATTAAATTCAGACATAGGCATCAACTAAAATATAGTTCACGAAAAAAAAATTATCAAGAAAATGCAATCCATTGTAACAATAAAATATTGCTTTAAACTGTGATCTATGTTAACAGATACATTGAGTTCATCACACATGCATTTGTCAGATGTTATTTAGCCTTCATAATGCCTTATAATGCCTGGTGCAAGCCTATATCTTCTTGCTTCTGAAATTCTAAATTGTGACAGATAAAACTTTGTAAAACATGAATACACAATATGAATTTAAAATCTCAGGTAACATGTTCAACATCGAACACAGACATTAGTGTAATTCATTATAATACTAAAGCTTCGTAATAACACTTACGAGTCAGTGAAGGCCACAGATATAATAAACTATAAACATATTTATATCATATTATAAGATACATATTTTAATTATTTTAAGGAAAAGGCCGTATACTTTATAGGACAGTTTGTCGTGAATTGTGAACATGATATCTTACAAGTAGCCTTCATAACACCTTTAGCAAAGAAAGGAAGCAGTGAGGCAGACTTTTGTTTGACATATCATGCTATAACAAAAGATTATAATGTACTCTGTAAACATATTATTAATATATTACTATAAACTATAATGCTTTTCCAAGAAGAATTATCTCAAAGTTAATAGTGATTTAATGAATGTTTACAGAGGCCATTATTCTGTGTGTATGGCCTGGTCTTACTATCGTAAGTTGATTTGAATAAAAAAAATAAATAAAATAAACTATCATAAATAACATTTTAAAAAATACAAATAAAAAAGATAAAAATCAGTTAATTAACAAATTTGGAAACCCACGCGATAAGTTATCTAGCTTTCTGATACCTCAAAACATGTTTATTATAACGAATTAATATCCCTATAATATCCCACATTAGCTTGTCTAAGTGCACATACACTGATATAGTACGTATAACAGTTGTATAATGTAAAACTAATGATGAGCATATAATACGACTTGATGATATCAGGTTATATTAGAACGCATTATATGTTCATAAAAGCCACTAATGTGACAATTGTAATATATAAATTATTATAATAATGTCAACCTGGTGATAAATGTAAAAAAAAAAAAGGCTACTTTGATTAACTAAAATATTATATTAAATATATAGTTCCTGAAATAAGTGTCCAGAATGTGAAATAATTGTAAGTAGTACATTATGTTGACATTATATTATATTATATATATTATATTATATTATATTATATTATATTATATTATATTGTATTGTATTATATTATATTATATTATATTATATGTTACTGTATGTGCTTGTTAAAGTATGTAAAAAGGAAAAAAGTTTAATGTGCAAATGACATGACATATTATATTTATGATCGTAAATAAAAATAATCAAAAATCTGCCCAAAATCCATGAATCAAAGAAAAAAAAAGTAAAGTTTTTTTTGTTGTTTTTTTTTTAAACAAAAGGACCTGTAAGAAGTTGATGCATTTTTTTGTACATTACTGTGTTTTTCTTTGATTCATGGATTTTTTTTTTGCAGATTTTTGATTATTTTTATTTCAAAATTTCAAAACATTTTCATTTTTCTTTTAAAATTGCTTTATTAATTTTCCTTAACTCTATCCCTAATCATCAATACACAAACTGCACTATATCTGACACACTGCATTACATTATACCACATAATATGTTGAATATTTGCTTCACATTGGTTGATGAAATATCGTTTCTATAGTAACATCCCACACAGAGATGTGTATGGTGAACACTACATGTAAACAGAATACAAAAACAGATCATGGATGATCACGGTGAAATCTTTCATTTTCCATGTTCATTTGGCGTTTTTGGAAGGAGTCTCCAGTATTAAAAATTCAAGTCTTTAAGTTTTCAGACACATAAATAAAAGAAGTACAGAATCATTTGTCATTTGACACTGGTACCCTGACAAGTCGTGTAGTTATTTATTTATTTATTGAACTTTTATTTTATTTCTTTTATGAACTTGAAAAGTAAGAGATAAAAGAGAGCGGAAGTTTATAGCTGCTGTAACAAAAGTGAGAACAAGAATTTTGTTTTCTGAATATTTCGTTCAGTTTCATTGCATGCAACTATAAAACTTCTGTAATGAATACATTTTAATGTTTAATATATTGCTATGGCATGGAATGTTAACTTATAGAAATGATTGTTGATTAAACATTGTTGATTATTTTTCTATAAAAGCCAAACCGCTGAGGGTTTTATTTCTGACTCAAACTTTTACTGATAAAATCAGTGTGTTTAAATTATAAGTGCGGGTTTTATATCATGCTGTTAGGTCAGCTTATGGAGTATGAAAATGATGATGATGATGTCGGCACATCACTAAAGGCTGGCGTGTCAGTTGTCGCAGGATGTCTAGACGCTTAAACAAAAGATAAAGGATTACTCACAGTTTTAAGTCCATTATCAGTGGAGAGTAAAGCTTGTTTTTGTGAACTTTTTGATGTGCTTTGAATTTAGAGAAAATATAATAAATAAACAAAACTGGAAGTGACAGATCTATCTCACAATCTGGACAAATTACGTATACGCTGTCTGGCTAAATATGATGTTCATTTAGCTTCTTCATTTAAAACCAATCTGATTTAAAAAGGAAAGATGGATTTAAGTAGGTGAAATCAGATCACCCAATTTCTCTAATTCCAAATTCAATTGTGTTTCCCCCCTAGTCTTTCTTCTGTGTTTTTTTTTTTTTTTTTTTCGCCTGGGAGATCAAAGCACCGGAGCTTTTTAACATAACTTTGAATAAGCTTTTAGGATAACAACGCTGCACAATTTAGATCTCTTCCTTCATGGATCTGTTAGCTGATATTTTCAAGCCTTTTGTTGTGAAGTCGATGAATACGACAGGACTTTTTAAAACGGAAAAAAAAAAAAATGAAAGAAAGGGCATTGTGATTCCACAAAGCGTTCCCTCAATAACCACGGAGCTAATCTCCTTGCCTGATTCGGTATTAATAACCTTTTAATTAAAGCCGAGAGCGACGTTGAACAAGGACTAAGCCGCTGCATGCTCGGTAGTATGTGAGGAATCAATACGAGGCATCGCAGTAGGACGTTGAAAAGAAAGAGACAGAAATGTTTGCTTAAAGCCGATCAAAGAACGCACATCGATATTTAAGCCTTCCTCCAGCAGTAATAGCTACAAAACTTAATCCATTATTCATCCCTGTTAAATAAATAATAAATAAAAAATGAACAGGAAGACTAGATAAAGCACGAGACTTTCTGCAAAGTTTGTCTTATCCTGTAAAAAATGATGCAAACCAGATAACCAAGTACTCATCCCCAAATAAACATCATAAATCAGTGGAAACAGGAAGTGTAGAGGATGTGTGCTGAAGTCGCGGCCGGGCTTTTGAAAAAGTCGAGCCTCTCGTCTCTTCTCAGCCTGTGTTTGGCATGCAGGGGTCGTGACCTGGTCATGAATCGCTTCAATCAGCTCCCGGCTCGGACGAAAAAGGAGGGGAGGAGAGGGGAGGTTTGGGGAACGGCCGAGGGCTTTTGATCTCGCATGGTCAGTCAAGCAGCTAGCGGGAGAGATTCCTCGTGTTTGCGGAACAGGTTTTCCTCGGCGGGGGGGACTTGGAGGAGCCCGGAGCAGGTCAAGAGCACGATTCATTTTTCCTCTTCGCTGAATCCACACTCCCTTTTTTTCTCTCTCTCCAAAGCTCTTTCCACTCCTGGAGTTCTGCAGCTGCCCAGATTGTTTTTTTTTTTTTTTTTGTTTGTTTGTTTGTTTTTTTTTACTTCAAAAGCACAATTAACGCACAAGTTACACCAACTGATTATATATTTGAACAATTTTATAACATAAACGCCTATGATTCTGCCTACAATAAGGGACGTTCAATATCCAGAGAATTATTTCACTCCCATACAAAGTCTCAGCGTGTAATTATTTCTCAAAGGTTTATTGCAACATTGTATCATTTATTACAATAAAGCAAATAAATCAAGGGTTGTGTTTCAAACAATGTAGTTTGCAACGCTGTTTTCATTTATTCACGTCGTGTTCTGTACATTATGTTCTTCAAATCCTTATTTTATCATATTCAAAATAATAGTTTCATTGCGTATGCTAGGTGTTCTGTATATGTTGTATACATGGCAAAGGAGGCATGAAAAGATGTATTTTTAACGTAATTTTATTTCATTTCATTTCATTTCATTCGTTATTAAGTTAAAATAAACTTAGTGCTAAAACTTGCATGCTAAATTTCACCAGACATTTTCAGGGGAAGGAACTGATACACAACCAGGACCAATTTGAAATCACAGAAAATTCTTAGGCTATCGACAGGAAGCTGTCTAACTTTATAATGCCACGTGGTTTAGGAGGAACTGTATCCTTTCAAAAACCTTTTAGACCATGCTTGAAAAAAATAAATGTAGCCACCGACAAAAAAAGAAAATCATACAAAGATGGATTTTTGTCCATAAATATGCAAATGACAAAAAACAGTCTGAGTTTCCACTAATGGATCACTAGTAAAGCCCTCTCATAGAGGGGTGGAGCAAATCTCCTCCAATGGCTAAATCTGACTAAAACCCTACATTATTAACTTTCCATGTTATTTATATAGCAATTTTTTTTTTTACAATGGTCAAGATAAAAAAAGATATTATAGTGCATCAAATAGATACTAAACCCATGACTAAATCCAACCTTGTGCACTAAACTACTATATAGTACACATTGATACACTTTTATAGTTGCTGAATCCGTGGTTAACTCCGACCCTGCACCATAGTACACCCTAATAGTTCCTCAGTAGTAAACGGTATGCCCTAATGACCCTATACACCAAACTACCGAACGTTACACTCTAGAAGATACTAAATCCACAGCAAAATCTAATCCCACCCTGCACTAAACTACAAAATCATCCATCTCCATCTAGTAACCTCTGCAGTCCAACTAGCGACCATGCAGGCCAATGGTGACCATTGCATTTATTCTCATTTTTACACACATCATGGGCAATTTGGGAACGCCAGTCAGCCTAATCTGCATGTCTTTGGACTGTGAGAGGAAACCGGAGTACCCGGAGGAAACCCACCAAGCACAGGAAGAACACTGAACACTGAATTCCATCATACATACTGTAGTAAACAGTACGCTCTAACAGATACTAAATCCCCAGATAAATCCCACCATGCACACTAAACTACTAAATAGTACGCTCTAACAGATATTACATTCGAAGGTAATTCCCAGCCTGTGCCCTAACCTACTAAACAGTATGCATTACTAAACATATACTAAATCTATGGCTAATTCCAATTAATTTAATACAACATTTAACATGAATACATTTTTATTATGAACAAGAACTTCAGGGAAAGGAAGAATCTTGCATGAAAGGAAGAAGCTGGCATGAATTTCAGAATTTTATAGCTTTGAATTTAATCACAATGAACGCTCTGAAGTTCTATATATACACAGTGCTGTGCAAAAGTCTTAGGCACCATATTATCTGTAGAACAAAGTTTGTTATACAAGTTTATTATGTCTGCATTATCATGTACAAGACCATTCCCTACGAAGATACAGCATGCTCAGTAAAACCTAACAGCTGTTTTATTTAGAATACTGCACACATCTGTATCGAACACTACCGCTTATGTTCAAGCAAAAAGTTTCCACACTAAATATTGACCGTGTATTGATTACTGTATGTTATTATCTAGTGATTTTTATAGAATTTTCTTTTAATGTAGAAATGTTACCATCAGTGCATACGGCTTTTGTTTGGATGTTCCCAAGACTTTTGCACAGAACTGTAAATAAAACAGCTGTTAGGTTTTACTGAGCATGCTGGAGTATGTGAGTTCTTTTGGTAACTTCCTCACACTCGCTCCTTTACTATTTTCATGCAAAACCCAGGAGTCGACGTTATTGATTTTTTTTTTTTTTTCTGAAAACTGGTCTATCATGTAATATGTCGCTTTCTTTACAGGCATGCGAATATTCTTCTCTAATGTTATTTATTTATTAATTGTAACGTACCTTTGTAGGGAATGGTCTTGTACATAATGCAGACATAATAAACTTACATAACACAATTTGTTCTACAGACAATATGGTGCCTAAGACTTTTGCACAGCACTGTATATGATATAGAACTGGAGAAAAAATTGACTAATCTTTTGAACAAATGTTCTCTCTAAACTAGTCTTGGACATTTCCTACACACTAGCCGGCTCTTACAAATCACGGAACAGCAACTATCCTGGGAGGGAGAACGTGTGACACCGCATACTTCCTCCCAAAAAAAAAAAAAAAATATATATATATATATATAAAATTTATACGAGCACAACATGGCCGCATAATAAAACTCAAAGGAAAGTTCTATCAGCCCTCTTCCTCATACATGAGGGTGGAGAGACTATGCCCCGCCCACTTTCATTCGCGGTTCTGCCATGGATGGAAGATGGACGGATAGACGGTTCATATTTGCATACAACAGAATGAAATCTTACATTAATGAAATACTTGGGAAAAAAAAAGAATAGATTTCCAGACATTTGGAAGTACACGTCGGTACCTGTTATTGTCTTGCTCTAAAAATAGACATGATCCAGCAGTGAGCTGACAACCTCGGGTTTAAAATCCACCGAAAGCTTGCCGTTTCACGTCGCTGTAACCCAATGCAGGGACGAGCACGGAAAAACCCGTGTACTGTTGATTCTCATGTACCCATGGCCTTTTTTTTCCCCCCACTTTTTTTTTTTCTTTTCTTCAACCGATGTTACCGTTCTATTCCCGTTGTCTCCTGACGCTACATGCTTCCCAGCTCTGCGTATTGACAGTGCATTAAGTGGCTGAAAGTAATGGGATGCCATTTGGCCGAGTTCCAGAACGAGGCACTCTGAGAGCGAGGTGAAACGAGGACAATGCGAGTCATTCCTCAGAGCTCTGTTTACATTCACGCCACACCTGCTTCCTCAAATGAGCTGGGGATATCACACACATGTATGCACGTACACACATGGACACACACACACACACACACACACACACACACACACACACACACACACAGGCACATAGATATGTCTATCTTAAGATCCTGGTGAGGACTTCAGACAATCATTTTTTATTTTATTATGTTCTTTGTGGGGACACGGGGGGAACTCTGGGACGGAAGCGGTGTGTGTGGCGGGGGGGTTTACAGGACATTTGGTACTCACCAAGACATAAAAACCTGCGCCCCCCCCCCCCCCCCCCCCCCCCACCCAACACACACACACACACACACACACACACACACACACACACACACACACACACCACTCCCTCTGCAGGCCCATAGGACAGGGCAGGGATGTTTTTTTTTTTTTCCCCTCATTTCTGCAAGCAAGACAGTCTGTTGTAAGTCTCATATAAGCCCCTATTTAAACCCAACCATAAAGCTCCGAGGAGAAAATAAATAACATGCTGAACTTATATGATCCGCTTGGCAGATAAGTAGAATTTGTAATTTTCCATCGCAAATGTGCCTAAGCCATGCCTCACTGCATAATGTCTAAGACATCAGTGCTGCACACACACACACACACACACACACACACACACACACACACACACACACACACTGAAGCACTCTCGAATGTGCCATCCATCCGTTATTAAGTGTTTATTTTATTTTTTTTTCTTATCTTAACATTCCCTTATTAGCTCATGTCTCATAGCTTTATAGCTGAATGCATGACATTTATATAAAAGCATTTTTATCAAAAAGTTTAACACTTGTGTCTATTGATCATGTCAACTGAATGCAGTGAATGAAATAAAACATTTTCTATAGAACCGAGTACATGACTACACGCTTTATTACCAAGTGTAATGGTATAAAGAGCCTCAGAAAATCCCATCACGTCAAAGAAATGTTCGGGTTTCACCAACGAAACTTTAGTGCCATCTAGAGATATTTGCGGAATTGCATTCGTGCCTGGACAAAAAAAAAAAAAAAAAGGTGACTGTTTCAGATGGGTATCTCTTGGGCCTTACCGCTTCCACCCTTTTTCTCTCTATTTTCCCCACCCATATGCTACCTGCCAGCATGTGATTTAATAGGGATGGGAATCTCCAAGGAACTCCCAATACAATATTATCTTTATTCATACTGTATTATCTGTATTGCGGTAGCACAATAATATAAATATCCTCATTCAATTATTGTTTTTTTTTTTTTTTCCCAGTTTTGTTATTTGCTCCTGCTACACATCATGCAGTGCACCACCTGTAGGATTATATAGGAACAGCAACAGTTTACAGTACCACCTCAAATACAAACATATATGAAATTTCAAAAATATATATATTTTAAAAGATTACTTTTGCAGTCAGGGCAGTGATACATAAATGTTCAGACAAAAGAACCATATTAAATATCTGAATCAATTTTCCCCCATCTCTATCCTCATGCGACTTAACCTGTACCCCTATCCCCCTTTTTTTTGTGCTTACCCCCCACCCCATGAAAAAAACAAACAAAGCTCCATTTCTTCCATGTGACTTTTCCATATGACCTTTCCCCATGTGATTTACCCCATGCCCTTTCCTCCTTGTGACTTACACCACACCGCCTTTCCTCATGTGACGTACCTCACACCCCCTGTCCTCCTTGTGATTTTTTTCCCCATACCCCGTTTCCTCTTTGTGGTCTACTCATGTGATTTACCCCATACACTGACTTTCCCCATGTAACTCACCCTGGACCCTATTTCATCTATGTGGCATATTCCATACCTATTACTGCATTCCTCACCCCTTTCCCACATGACTTATCCCATACCCCCTTTCCTCCATGTGATTGTTTTCCCCTGTATACAAAAATCATCTGCAATCAAACATCACTGAATAGAGAACATGCCAAAGTCCCAGTTTCCATGGTTGAATCCCATGTGTTTGTGTTCGATGTAGAGGTTTTGATCCCACTGGGAATAAACACGATGCACTTTTCCTCATTACTCACAGCTTCCAGCCACGATGCCCGTCTTAGAGCACTGTTTCACACACGATCCAAGCCTGTCCGCCAGCATGAACGGGCTCAGGTGGCAGTACTAAAAAGTATGGAAAGTTATGTTGTATAATACTGCTCTCCGGTATAATAGCTGCTATGCACAAGAGTAGCCAGTAATTATGCGTTAGTAAACATCAAGTGGGAATGAGAGTGAGACTTTTCTGATATTTGAGTAGGAATTACAATTATGTAAATCCTGTAACGTCATTTCTACATGGCTGTGCTCATCATAAAAAGCAAGAAGACAAAATAATCCTGGGAGGGAGACAGGTAGTCACTGTCTTACGAGCATTCGAGTGACGAATTCCCACAGATATGAATGGACCGGAGTTCTACGAACTTTCATAGATGCAATGTATTGTACGAAAAAATTGACACTCCAAATACCGATATTTACAATTATGTCAAATATTTACAGTTATAGAAAAAATTATAGAAAATGCCTGTCCTGTAAAGCTCTCCTGATGGTGAACAATCCTAATTTCGGAAAATCTTCAACAGAAAAGAGCTCACAGTCCAATACAGTGGAAAACAGCTCAGAGACAAGATTGTGTCCAGGATTTCCCTCGCGATTTAAAGGCACAGAAACAACACTGTTAAATTTGACATGCGTGAGATTTATTTCCGTAGGCGTGGCTAGGATTTTTCCCCACATGACGGCAATGTGGGAAAGGGGACAGATTTAGTCACCTGAATTGGTGAATTGGTGTGCTTTACATTGTATAATCGTGTCAAAGGTGTACAGGACTTTGTCGGACTTAAGAACAAATTCGACTTACTAATGTGCTCCCATAACAGAACTCGTTTGTAAGTCGGAGACTACCTGTATATCAAAACTTTTAGACAATTATTATTATTATTATTATTATTATTATTATTATTATATTATTATTTATAGGTGTGTCATGTCAATCAATTTAATCTGATTATTTTATTGGAACAGGTTAACAGTTAAACTGTGTAACCTAGAGCATACAATTTACATTTGTGCATACTGTATACACTTTATTTGTCAGTTTACTACAGTATACACTTTATTTATATTGGATTCTATTGATTTATTAAAGTTAAATAACGTATAAAAATTAGGTTATGTAATGTGCTGAAAAGCTACAGTAACTTTTAGGAAATACAGTAGCTTTGGATTATGACAAAGCACTTTATTGTTTAGTTTTTTTTGTTTGTTTGTTTCCACTTCAGGTTAATACACTTCAGGTAAATGATTTTAAAATAAATGTTGTGTCTTTAAAATTGTTTCGAGACTTCGAATTTGATATTTTTTAAATAGTCAAAACAGTGATAAACATTACTATTACAGATACTGCAGTAGTTTTGTTCAGAAAACACATATATTTAAATTTGTCAAAAGATCTTACGGCAAATATATGTAACATTCACCTAGAAAAACATTTTAAAGTTGACTGTACAAGTTGCTTTTATGATATTAAACACACTAACTAATTTCAATTAAGAAAATATGGATAACCAGGCCCTAATTCATTCCTTAAATTTCTCCACAAAGTGGTCTAATAACTAAACTAAAAGCGTTTAGTATAAGAGCAAGGATATGTTGACCTTGTCCCCCAAGGTAATAAAATATACAGATGACAGATGAGCTGTGTGTTTTACCTGCTGAGCGGAGCTGAGGCTAGGATCAGGCTTGTCTGTCATCTGGACGATGAAGTCTGGTGAGAAACGTGTGTACTGGAGAATAGCTGCCAACTCTGCATCCACTTCTACAGGCATGTTTACCTGCATGAAAACACAAACAGCAGCACATCAGTGAAGCTGACCATGAAAGTAGTGTCTGTCTGATTATTTCATTATACAGCTCTACAATCTATATATAACATTAACTCCTTTATTATTCTCAATTATGATTAGTCTAAATGTGTTGGTTAATTCTCTGTAATGGTAGCTCTGACTGTATGAGTACTTTAATATATTATTATATTAACTGCACTTCACATACAGTACATGATATTATGAAAAAATGTTAGCCAGTCCTAAAGGTTTAACCTAAAATTTTCAAACATTAGACTTTTAAAATGTCTTTAGTAATGGTGGGAGAGGAAAAAGGCTGGTAAGTGAACAGTTTATAGCCGTTATAACATAACAGGAACGAACTAATTTCCTGGACATTCCACAACATCAAACCTAGATAGGAATAAAAAAAAGTCATTCTTTATTAAATAAAAAAGCATAATTGCTGTCGAGTTGTTGTAATCTAAGGGGAATAAAGCACAGAAGTTTTTAGAAAATGGTCAAAAATTGTTACTCTAACAATTGCTTTGTGAATATTTAACTATAATCATGCACCAATACTACGTTTACTTCCCATCATATAATATTCCTGTTCTAATAAATACACAGGAACATATACATAATCTACTTTTTTTGCAGTGCACTTTCACTTTGCCGTCTTAAATGAGGAATTTTCACAATGACATGCCACAAGGATTAGTTCTAGGTCCCATTATGATTCCTTATATATGCAGTTCTTATGAAATTGTTCATACATGTAGCTTTTATATTTTCTTAACATAGTCTTTGGAATACATAGCAATAGAATATGAATACATAAATATATGCACTAAGGCAAAGAAGCTTGGTGCCATCATTGACCATGAAAAATGAATGTATACCTAAATGAGCATAAATTACCTTAAAGGAGTTAGAAGCATCAAGCTCAAAATACTCTGCACAGTCAGGAACTGTCCCCTTGTACGTGACCAGGGCTTTGGTTTGAATGGCGTGTTGGGGCAATTTAAAGGCACGGTAGGTCCCTGAGGCATACTTAATATCACCTAGGATTAAAGAAAAGAAGATGTGCTCGGTCTTGAAAGCAAGAAAACTAAAAAAGTTTTATTATTAATGAAAAAGTTTAAATAGAAATATGACGTCTTATGCAAAAAAATTCTCAATGCTGAGAGCAAATTTAGCAATTTCTTTTTGTTAAGAACTAAGACAAAAATTTCAAAACGAGCATAAGGACGAATGTATAGTTGTAATATATGTAGTATAACATTCAAATGAAAACGTTTCTAGTCATTCTATGTATTTCACATGAACTACAAGACCAATCACACAGATCGACCTGCTTTCGCCCGGAGCTCTGGACTGTGCACATCAATACGACTAGCTGCGACCAGACGAGGGGTGCTGAAGCCAAGTTCCTTCATGATGGAGATGAAATCATGCCAGTAGAGGGCACCACCCATTCCTTCACCTATCATGAAAAAGTATGATGAAAAGGTTACACAGGTTGAATATTTCCAGTAACCTGTGCCATTTTCTGGAAAAATTATATGAGAAACTTATAACTTTTATTTTTTATTCAAAGTTCTGAGTGATAAAATAAAAAGAATGTGTTACAGTATATACAAATTGCTTTCCACTTGTGCATAAACTTTCTTTTTTTTTTGGCTTTCCACTTACAGTAAATCATTTTTTAGAACCCTTTCGATGTGCAGCAACACTTGCTTCTCTAAGACCATTGCTTATGTCTTTCCCTTCTAGTATTGTGTTTTGCTATATAGAGTTCTGCACACCTACTGATTTTTATTGTGCTTTTTCCCAGTAAAAAAAAAAAAAAGAGGGGGTACTAAACTTTTGCACATTGCATGACATTACATTACATGTTTATGCTCAAGTTTTTACATTGTGCACAAGTCCACAATAAAAAAAAAAGAGGGGGGGGTACTAACTTTTGCACAATGCATTACATTACATTACATCATTTATGCACAAGTTTAATAAACAATTAAATTAAGGTGAATGTTTTTGACAAATATATTAAATATATGTATAGTTGTTACACAATGCATTACATATTTAAGAATATTTTTAACGAGCGTTAGTACTGTACTGTACATGACATTGACAGGAGAAGGGTTTGTAAACAGAGTGAAAAGGCTAAAGCTAAAAATAAGCTTTAATGTAATCAGTGATATTATAATTTCAGGTTGAAGCCCACGTACATGTCTGTCTGTCTTTCTGCACGGCAGAAATCTCTGTCTAACGTATTAATACCAAGAATCACATTCTGTAAGGTTGAGTATCTCACGCTAAGTTGTGCTTCTTTAAAAAGTTCAAATTCCCTTATACAACTTCAGTGCTGTGAAAATAATCCCAGCAAATATTACGTTTAGCTTTTACAATTCATATCTATTGGTGTTTGTTTACATTGAGCAAGTAGCTTATTTTAAAGTAGATTATTCAAAATGGGCACACACCTCTTTATAACATCGCTCATGACATAAGGAAAAGCAAATCAATTATTTCATTGGGAAGAAAAGATCAAATCCTACCCCAAAGCACAGGATCCTGTTTAAAAGACTCGGGGACTACCGCGCTCGCGTACATGTCACTGAAATAAAGTTCACCCCCAACCTACAGATTAAACACAAATAAAATTAATAACAGCAACAAAACAAACTTGGGAGGGGAAAAAAAAAAACAGAAACAGAGATTTGAAGATTTGAAGAGGGAATGCTTTACCTTGAGTACTTTATAAGCTTCATTTAGAACAGCCCTCTTGTCTGGACAAAGACAAATCACACAGTTTGATCTGCACAGAGGGGGTGTGTTTACATTTACAATTAATCAGGAAACAATTATGATCAATTCAATTATAAGTCAAACAAATCAGGTCTGAAAAAATCAGATCTAAATAAAAAGGAATAAAGAAATCTGGTCTAATCAATTTACTTATAAATAAATAAATATAAAAATAAATCAATCAGTTACAGTATAAATTGGAACAGGTCTGATCAGTTCAGTTATAAATTTAAAAACACGTCTGATCAATAAAGTTTAATAATAAAAAACACAAGCCTGTAATCAGGAAATACGTCCAATCACTTTAGTTATAATTCTAGACATTAATTCTAATCCGCTCAATTATGTTACAAAAAAAAAAAAAAAAAAAAAACCAGGTCTGATCAATTCAGAGATAAACAAAAATACCTCTTCAATTACAATTCTAGACAGTTCTAATCAAGTTGGTCCAACTCCATTTTAATTCTGGACAATGTCTGATCAGTTAGGTTATCAACAAAAACAGGTCTGATCGTTATACTATAATAATATAATTTATTGATTTATTGATTGATTGATTTAAGTCAAATTAATTCACTACTGTAAAGAAATCTGAATGAAATTAAATCTGAAACAACACAGTATCTTCTGGACCTCTGGAGTTCCCATTCCACACACTCCTGAAGCTCTAAACAGAACATCTACAGTAGAGCTAATGTTTTTAAATATGAATCAGGTTCCATACACAACTACATCCAGAGAGTTGTCATGTATCCCTGCATCACTGAGCCTCTCCATGTACCCATGAACAAACTCAGTGTTTGGCTTGGCATAGCCAAACTGCTCCTGGTGGAAGCTCACGAATTTCCTTGATGCTTGTATCTAAAAAAATAATAATAATAATAAAAAAAAAACAGAGAGAGAGAGAGAGAGAGAGAGAGAATGTTTTTATTCATTGATTCACCTATGTACACAGCACTGCTGTGGCCAAAGCAGGACCCGGGGTTATCTCAGGGACGTTGCTGTGAGATGGCATGACATGAAAGATGGGTCATGGGGTTTATTTATAAACGCTCATTTATCTCACCATCTTATTATTTGCAGCATACCTCCTTCTTTTAAACCGAGTTTTTAAAACCCTGTATTTTTGGAATGCTGCCTTGTTGAAGAAAAAACAACATTTACTGTCCACCAAGAAAGAATGACGAATACAAATTTAACTGTGTTGGAAATTCCTTTTTGTCTTTCTTTCTTTCTGTCTTCAGTTTTTTTTTTTATCTTATCTTTCTCATTTTTCTTTTGTACTTTGGGAAGTGAGTGTGCTTGCACTGTATTTCTTTCTTTCTTTTTCTTTTTCTTTTTTCCGTTTCTTTTAATATAGTTATTTTTCCAAAAACTCTGGAAACTAAGAGTGCGTGTATTGTCTTTCTTACATTTTCTTCTTTCTTTCTTTCTTTCTTTCTTCCTTTCTTTCTTGATTTTCTGTATTTCTTTTTACACTATGTGAACTGAGAATGCTTTCTTTCCTTTTCTTTCTTTCTTTCTTTCTTTCTTTTTTACACTATGGGAACTAAGAATGCTTTCTTTTTTCTTTCCTTCTTTTGTGCAATCTGTGTTCATACTGTATTTCTTTCTTTATTTCTTTCTTTCTTTGTCTTTTGTCAGTTCTTCCTTTATTGTTTTCTTTCTTTTGTCTTTTGTACTCTTGGAAGCAATAGAATTTGTACATTCTTTCTTTCTTTTTTCCTTTGTTCCTCTCTTACTTTTTTTCATGAATCCCATTTTGCAGTAATCTTCACAAATCTGGAAATTCATCATAGTAAGAAAAAACATTGATCCATAACTATGATAAATTGTTGATGTGATGTGTGATGGATAATTTATCTACTACCCTGTGTAGATAAAGCCCACTAATCACTTATATTACTCATAATAACAATATTCTCAAGATGCTTCATGTGTCATTTGTACTGTACCAGATCCTCAGTCATGTCAATGCCAGTGACACGTCCATTGTCTCCCACCAGGTTGCTGAGTACGTAGCAGTCCCGACCCGATCCGCTGCCCAAATCCAGAACCGAACATCCTTTCAGCTTCTCTGGAGCCACCAGCCCGCAGCCAAAGAACCTACAACAGTGATTCATCATGAGCCTTCAGAACCGATGCTGAAGTGGCTGTAACTTTTGGAGACTTTAAAATGAAAACTCACTGTATGGAAATCCTTGCTTTATTAAGAAATCAACAGTAGGTCCATTACAATTGTATAAAGAGAAATAAGAGCTTTAGAATGTGCTGTTATAGTTAAACAATCAATGGTGGTGTAACAGGCTCTAGTCGATGTGTATGTATCCCTTCCCATCATTTAAGGAGCAGCTGGACTGCAGGTTAACTGCAAAGTTTAACTAAAAGAACACATAATAAATAATAGCATCAGTAGCAGAGCTCATATGCAGCTCAGTTATTTATGCAAATAATTCGCCTCTCTAAAATCACCTCAGTTTTATTACCCGTCAAAGACAAATCTTCTATCAACTCAAGAATTTTTTTTAACAAAAAGTAACCAGATTCCCAGATAGTGATGGTGACGCTGAGATTTGTGGACTGTTGCACCTCTAGTAATTAACTTCAGAGTAATATCTGTGACACCGCTTCAACACATGAGTATTTTCCTACTTTACAGCCATATGCCTGAAAAAGGCAAACCTTTTCCTTATGAAAGATAATAGAATAGAGATGTTTCACACCTTCTGCAGACCTCAGGGTGGACCTGTTTCAGGGCGTGCTGTATGCTCTTAGACAACGGCCGGGACAAAGCAGAACATGCAGCACTCGTCTGCAAAGCATCTGATGACTCCAGTGAGCTGTAATAATTCTATAGAGACACAAACCACCTCTGTGACATAAAGCATGAAGCCGTCCATCTGCAATTAAACTGTGAGGTAAAAAAAAAAAAACAGAAAGGAGACCGGAACAAATAAGTAGCTGGAAAAGGAAGGGAGGGAAAGAAAGAAAGAAAGAAAGAAAGAAAGAAGTAGCTGGAAAAGGAAGGGAGGGAAATAAAGGAAGGAAGGAAGAAAGAAAGAAAGAAAGAAAGAAAGAAAGAAAGAAAGAAAGAAAGAAAGAAAGAAGTAGCTGGAAAAGGAAGGGAGGGAAAGAAAGAAAGAAAGAAAGAAAGGAAGGAAGGAAGGAAGGAAGGAACAAATAAGTAGCTGGAAAAGGAAGGGAGGGAGGGAAAGAAAGAAAGAAAGAAAGAAAGAAAGAAAGAAAGAAAGAAAGAAAGAAAGAAAGAAAGGAAGGAAGGAACAAATAAGTAGCTGGAAAATGAAGGGAGGGAAAGAAAGAAAGAAAGAAAGAAAGAAAATACAAACACTCTTAGTTTAAAAAGAACGAATGAAAGTTGTGAAAACAAGAAAGATAAAAGGAAAGAATGAGAAAAAAGAGAAAGAATGAATAAACATAAACTAACTAGATAAAGAAATAGAAAGATCAAGGATACATAAACATTTTATGATATGAATCTCTAAGGCTGAGGCAGAACCAACTCACCTTCACTCTCTCATGTAGCAGAGACGCCATGTTCGTGCCAGAAGCAGCTGTAGAAGTACCTGTAATATTAACACTACATTATTAACACTATATTAGCATTACTGTATATTAAAATTACATCAACATCACATTACATTTAGTACACCACATTAACACTAAATTAACATTACAGTAGCACTGCTTTGCATGTAAACTACATTAATGTTACATGCCAACTACATTAAAAATACATTAATGTTACATTAACACTACATTAACATTACACTGAAACTACTGTATGTTAACATTACCTTAACATTGCATTAAAACTACATTAACATTTAATTTCCACTAAATTAACATTGGATTAACACTACATTACCACTACATTTACTTAACATTAACACTATATTAACATTACATTACCACCCCATTAGCATTACATTAACATTACATTCACATTAACACTCCATTGGCATAACATTAACACTGCATTAACATTACATTGAAACTATGTTAACATTAAATTAACATTGTGTTAAAACTACATTAACACTCAATTAACATTTAATTTCAACTACATTAACATTGGATTAACACTACATTTTCACTGCATTTACATAACATTAACATTACATTACCACCCCATTAGCATTACATTAACATTATATTAACATTGCATTTACATTAACACTACATTTACATTATCTTAACATTGTGTTAAAACTACATTAATGTCAGGGGCTACCACTAGAGGGCGCCAAAGCGCCCACATTCCATTTTGTTTTCATTTGTAGTTTGTTGGACTTCATTCCCCAGAATGCACCTCGGTCAGGTGATGTGGCGCTCACCTGAAGCGAGGTTGCTCATTAGTTTAGTTATAAATGTTCCTGAGTTCAGTTAAGTCTTGTCTTGCATCTGTTCGTTTTGGGTTACTGTTTGTTCTTATTAGTTGTCTGTATCTCCTTGTTCTCTGTGTGTTCTCCTTGTTCTCTGTGTTTCCTCCAACTCTGTGTTTCCTCCAACTCTGTGTTTCCTCCAACTCTGTGTGTTCTCCTGGCTCCGTGTTCTCCTAGTCTTTGTCTGTCTTCTGGCCTGTCTGTCTCTCAGTCTGTCTCTAGTCTGTGTAGCTCCTGGTTTAGTTTGTCATGTTTATAGTTTGTCTGTCCTGTGTTTAAAGTTCATGTTCTGTTCTTTTGGTTCCCTGTTTTGTTTTCATTAAACACTTTGGTTCACATCACCTCTGCTATTATGCCTTTCTTTCATCCCGCAAGCAGTACCCGTGATAATTAACTAATGTAATATTTAATTAACACTACGTTGACGCCTTATTTACATAACATTTACATAACATTACCACTATATTAACATTTACATTAACACTGCATTAACATTACCTTAGCAATGTGTTAAAACTACATTAACACTACATTAATATTTAATTAACACTACATTGGCACTATATTTACATGACATTTGCATAACATTACCACTACCTTAACATTGCATAAACACTACATAAACTTTACATTAACACTCAAATGGCATTAACACTGCATTAACATTACATTGAAACTATGTTAACATTAAATTAACATTGCGTTAAAACTACATTAACACTCCATTAGCATTTAATTTCAACAACATTAACGCTGGATTAACACTGCATTATGACTGCATTTACATAACATTACCAGTACATTAACCTCACATTAAAACTGCATTAGCATTACATTAGCACTATATTAACATTACATTAACACCGCATTAACATTACCTTAACATTGTGTTAAAACTATATTAACTAATGAAATATTTAATTATCACTAAATTGACACTATATTTACATGATATTACCACTACATTAACATTGCATTAACACTGTTAACATTACATAAACACTATATTAACATTACATTAACACTATATTTGTCACAAGCAACCGAGGGATGAACAGAAAAGCCTTAGCAGTTAGCCTGTGTAGCGTGGATGGTAAACCCAAACGCGGAAGCAGCGCGAGTAGGCAGGATAACCAAGCGATTAGTTTAAGAACTCTCTTACACGAAGAGCAAGGATCTACACAAATAAACCCGCGTTCTAGCAAAACACACTCAATCAAAGAAGCAACCAGAATTGGTGAGTACTCACAGAATAGTCGGCGTAGCATCAGCAAAGGCATGGGCGAACTCAATGACTGAGCAATGTGAAGCATTGGTGAAGTGATGAAGGGTTTGAGCTGGGAGGTGTGGAATACCGGATGGATCCGAAGCGCCGCAGGCAGCTGGAGCCGGTAGGTGACAGGATTGATACGTAGGGTGATGGGGTATGGACCGATGAACCTGGGTGATAGCTTCTTGGATTCTGTATGGAGGTGCAGGTTTTTCGTAGACAGCCATACTTTGTCACCTACATTGTACAACTGTCCCGGAGGGTGTCGACGGCGATGTTGCGTGGTGTAGCGGTGGTTGGCACGGTGAATGGCAGTGTTGGCTTGACTCCATAGCCGTCGACACCTTCGGACCAACTGTTGGGCCGACGGTACATCGACCTCCGGTTCTTGGTGTTCGAACATCGGGGGCTGGAAACCGTGGCATATCTCAAAAGGGCTTAGGTTGGTGGCAGAGGAGACGTGGAGATTATGTGAAAGTTCTGCCCAAATGAGATAGCGGGCCCAGGAGCGCTGACGATCGGCGACGAAGCACCTCAGTTAGCGCTCCAGTTGTTGGTTGGTCCGTTCCGTCTGACCATTAGTTTGAGGATGGTATCCAGATGACAAACTGCAGGTGGAATTTATCAGACTGAGGACCCCTGTCCGAGACGATGTCCTTGGGGAACCCATGCAGACGGACTACGTGTTGTAAAATCAGCTCGGCTGTCCTTTTAGCTGACGGGAGTCCGGGGAGGGCCACCAGATGCACAGCTTTGGAGAACCGATCTACGATGGTCAGAATGGTGTTTTTTCCCTCGGCGACCGGCAGGCCCGTGATGAAGTCGAGGGCAATGTGTGTCCAGGGCCGACGGGGGACGGGAAGTGGTTGGAGCTCCCCGGCTGTTGGTTGGTTGGTGTTCTTTGCCCTGGCGCACACTGGGCACGCCCGGACAAACTCTTTGATGTCCTTTGTCATTGTGGGCCACCAAAAGGCACGCTGTATAAATGTTTGGGTGCGCCCCACGCCCAGGTGGCCGGAGAACGTAGTGGAGTGGCCCCATTGAACGACCTCGCTTCTTAGGGCGTGGGGGACGTAGAGTCATCCAGGTGGCACACCTGCCGGTTCGGTCTCCGTGGCCTGTGCCTGGCGGACCCTTGTCTCCAAATCCCAACAGAGTGGTGCGATGATTTTGGATGGTGGGAGAACAGGCGCGGGGTCTGCCCGGGGGCCATCTTCCTCATGTTGTCGGGAGAGGGCATCGGCCTTGATGTTCTTCGACCCCAGACGGTAAGACAGATGGAAATTATATTGTTCAAAGAACAGTGCCCACCGTGCCAGTCGTGGGTTAAGCTGTTTCAAACTCCGGATAGTGATTAGATATTGGTGATTGGTCCAGACGATGAACGGCTCTCCGGTGCCCTGGAGCCAGTGTCGCCATTCCTCCAAAGCCCACTTTATGGCCAGCAGCTCGCGGTCCCTTACTCCGTATCGCTGCTGAGTGGGATAAATTTTTTTGGAGAAAAAGCTACAAGGATGTAGCTTCTGATCTGGACCTCGCTGGGAGAGAACCGCCCCGGCACCCACGTCCGAAGCGTCCACCTCCACAACGAACGGTTTGGTGGCGTAGGGGTGAAGGAGAATTGGAGCAGAGGTGAATCGGTGGCAGAGTTCATGAAATGCAGAGATGGCAGCAGAGTTAAGGTGAAAGTGATGTGAAGATGGTCGGGTCAGGGCGGTTAACGGAGCTGCAACTGTACTGTAGTCCCGGATAAAGCGACGATAGAAATTCGCAAACCCGAGAAACCTTTGAAGTTGCTTAAGTGTCTTGGGTAGGGGCCAATAATGCACAACTTCTAGCTTCTGCGGGTCCATGGCCACACCCTGGGGCGAGATGACAAAACCCAGGAATGTGGTGGAGCGCTTGTGAAAAGCGCACTTCTCCAACTTACAGTACAATTGATGGGCGAGCAATCTCTTAAGTACCGCTCTGACATGCTGGATGTGTTCGTTGACGGAGCGGGAGTAGATGAGAATATCGTCCAGGTAGACAAAGACCCATCTACCTAGCATGTCTCTCAGGACGTCGTTAATGAACTGTTGAAAAACTGCAGGTGCATTGCAAAGTCCAAATGGAATGACCAGGCTCTCATAATGTCCAGTAGGTGTGATGAAGGCCGTCTTCCACTCATCACCCTCTCTGATGCGCACCAAGTTGTAGGCGCTCCGGAGGTCCAACTTTGTGAAAATGGTGGCACCAGAGAGGGCGTCCAGGGCAGAGTTGGTAAGAGGCAGAGGATGACGATTCTTGACTGTGATGTTGTTAAGCCCCCGATAGTCGACACAGGGGCGTAAATCACCATCCCCCTTCTTCACAAAGAAGAACCCCGCTTTGGCAGGCGAAGAGGAGGGCCGGATGGTACCTTGGCGGAGGGCGTTGGAAACATATTCCTCCATCGCCTGCATCTCGGTGGTGGAGAGTGAGTAGAGATGGTCGCGAGGAGGTATGGAACCAGGCTGAAGGTCGATCGCCAGATCGTAAGGGCGATGAGGAGGCAGGTGGGTGGCGCATCGCTTACAGAATACTTCAACCAGGTCCTGATAGGTGGCCGGGATGGCGTTGGTGTTGACATCGGGGGCCTCGGACTCCCTAGAACACGTCCCAGCCGGAGCCTGTAGGCAAAGCTCGGTACAAGCCGGCCCCCATTGAAGGATCCGATTCTGTGTCCAGGAGATGAGCGGGTCGTGCTGAAGGAGCCAAGGATGTCCAAGGATGATGGGAGGGGAGGAAATGGAGGTGAGGTAGAATCGGATCTGCTCCTGATGTTTGTTGATTGTGACGGTGATCGGTTGGGTCTGGGAGGTGATGGGACTGGAGGAGAGGGGCCGACCATCTACAGAGGTGATACGAACCGGCTGGGATAACGCCTCGACTTCCACCCCCAGTTCCTTGGTGTAAGAAGAGTCAATGAAGTTACCTGCAGCACCAGAATCGATGAACGCAGTACTTCTGACCCGTGTGTGGCCAAACTGGAGGTGTACCTGAACCATGAGGCGAGAGACG
Organism: Clarias magur; assembly: GCA_013621035.1. Taxonomy (NCBI): domain Eukaryota; kingdom Metazoa; phylum Chordata; class Actinopteri; order Siluriformes; family Clariidae; genus Clarias; species Clarias magur. Next base: position 1,174,350 of record QNUK01000162.1, read on the forward strand.
CTGGGTGTGGTGGCAGAGAGATGGAGGGAGCCCGGTGAACTGTTCCCAGGGTTCACCGGGCCTGGCCGTTTCCCGGGCGAATAGAGCATATGGCTCTATGATGCGCCGCCGACCCACAATAGGCGCAGAGTCCCTCCCTGAAGCGTCGTTCTCGCTCTGCAGCGTTCAAGGAGGCGCGTCCTAATTGCATGGGTTCCCTGGCTCCTGTGTCAACCACGGCGGGAGGTGGAGATCTGATGGGTGCCATGGCGGTGGTGTTGAAAACTGGTGGTCGGGGCGTGGAGTGAGAGAAAGATGGCGTGATGGGTGGCAGGGTCCGGGGGGCTGGCCTCAGACGGGAGAGCAGGCGCTGGTCAATCCGGAGGGCGAGTTGGATTAGTCCCTCCAGCGTAGTCGGAAGCTCCCGTCCGGCAAGTTCATCTTTAATACGTGACGGCAGTCCCTCGTAGTAGGCCGTCCGAGGGCGGTGCCTCCCCAGGTGGTCTGTACGGCGAGAGTGCGGAAATCCGCGGTGTATCGGCTCACGGACGACCCTCCCTGCCGCAGATGATACAATTTCATGTCGGTCTCCACCTCAGCAGCAGGATGTTCGAATGTGAGCTTTAGTTGATGGGTGAATTCTCCATATGAATAAGCAGTATCTGAATCTGATCGGAGAACCGCCGTGGCCCACTCAGCTGCCTGCCCGGATAGCAATGAGACGAGAAGCGCAACGCGCAGTCGGTCTGTGGAGTATCCTAGTGGAATTGAAATCAAACACAAGATCCAACGCGGTTAGAAAAACACTGCATTTCCCGTCTGTGCCATCCCACTTATCCGGTAGAGCTATAAACACATCAGAACGGGGGGGGGGGGTCGACGGGCGTGGCAACAGCCGACTGAGCAGCCACCCCGCGGAGGATCGCGTTCTCCTGCTGTAGCTCCGCCAAGGCCGCCAAGGCCGCAACGTCTTGGAGGTCCTTTTGGAGAGACGCGACTTCACCACGGAGCTTATTGATCAGTTCGGCATGCTGGTCAACCACATCACAGAGGCGAGCAAACTCCGCTGGGTTTACTGCTTTTGGCTCAGTCATTCTGTCACGAGCAACCGAGTGATGAACAGAAAAGCCTTAGCAGTTAGCCCATGTAGCGTGGATGGTAAACCCAAACGCGGAAGCAGCGCGAGTAGGCAGGATAACCACGCGATTAGTTTAAGAACTCTCTTACGCGAATAGCAAGGATCTACACAAATAAATCCGCGTTCTAGCAACACACACTCAATCAAAGAAGCAACCAGAATTGGTGAGTACTCACAGAATAGTCGGCGTAGCGTCAGCAAAGGCATGGGCGAACTCAATGACTGAGCAATGTGAAGCGCCATTTTGTCTCCTTTTATGCTTCCTGAAAACGCGACTGTATTACTTCCGGGTCCTAGTGCCGTGTTACGAGTGTGCATGACAATATTAGCATTACATTAACACTATATTAACATTACATTAACACTATATTAGCATTACATTAACACCATATTAGCATTACATTAACACTATATTAGCATTGCATTAACACTATATTAGCATTGCATTACCACTGCATTAACATTACCTTAACAATGTGTTAAAACTATATTAACACTACATTAACACTATATTAGCATTGCATTAACACTATATTAACATTACATTAACACTATATTAGCATTACATTAACACTATATTAACATTACATTAACACTATATTAGCATTGCATTACCACTGCATTAACATTACCTTAACAATGTGTTAAAACTATATTAACACTACATTAATATATATATATAATGTTAAAACTACATTAACACTGGATAAATACTACATTACGACTTCATTTGCATAACAGTAACATGGCATTAACATTACATTACCAGTACATTAACCTCACATTAAAACTGCATTAACATTACATTAACTCTATATTAACATTACATTTACATTAACACTGCATTAACATTACCTTAACAATGTGTTAAAACTATACTAACACCACATTGATATTTAATTAACACTACATTGGCACTATATTTACATAACATTACCACTACATTAACATTGCATGAACACTGCATTAACATTACAGTAAAACTACATTAATTTGACATTAACATTCCATTTGCATAACATTAACACTGCATTAACATTACATTAACACTACATAAAACTACATTAACACTCCATATAAATATACAAATATATTACGCACTGCAGTTCCAACATGAATGAATAACTAGGCTTGAATTAACGTTATGTAAGAGTTCAAAGGTTCAAAGCGAATTTTAAATGAATAAAATGAGGTATTTCTTTTTATAAATGAATGATTATAAAGCCCCAACTGCAATCAGTATAGTATCATCTGTTACACTAGTACACTTTAATAACTGTAATGTAGATTAATTAGAGAGTTAGAATGAACACAGAGACACAGACACAGAGTTCTGCACAAACACTAACATGAACTAATCAATTAAACAGACCGTTTGTTGAGGAATAAAGAAGCGGATAGTTCCCTCTCTCCTCTCGCCACGTTTGTTTAGCTTAATGCTTTTGTTATTTGTTGTTTTTTGTTGTTGTTGGTTTCGGTGGTGGTGGTGTTTTAGTGTGAGCAGGTGCAGCAGGACTGTACCACTCTATCTAAAGCACAGGGGGGGGAGTGAAGGGGGTACTTACTTTCACCACACTCACAAAAAATCAATAATAATAATAAAGGAAGAAAACAAATTTAAATATATATATATATATATATATATATATATATATATATATATATATATTTCAAATCCTATATTTCACTTTTACAGTCGTGCAATACCTTTGTTGAACACATGATGGCGCCATGCTATCAATAAACCACAGCCGGGGGACAAATTAAAAGAAAATGAAGTGCCTCATAGCAGTTTTACTGCAACTTGCCATAGAGTCTGGTGGGATTTAATAAATGAATAAATCTTTTTATTTACAAATAAAATAATTTATTTACAAATACAATAAAATAAAAATAATAATCTGGGTTTTGATGATGGTGATTTCTAAGGCATTGGTCCAACATCATCCACAGGTTGAATTTTGTCAAAAAAACAAACAAAAAAAAATTAAAAAATAAACAATTGTGTCTGTAATAAACGGGAGGCTATCCCATTAGACTTAAGGCATGAGGTGCTGGATAGGATGCCATCCACTGCACTACGGCACACATACACTCACACATTCCTACACACAATCCGGGCAATTTGGGAGCACCAATTGCATGTCTTTGGACTGTGGAAGGAAACCGGAGTACCTGGAGGAAAAACTACAAAGCACAAGGAGAGCATGTAAACTCCAATCACACAGATTCCCAAGATGGGAATCGAACCCAGACCCTGGAGGTGCAAGGTGACAGAGCTAACAACTACGGCACCATGCCACCTCATGAGTGCGCTGTTATAGAAAAATAATTAGGGACAAGATGGGTGCTGTGGCCCAACATGGTCTGCTTCCGTGCACCAGTGCATTTGTTTTATTTCCTTTTACACCTCAGTGATTTTTAACTATTTTTTTACTAATGCATTAATGTTTATAGTTACATTTAATGTTATGGGACATTCATTAAACATCATACAGGCAGTTTACATGTAAACAGCTTTATCTCAGTCTGTTATCACAGAAAATTCACCATCCACTTACGTAGACAAACATACAGAACACGTTACCAGCACATCACCCTCAATATATAACATATTATATAATATATACTTGCAATATATAAGTATAACAGCTTCAATGAAATTGAATTGCAATGAAATTGCCTTTGCTGCTTCCTATTAGTAGACATGCATTTACAAGTCTGCATTATGATTGTCAACAGTGATGAGAATTGGTTTGTACAGCACCAGTCAAAAGTTCGGATACCAGTTTGGATTTATTTTCTACATTCTTGAACAATACTAGATAATATATATATATATCAGAAAACACAAATTGCATTAGGTAATTAAGTACAGTACTATAACAACAACAACAACAACAGTTAGTTGTTGTTTTTTTGGACATGAAGTTCAGCTGTTCTGGAACAGTTCGTGTAAGGACAGTATTGCGTCAAGTTAATTTGTAAAACCCAGCAAGCACCATGATGAAACTGGCTCTCATGAAGATCTTCGCAGGAAACCAAGACCAAAGCGTACCTCTGCTGCAGAAGAGAAGTTCATTTAGAGTCTCCAGCCTCAGAAATCACCAATTAACAAACAGCACCTCAGATTAGAGCCGTTATGAAGCTTTACAGAGCATACTGTAAGTTGCAGATACATCTCAATATTTATTATTATTCTCAATATTGGATTATTAATGTCTTCTGGCTTGTTTCTTATAAATCAAAATGCATAAAAAATCAGATCAGGAAAGAACCTGTCTAAACCTTTGACTGGTCGTGTAATAAGGTATGCATAACTGGAGTATTTATAACACTACTAATAAGTTTTAAGGGTTTTTTTATTTTTTATTTCTTAAGTGCAATAATGCAAAAGCACTGTAGTGCAGTGTTTAGTCTAACCTGTAGTCTACACAGTAGAATAGTAGTGCTATTCTGTTTCCTGTCCTGGAAGTCCAGGTACAGTAGCCTATATTTGGGAATTTTCTAATTTAACTGAGTGTGCAAACATTAAATGAGACATCTGTGAGTCAGACTCCTGGAGTCCAAATAAGACTGAGAAACACAATAATGTTAGTAGGAGAATGTCTTGGCAGACTGTTGAATGAGCAACAGGCCTGATTCATGCTGATGAATGGCGGCATTTGTGCGTGCGTGCGTTTTGTTGGAAGACTCTTCCCAGGGTTCTGCTTGACATTTCTCCGTCCGCTCATCTATGACCTCGCTCATGTCCTCAGTGTCCTGGGTCACTGTCAAAACAATGAGCTGCTCACATCCTTAAAGATGGGCCGAGGATGACTCACCTCCCTGTAGGTAAAAGTGCAGCTGGACAAGTTAGAAAGACCTTTTTCCCTGTGATCTAAATGATCTTCTGCTGTTTTATAAACTTTATTACATTTTTATTCTCTTTTATTCTCTTCTTATGTATACTGTATAATATATTATAGTATAGTATATAGGAATATACTATGATATAACCATCCTGTTTGGATCGTTAAAATACATGTAGTGTTAAAATACTATAACATAACCAGTGAAGGATGTCAACACACAAGGTAATAGAAAAATACAAATGATTTTACAATCATACGGGATTATCTAATATGTATGTATCCTTCCACATAATCATAATGCTGCATGATACATAGTAGTCTAGCTCCTGGAGGCAGTTCATTTATCATTTACACTTTCTCTACCAGTGTACTAGCATAACCATGCTAAATGTTTTTTTTTTTTTTTTTATGACATCTCTCAAACCTATTTAAAGGAAAATCCTTCCCCATAATGACTTGGCTATGCTACATTCCATCAAATATACTCACTAAGTGAACAATGTGTGCGTTTCTGTCCTTTAAGCCTTCTTCTTAAACTTGAGGAATGTGCTTTAGTGAATTGTCGGGATAGCTATAAGCTAGGTAGACTTATTTTTCCAACTAAAATTAGCCTCATTCTATCAGCCTGGCTAGTTATTAATGTGCTAAGATACAGTATTTAGGCTAACATTAATAAGTTAGCTAGGTTGCTAACTAACTGTTTTGTATATGTACCAGGCTTTTTTTTTCTGTCAATGAACTAGAATAATTGTAGATTGTACGATGTGTTTTACAACAATTATTTGGGCATTTTAATTAGATATGAGAAAATGAGAAAACACCTTGCTAGCTAGTGACCTAGTGACATGCTACATTAACCAGATTGCTACCGATGGATTTTTTATTTATTTATTTATTTTTTTGCACAATATAACAATATAGTTTTTTTTTTTTTTTTTTATAGAATTAATTTTTAAGTATGGCATTTAATATTTATTTAAGGCATTGATAAACTGAGCTGGTTAGAATTTTTATTTATCTGGTGCATAGTTAGTGTAATAACTTTAAGACAACATGAAGTAATAATAAATAAAAAAATAAATAAACCACTTTTTTAGGTTTTAGGTTGCCCGTGTCGTGTCTGGACAGCTCTGACCCCTTGGGATGTTAGCGGCAGATCCTTTGGATGGTCTGGGTTGTGGGGTGTGGCCTCCGCGGTTTAGATTTGTTTGTCCGACTCATTCCAAAGATACTCGGTCAATTTGAGATCTGGGGAATTCGGAGAGCAGGTCACCAGCTCTCTGATCCCTTTTTATATCATGACCAGCATTGACGTTTTCAGCAATTTGTGCTGCCTTTTTGTTTTCTGTGGGTGGGTTGGCCTTTGGTTTGTTGGTCAGATGTACAATGAGATAAAAAGGGTACTAATTTTTATCTCTGGATAAGAGTGGTGGATAAATGCAGTAACTGTGTGCGTGTGCGTGTGTGTGTGTGTGTGTGTGTGTGTGTATATCTCACTACCAGCAGTCCTGTGTCATGCCAACAGTATGATGGAGCTTCTCGCCTCATAGGGCAAAGATGTAACAAAACATAGAAATATTGGGTCCCTGGCCAGCAAACGCCTCAGATCTTAATCCCATTGAGAACTTGTGGTCAATCCTCAGGCGGCGGGTGGACAAACAAAAACCCCACAAATTCTGGCAAAAGTACCGATTATGCAAGAATAGGCTACCATTAGTCAGTATGTGACCCAGAAGTTGATTGACAGCATACGAGTGAATTTCAGAAGGCTTGAAAAATAAGAATGACTTAATATAATTGTAATTCAATACTTATGAATTTCTTATAATTATACTTCAGTATACCATTTATTGTATATACACTATTTGTTGTAATATATTGACATTTTGAGTCTTTGCAGTGCCATTCTGAAAGCTTAAAAATATGTATGTATATATATATATATATATATATATATATATATATATATATATATATATATATATATATAATTGTTTATTCATGTTGTTCCTATTGTGTTGAAATGTACTGTAGGGGAAGTTCACCCAAGGCCAGATACACACTTAACCCCCTACTGTATTAGGATATTGCATTAGCAAGCAAGCAAGCTAGCTCATTGGAGTTTTTTTTTCTTTCTTTCTTTTTTCTCTCTCTTCTTGAGGAATGTGTCGACACCATTTCTTGCTGGTTAAATGAATTTGGCATCGACATGTAGTTAAGACTTATTTCGACCACATTTAACCACCGTATTGAAGTCGCAAAGTATAATTGGATAAAATCTAATACAGTTAGTCAGGCGAGAACCAAGGCTTTGTCATCTGACTCAGTGGATCTTTGTGTGTGTGTCTGTGTGTGTGTTTTTTTTTTTCTTTTCTTTTTTCTTTTTACTAATCCACTCCAGGTCTGGGGACTTCAAAGGTGACATTTCAACTGGTATTTCGGTGTCTGTCTCTTCAGACAAAGCGAACGGTTGTCAAGACCCGAGAGCTTGACCTCGGCCACTAGCTCAGACCTAGTTGTTTAATTTCTGTTCTCTTTTTGTTTCTGTAATCAAAGAAAGCCAGAGGTTATTGTCAGTTCAAGCCTGACAAACACGTACTGTACGCAGGAAAGGGTTCACAGTCTGACCAAAGGTTACGAGAAGTTTAAGGAAAGCGTAATCATTGGAAGATCAAATAGAGTGGAATCTGAAGGAGGGGTTTGTGTGTGGTGTTGTGTGTGTGTGTGTGTGTGAGAGAGAGAGAGAGAGAGAGAGAGAGCTGAACAGTGCGGTTTTGTTTGCTGAGCAGAAGGCTTTCTGTGTCATGCACACACACACACACACACACACACACACACACACGCACACACACACAGTGAGGTCTTATTTAACCTCCATTCTCCTTTGAACTCTGTAAAACTCCCTATTTAAAAGCGAGCAACAGCGACACATTCAAGGTCAGTTATTTCCCTTTCAGTGCAAGAACAATGCATGTTGGAAGCGTTTCAGCTCCCGTTGGCCTGACTCACTGTACATGCACATCCACAAACAGATGAAAAGATCGTGGTGAGGAGGGGAAAAAAAAAGAAAAAGGAAGAAAAATCCTTCATCCATCCAACAATTTCTTCCTATCTCACATCTTCTCTTCTTTCTCCTTATACATCCGTATTCTCGCTGAAGCACATCTAACTTGATATATGCATGTCATTTGCAAACGGCAGAACTGGGTCACGAGGTGCCTTTCATGGGGTTCGGGGTTTTTGATCAAACGTAGAATATGCATGATCTGGATTATGTATGATCTTTTATTATTATTATTATTATTATTATTATTATTATTATTATTATTATTAAAAATAGAAGAACAGAAAGAACAGGCAGTTTTCTTTTTCTAATTCTTATGGGGGAGAAAATCGAAATTTGTTACTGTATATACGCACACAAACTTCCTGGCCACTTTATTAGGAACAGATACTGGATATGGTTTATTTATTTATTTATTTATTTATTTATTTTTGACCCTGGTGTCTGGGCCAGATATAAAAAGATTCATTTTCAAATTCCATAGAACCAGTTTGAGTTGACTTCATGGCACTATGTATTATCATGCTGGAAGTCATTCTGTGCCTGATAGTTGGTAGCCCTTAAAGCTTTTTGTTTAAAAAAAAGATTTCAAAAAATTATACATCTACAGTATAGGGCTGAGGATTGTGCAGTATAGATTTTTTTGAGCACAAAATAGGAATAGCACATACACACATCCCATGTTTTTATGGTTGTTTTCAGTTTTCTACAGTATGACCAAATAAAAAAATAAAATAAAATAATAATAATAATAATATGCTAATTTTGAGACGTAATTCCCATATTCTGGTAGTGAATAACATAACACACCGGCAAGCCTTCCACATATAATGTGGAATATAATGTGTTAATAATCTTATCTATCTTTAGATAATAGCCCTTACAACAATTTTTTATATATATACAGACCTGATCTGAAGAAGGTCATCTATAGCATTAAGCAGAATGAGAAAAGACGAACATACAAAAAAATATGCGGAATACAGTCAAACTAGGTTACGGTGAAAGATGATAAAGAAGTAGAAAATAATTTAACAAAAAACGGCAGAGAATCTTCCTCTTAAGGTTATCGTGACTTTTAGGTCCGTGCCTCAGGGACAAGGCCATACGCCGCCTGAAACACAGCCAGACGCAAAACTCGCACGAAGCAGCAGAGCATCATAAATCATATGTATGATTTAAAATTTCCCTCTTGAGCACAAGGGTCATTAGCTGTCATCAGCCAAGCAGGACATTCTTTATACTTATTGTTCCACATCAGCAGATTCGTGCTAACTGTGCAACTTTGTCCGATGTCACAAAAATGCATGCAAGCTCTCGGCCAATTATCAGGGGGAGGAGGATGTGTAAAAGAAGATCAGCGTGAGCATGAAGTGTGTCCTCTGTTCACGTTACAAACAGCATAACATGCTGCTTTAGCACCACACTTACGTATGGCCAAGCATCGGGAATGAATAACTTTACATTTCAAGCGATAATTACAGTATATTTGACTTAATAAATGCTTATTTCAAGATATCCTATCAATATTTTGAGTCATTATAATATTTTTTATAATATTTTGAGTCCCGTACACAGTCCTGATCTGAACTCCACCAGAAATCATTGATATGTGCACTAGAAAACTTTACAGAGTTGGCCGACTGTCCCGTCATCGATACAAGACCTCGGCCTAAATGTAATGCAGCTCTGGATGGAAAGGAACGGTTTAACGTTGGATTATATTGTCAAAATAAAGCCAGTGTATAATTATTCTGCTTTATTATTATTTTAAGATACATGAATAGACTGATTGTTGCAACATGTTATATTGATATCTTAAGACATTAAGGGGAAAGGATGAGATGCTAAGTCAAAATAATGTCTCAGAATAGTTCATAAATAAAATTTCCATTATCGCATAGAATCATGGGTTTTAGATTAAAAAAAATAAAAAAAAATCTACCTGTAGTTTAAAATCATGCTGAAATAATGTCATATCATGAATTAATGAGATAAGTCAAAAATGACGTAATGATATAATAATGTTTTAAAGAAATGAGTTTAATGGAAGTTTAATAAGTTTTAATGGAAACACACTCAATATCATCACACTCGTGTTTCACAAATTGTGTTTTAGGATTTTTTAAAAAGTCTGAAACTGCTTTGGCAGGAAGTTAATCCTGTCAGCGTGCTCCTTCTTGCCTTCCCCTCCCCCTCCCCTGCTTTGACACACACACACACACACACACACACACACACACACACACACACACACAAAATAAAAGGAAGCCGTACATGCATGTGACCCAGTTTACGAGGGAAATCTATAAATGTGTACAGGAAAAAAGGATTATATTCAGGAAATGTTTAATGCTTCGGGTCGCTTGTTGCTCGGTGTGTTGTTTCTTGACGTTCATGACAGTGTACAAGCCGTCTGTGTGATCATGTGCCATGCTACAGTACCGTGATGCTACAGTTTGTTTCAGTCGATGTAGCTAAATTTACATGAACAGGAGAAACTGAATCTCCTTCTCCACTTTTCCCTGTCCTGAGAAGAAGCAGTGCACCTTCAGGCCTGGGGCTGTTTGCTATCTATCGTGTCTCTTTCTTACTGGATTCCTTTTTACAGGCCACTGATCTGTCTTGATGCTGACCCCGGTGAGGCACAGAGCCATCTATTTCCCATCACTTCCTCTTAAGTCTGAGTCACACTGACCCGCACGCATTAAGGTCACAATGAGGTCCAGGAGAAGAAAAAAAAAAAGAAAGATTGGAAGGATATTTTATATTTTAGTAAAGATGAACCGTGTTTGGTTAAAGCCTCATAGACGTCATACTTTATGTCAAAGTGCGTTGTTTGGATCCTCGAACCCTTTAGTTCAGTGTAAACTTTGTGGCAAAAGTTTGGGGAGGAACAACATATGGGTGTCATGGTCGGGTGCACACAATGTTTTGGGGAAAAAAGAGCTACAGTTGCAACCAAATAATTCTCCCTTGAATGTACAGTGGAACCTTGGATTATGAGCATAATTAGTTCCAGAAGCGGGCTTGTATTCCAAAACACTCGTAAACCAAATCAAACCTTCCCATAAGAAATAATGAAAACTCACATAATTCATTCCAAACAAACAAACAAACACACACACAACGGAAACACTGTTTTAACAGGGAAAAAAGAAATCTCTCTCTAATGACATTCGAGTGAGTGCAGACTAACGGAATCACTGCTGTAAAGTAAAAACTAAACAAAAAAACAAATGAACCAGCACTGTACCTTTGAAAAGAATTGCGACAGAGCAGAGTTTCTGTGTAGAGCAGAGTGTGTGTGTCTGTGTGAAGCTGGGGAGGGGGGGGGGGGTGTAAAGGCGAGAGAGCGCGTGTGTGTCGGTGTCAAAAAACTTGGCACTCGTAAACTAAGACATGCTTGTTTTTCAAGTCAAAATGTATTAAAAATCTTTGCTCATCTTGTGGAACACTCGTAAACTGAGTTTCTCGCAATCGGAGGTTCCACTGTAACTTCTTATCAATAATCCCCCTTTTTCCTTTTTTTTTGCCCATTTTCACTGGAAAGGTATGCCCGTAACAAAGGAACAGGAATTAAATTTTTGCCTGCTTTATAACCATCTGAATTGAACTGTGCCTATTGCTTCAGAAAGTCTACCAGGACACAGCAACAGGCCTTTTCAGCTCTGGTCCAAAGTTCATCCTAAAGTTATAAAAACAATAAAATATTTTTTTAACAAATGCATTTTCCTCAGGGTTCATATATTATTATTATTATTATTATTATTATTATTATTATTACATATTATACAATGCTAGCTCATTCAGTCATAGGAAGCTATTGTAACTGGTGTAACATTATGAAAGTGTTTATGTTTTTAATTCTGAGATTCTAAGCTTTCTAATACTATATTACCACTTACCACTAGAAAATTTATGTCAACGATGTTTTGATGTCTAAAAATTATGTAAAATATACTGGAAGTGTAGTAGACAAAAACAGGCCAGTTTAAGGGCTGGTTATTTCAAGAAAGGCAGCTATGTGTAGACATTTAAGAAAGAAAAAGAAAGAAGAGAAAATGCATGTGCATTTCATCAATCTTGTACAAATTTCATGAAAATTAAAATAGATAAAATAAAAATGTTATTTATGATATTATAAATATATTAACATACAGTACACGGTTGTCTTTAAAAAATACCAACAAAAGAAGGATTTTTGTGTCTTCTATGGCATTTTGCAATTAAGTGTAAATATTTATTTCCACATCACAATGGAATAAATAATAAATCATAATGGAAAAGCCAAAAAAATTAAGGGTTTTACTTTGTGCATTTTGGAACTTTATTCAAAATCTGTGCAAGTAAACACCAAAAATGAATACATTTAAAAATGATATCACAATTCATATTCAATATGCTGCAGTCCAAACATTTATATATATATATATATATATATATATATATATATATATATATATATATTTTTATGTTGTTTAAAACCAAGTTCTTCCAAGCATTAAAGTAATTCATAATTGCACTGTTGCTGTACATGACTTGATTGTTTAAACCAGTTTGGTTTCCTGTTGTAAAAAAAAAAAGAAAAGAAAAAGAAAAACAAACAAAAAAAAGAATAAAACTAAAATAAATATATATATATATATATATATATATATATATATAGATAGATTTTTTTATTTATTTATATGCACATCTCTTTCAAAAGTTCGGCTATCTTACTCAGCAGTCTATTTCTTAGAATAAACAGACAATACATTTTGTTTTTTAATCAGGCTTCATGACAAAATAGTTATGCTTAAGACTTGAATTCCTCCATGAGCAGTAATACATAGGAACCTTCTCATGCATCTGCATGCAGCAGGCAGCTGTGGACTGTTGAATATCAGACATAACACAACATAGTTGTAGAAAGGACTATCGTCGTTTTTACCAAGAGACACATGCAAAAAGTAGGATCAAGAAAGAAAAAAAAAAAGAAAGAAAAAGAAAAATTCTCTAATTATGTACATGTGCACACAGCCGTGTGGACTTTTTTTTGTGTGTGTGTTTTTTTTTAAGAAATTCCAAAACTAAAAGGTTTCTCTTTTTCAGTCATATAAAATAGCCACCTTTCATAAAGATGACAGTATGTACATAAATATAGTTTATAACAAGACTTTAAGATCAAGGGACAAAAATAATGTGTTATATTCCCATCTGTAAAATGTAAGACCATTATCATATACATAATCATACGTGGGGAATGACAGTTGTAGCACAGTACTCCCGTAAAACACGACTATTAAAACAACACACATTCTGCACATTATGCACTGGAACACTCTCTGCATCTCCGGCAAGCTTGATTCGTCTTGTTTTAATGCATCCTTATTGCACAATGCTAGACATTTATGGCACATGCTGATGCCGATACCTATTCATATAATCAGATTACATCTTCATCTTTAGCTGAGCAATATGTTAAATAATTTCTGATCAAATTACTCTTTTTTTTTTTTTTTTGTACCTTTTTTCTTCATCGTCATACAGGGCGCTGCAGAAAGAGGTCTCTGGCTCCTGGCGTGGTGCAACGAAATGCTGGATTATTTGTACAGTACTTCACAAATTAGTAGAAACAAAAATGATATATACTGAAATTAATGAAGTGAATTAAAAAGATTACCAATATCAAATGCAAATGATACAAATCACATATCATGCACATACTATATCATGTTTTAATACTGATGAACTGATCAAAAATACTGGCTACATAAGCAACTGGCTACTTTCATCCAGCACATTGCAAAGAAAAAATTATATTGTAGAAAATCTATGATGCAGATCAATTTTCCTGGAGCATGTGACCAACATTTTATATTTTAACAACGGCTTTAAAAATTCAAATCAATTTTTTTGTAACAAGTTGGATGTAGAAATTCGCAAGAAACTGAGCACTGATCTTACAGAATACAGTATAAATATGAATAAAGAAGCAAAAAGAATGATAAACAAGAAAATGTTCATTCTAGTCAAAAGCAGGCTTCTTCATGACTTCTTAAGCGACCCGTTGATCCGTGGTGTGTCACAGCTATGAGCCCCGTTGTGATGTTGGTTTTGTTGCAAGTGGACTTTGAGGTCAAACGCCTCAGATTCGTCTTTCTCTTTAGTCTGCGCTCTGCAAGGTCCTGACTTTGCTTCAAGCTCCACTCTGTCCCTAACCAAATGTGCATTGCTCCTCTGGAGCATGTAATACAAAATAGGGTTAGCTTTAGTCAATCGTGGAGAATCCAGGTGACAGTCGTGTGTTTTATCACCGTTCACAAAGCCTGTCGATGGCTTCAGGTCTCTCTGTGGGACGAAGTCACGTTTTGACCTAGACGAATCCTGCTGAACATCAGAAAGAGATTGTACTCTCTTTACTCCTGCTGTTGCAGAATGTGCCTTGACCTGGTTTAAGGTCTGGTGTAGGCCTTCAAGTTCACCGTTGTTACTTGGTTCTTTGATTGTTCTCCCATTCTGGACCGGTCGTTCCAGTGAACTAAATGATCCCCTTGACTGAGACAGTTCCTTCAAACAGTTGTCTGAAAGAAGTAGCTGCTTGAGGACATTGAATCCGCCGTTTTCATTACGTGGTGACTCGCATGGTGGAAACTTAGCTGGTGGACTGTCTGCCTGAGGAGGGCTTGACGGATCACTGGATTCTCGAGACTCTGGAATTCCAGAGGTTGAGCAATCGCTATCTTCCTTTTGGCTGCCAGAACTACTGGACATTCTCTGCTGGGAATTGACCCTGGCATGGTTCTCTGGTTTAACCGAAAACTTTCTCTTCTTGGGAATGGTTGGTCCTTGGTGATGTTCCAACGGTTCCTCTTTAATGCATTCCTGATTTGAGTGCTCTAAAAAGTTTGGTTTTAGGTTTCTGGGCTTCTGATGCAGAAGATGACAAAGAAGACCATCCCTGGGGACTATCACTGGGGAAAGTGGCTCTTGTTTTATACTTTCCTGATTGGGAGTGTGGGGACTTTGCCTGTGTGTCTCTGCTAATTTGCTTTGCCAGTGATTTGCTACTTTTTCATCATCAAACATTTCATCTTCTACAGGCTCAGCTTTGACAGCAAAATCGTTTTGGGGTCTGTTCAAGGCATTCTGAGAGTTTGAATGAATTTCTTGCTTTGCAGATTCTCCCTTTCGCTTTGTGGCCACTTTTTCTATTTGCGATTTATTCCCTAAAAGAAGCTGCAGGACTGTACGCCGCTCTAGGAGATTTTCAATCTCTGAATTATGTTGGGTAGATTCTGTCACAAGAGATTTCACATGAGTGGTGTTGTTTTTCTGAACTGGTACAGCAAGCTTTTCTAACAAACTTGAAGACTTTGAAGTTCTAAACTCTTCAGTTTGTCTTTTGACTAGAGGCAGAGGTGCCTTCGGTGTGGGGGAACTGGCAGCATTTTGTTTTCCGCACTGTGCTAAATTTTGTAACAGTTTACTAGCAATGAAAGCTCCTTCTTTGACACTTGGACCACTCACAAGCGGTTTATTCTTACACAGATCTAAGGGTACTGACTGTGTATGCGGAGAGTTGTACATACTGTAAGGAGATACACGGATGTTACCATCTCTGCCCTGGGAAAATGCTGGCAGTAATTTAGGACTTCCGGTATTCATTCTACAATTAGGGCTAGGCTCTGTTGTATCCTTACACTGAGCTGGATAAAAAAGATTGTGATTACTTGTTGATGCAATACTGACCTTAGGTTGGATCTTAGGCTGCAAATCTGGATTATCATGGGCTTTGTTTTGCTTCTCCATGTGTTTTTGATCGAGGAGCAATTCCAAAAGGGTAACCTTGTGGTGGGGCTTAATCTCAGAACAAGTGTGTAACTCTTTGGGTTCTGTAGGGAATTTCGAAGTTGGACTCTTTGACGTCCACCTGTTTTTCAGAGACTCTGTGACCTTGTCCGGTGCAGGAGAAGATGAAGAGGAAAGTGGCGTCGAGATGTTCGCTTTGTTCTTCAAAGAGAGGTCGATAGGAGAGCAACTGGAACGAGTACTCTCAGCATCACTGCTATCTTTCGGGAGACTGTTGGAATTTGAATGTTCACTGTCCGAAAACATTGGAGACCCCCGGCTTGAAAAGATGTTCATGTCCTCCTTTACCTGATCCTGAGAGATAAGTCTCTGTGGTGTATTGTGGCTGTTGAGAAGCTGAAGGAGCAGACTGCTGCAGTTTTGGGAAGCCCTGCCATGCCTTTCAAAAGGTCTACGCTCCCTGAAGGGATGTGTCCTCCCTGAACCCAGCGACCTACTTTTTCCTGCATGTAGGCTTTGACTTTGTCT
This sequence comes from Clarias magur, assembly GCA_013621035.1. Lineage (NCBI taxonomy): Eukaryota > Metazoa > Chordata > Actinopteri > Siluriformes > Clariidae > Clarias > Clarias magur. The sequence goes on from QNUK01000162.1 coordinate 1,190,710, forward strand.
GCTAGAGCTTGTTGCTGTTTGAGAAGGTATCCCATTTTTGGTCGGTAATGAGCTAAGTCCATCATGGTTTATCTGAGATATTGGAGGTTTCTTTTCTTGAGTTTGCTGTGTGGCAATGGCTGCAAGTCTTTCGCTGGCAGATCGTCCAGCTAGTTGAGTTTTAAGTGCATGTTCTCTGGAATACTGTTGCAGGTGAGCCTCGCTCGAAAGCAGCAAGGCCAGCTGACTGCAGGCCACGCTGGGTTTTGGCGAAGGAGCTGGACTCGACCTGATATTTACTAGGCTAGCTACAGCTTTTAGACGTTCGGTGCAGTGAAGGGATTCGGATGAGGACGACCGAGCACTGCGATATAGTGCTCCTGGTGACTTTGATAACCTTTCCTGACTGGGCTCTCGGTTGTGGTACATCTGACTGCTAGGACTGGTTTGGACTGTACTATCGCCAGTCAAACATTGACCAGTTTCATCAGATACAAGCCCATGCTCTGGTTTCTTGTCCTCTTTATTGGGGTTACTTCCCGAACCGGATGCCTTCTGTGGTGTCAAGTTTTGCACACCTTGCTGTGATGACAGGGCCACATTTTGGAGCCTTGTGCTGAAATTTTGAAGCAGACTTGCCAGCAATGTGCTCTCTCCCTTACATTGAAGTGAGCCATTAAGGCCACCACAGTGTTCCTGCTTTCTCCCATCAAGCTCAGGAGAAGCCACAGAAATTTTCCGCACCTGGCTCTCGCGTTCGGTCCAGACTTCAGAGCGAAGCAGGCGAGCTTTTTTCACATGATGTGTTGACCCTCCCTGGGGAGTTGTTTTATCCTGTTCATGCTGAGCGCTACACTTGGGCAACGTAAGCCCTGGTGTCTCCTTGTTTCTCTGCTCCTCATTGCCTTTGTCAGCCTCACTTCGTTGTGTTGCTGTGGCACTTTGTGCTCCTGCTACCCGATGCATGAGTAAGCCTTCAAGATATGTTAGAACAGCAGAATCCTGGTGTGTCTCAGGGCCAGTCTCTTCCCCATGAGTCATGTTCAATATTATGGTCCCTTCTATGGCTGGCCACCACAACAGAGAAGAAAAATGTTCAGATAGTTTCCACCAAGAGATCCGATGGCTTGTTGCGTCACAATATGGGTTTGCAAATGATCCACACCGGTTTGAGAGATGAAATGCAACTGGACAGGGTATTTTCCCGTCACAGAAAAGGATGTGCAAGTATCTTGGTTTTTTTTTTCTTTTCTTTTTCTTTCTTTTACTATGGCAGAGATATGTCCATGGTCATGGTGTTAGAGATTCTTGTAAGTTTCCATTTTAGGGCATGTGTAACATATTTGCTTCATAGGTACCAACTCGGGCAACAGGGGCAACTGGTCATGCCATGATCTCCAGAACACAGGCAAAGATGGAGGTTGTCCTGAATAATAAAAAAAAGAAAGCAAATGTTACATTCGTGGCAAAAGGGACAATTACAAGTGTATATACAGAGATCGTCCGGAACAGAATAAATTCAAGAATGTACCTAAATCATACATTATACATTACATATGATCTGTACAAAAAAATGGAAAAGAAAGCCTAGCTAAATGTGATATTTTTTCATCAGGTTGTTTAGCAACAGTTTGGTGATACACAAGGACAATGCAGAAGGTCATTACGTCAGTCTGGAATCAACTCGCACGAAAGATTACGATCACGGATTTGCCCTAAACACCGATTGATCAGTTCTGTCCTTCTGTACATAAAAAAAAAAAAAAAAGCCAAAGAAATTGTGGGAGGATTGAAGGCTCTGACAGAACTCTTGCCAAAAATAATCGCACAGCTGCCAGGTCAGAAGTCGGCTTGTATTTACGGCCTACATTCGACAATTCCTGTTTCCTCCCTCCTCTCATAAACATGGATTGGTGAGATGGATTGGTATGTCTAAATGTTCTGCTAATATGACATATATTTCGATATAAATTCCACGATGTTATCAATATTAAATGAGAAACAGGCTAAGTAATATAGCTCAGCGATCAGTGAAATGTCAGATCTACAGTAACTACATCTAACCCTAATTGGCACCTTTGCTGGCTTTGCTTTCCACAGACTGTAAAGGGGAAGGAGATCTCTTGACCTTGTCAAGCTACTGCTCCATGAAGCAATGGTGGCAAGCGTCACTCACCACTAACAGCCTTGAACATGAACCGAGCGGCCACGGGATTGTTTTGAAAACACAGACAAGCGTCTTCACAGAATCGGACTTCCAGTAATTTCGTCATCATAATGTGCCTCGGTAGAGTTTCCCGATCCAGAGTACAATGATAAAAACAGCAAAGGTTTATGATGTACTTGGTACTGAAGCACTCACAAAGAATTTAAGATGACAAAAAAAAAAAAAGCACAGCAAAAGATAAATCTTTTGTTGACTGAAAAAAAAATGCAGAGTGCCAAAGCGTTGCTGCTGCAGTACTTATGGGAAGGGTGAGTTAATCAGTTCCAGGACAAAAACATTTAAAATATGTTAAATATCCTGTCTTGCTTTTGTCAGCTTCCTCTTTTTTGCAATACTTGCAATAGTTTTTCACACTCCTACATGTCGAGATGACAAACACAGGGCTACGAACAGGTTTCCTTCACTGCTCATGTTTAGTTTGGGAAATTTAAACATTCTCCTGACATGTTAAGGTAGAAAATGGGTTGTGTAGGGGAAAAAAAAAAAAAACTTGCGGTTGATGGTTTATAAGTTAATAGATTTTTATTTTTTTTTTCTTCAGAATTTCAAGGGCACCTTTATTCAAAATGTACTTTTTTATGTGTGTGTGTGTGTGTGTGTGTGTGTGTGTGTGTGTGTGCAAACAACAAATGCGAGAAAAACATATCCCTCTAATCAATCCATTCTGCCTAATGTGACATCATATAAGGCAAACCCCTCCCCCAGATTCTTACTCAGCTCTGCAGTTCTCTTTAGTGCTGTGGCTTTGCATATACTGTACAAGTGCACTGAAATGTTGTACCTTTAATGTAGAAAACAGGGCTGTACACAAACCCCTAAATATAAGACAAAGTATTACACTAAAGTATTACAGTATAAACTGCTAACCTATAGATGTTGATATTCAATCACTTATTCGTTTATATTTTGGCAACTGTTCGATAGAAATGATCGGTGCGTACTATACACACAAGCCTAACACATGAATACAGTAGGGTTGGTCAAATGTTCTGTAAGAATGGCTCAGATTGGTTAAGGGTACCGTATATGTGGGAGCATGTCAGGACTCCTTCCGGAGTGAGCAGGAGCAGGATTAAACTTCAAGATGGATATATTTAGCCAGCTCTCAGGGCTCTGCTGCACAGAGTGTGTGTGGATAAGACACACACAATATATATATATATATAGCATTAAACCCAATAAACACAAAAATGTGTCACTGGAGCACAAACGGTGTAAAGTTCTAATGCTGTAAATGAATATAAGGTTGTAACCTGTCTAAATTCAAATAGTTAATTCATTTAACGAACACAATATAAACTATATATAATATTTCCCATGTGTATGGATGAAAGAAATTTGTAAATATTCAGGTACAGTATTCTTATTTATTCACTCATTCTCTATACCGCTTATCCTGTACATGGCTCGACCTGGATCGGAGGTGGCAATCGATCTCAAGGCACACACAAGCACACATGCACTACGGCCAAATCTTGAGTGCTTGAACTGTGGGAGGAAACCGGAATTCCTGGAGGAAACCCACCAAGCACACGGAGCACGTGCAAACTCCATGAACCCTCGACTCCACTAAGCCAAGCCACTGTGCCACGCTATATAGGCTGCACATTTCTTAATGCTGTTTATTCTATTTCGAATTCCGCCATTTTATTCACTCACACTCACATAAGCACACACACACTCACTCATCGTCTATACCGCTTTATCCTGTATAAAGGGTCGCGTGGGGCCTGGAGCCTATCCCAGGAGACTTAGGGCATGAGGTGAGGTACACCCTGGACGGGGTGCCAATCCATTGCAGGGCACACACACACACACACACACACACACACACAAACATACCCACACTCATTCACACACTACGGGCAATTTTGAGAATGCCAATTAGACTAATCTGCATGTATCTGGACTGTGGCAGGAAACCGGAGTACCCGGAGGAAACCCACCGAACACCGGGAGAACATGCAAACTCCACGTACACAGAGACGGGAATCGAACCTGAACCCTGGAGGTGCAAAGCGACAGTGCTAACCACGAAGCCACCGTGCTACCTCCATTTTATTCAAGCATTCTAAAATGAGCATTAGTGTAAAAAGAGGAAAATCTGTAAGCTGTCACTGGAGCGAGATTATGAATGAGACTGCGCAGAGGTTATTCTATCTGAGCATCTTTAAAACCCTGATTATTTATGACCCCCATATTAACTGTTCTATTCAGGTCTACGACATCATTACATTATCACCGTGAGACGTGAGTGAAGACACACCTGAACATGTAACCTCGGGGGGAAAGGAAAAAGAAAAAAAAAAATCCCTGCAAAATGAGCAGCCTAATATTAATGGAAAGGGCTCGATATCCGGACTGGATCCTTCATTTGTCAAGAGCAAGGCTGAAGATTAATTGACCCCGGGGGAAAAAAAATATGACATAATAAATTATGTCCACGGTCCAAAAATTGTATTCCATTTATGCTATTTAAAATGCATGATGAGGCAAAAGAGGCAGAATCTGCTCCTGTTTGAAGTCAAGGTCATTCCTTGAGCCAGGGCTGTTCGAGTTGATGCAACAGCTGGCGTCCATACAAAGCATTAGGCCCTAATAAAAAGTGACAAACCTGCCCTTGCTTCTGCGCATACCCATCCAACATCTGACAACCCTTAGCTGCGCAGATGTGGCCTCAGCATTAAAAGGTTGGCACGGCTCGACATACAGCGCCGCGAGCGCGCCGCGCAAGCTCCGCTCGGAGCCGCAACAGCGCATTCCTAAGATAACGCTCCGTGACTCAGTCGATCGTGGCACCTCTCGAACTGGGTCACTTTGACCTACTGCGAAAGAAGCATGACAGGCATCGCGCTCTGCCATTTTCCAGCTGGAGTCCCTCATTAGCGCTCCGCCAATCAGGACGGAGTTAAAGGCGTTCGTTTGACCTACATTGCTCATCCGAGAAAGAGAGGAATCTGCACACGACTCGAGCGGAATAAACAGCGCTGGGTCAGGAATTACGGTACAGCATGACCTTAGACCAGCGGAGTGTTGCAAACGGCAGATAAGATTAGTTCATGTGCCAAATGAGAATTCAAACACAACAGGGCGTGCTATTATAGAAAAGGAATCAACAACCAGGTGGTGTGATGTGGCCTGACACTTTCTGCAGGCATTTGCTATTGTAGTTAGCACTGTGGCGTCGCAATTCAGGATTTCGAGTCCGAGTCCTTCATCGGATGTGTGTGTGTGTGAGTGGAGTTTGCATGTTCTCTCCGTGCTTTGTGGGTTTCCTTCTATTGCTCCAGTTTCCTCAATCCCGCCACAGACAAACAGAGTAGGCAAAAGCCAAGACCTGGGTCATGTGGTCATGTGACCTGGGCATTTCTAATTCACAAAAAAATTGCTCAACTAATTGCTAAGTTTTCCATTATTTCACACAAGCATGCTTATCAGGAGGGGTTTAGTTTCTTTTTTCTTTTTTTTTCTCCGTTAATGATTTTCAAAGCGAAATTCCTGTAAATTCATTGCGTCAGTCATCCTCGCTTTCATGTCTGAATCATGACCGATACCAAAACAACGTTGGCTTCGCCTTGTCGGTCCAGCGCTTAAACAGAAACACCAGTTGTCTGCACACGTTCCCTGATAACGCTTTGTCTAAACACGAGCTACTGTATCCAGACGAGATGATATGAAGTCATAGGTCCTCGTCTCTCGAGGTGGAGGTGACTCGAGAGATACCGCGTTCCCCTCGCGCACTTTGCATTAGTCAAGGCCAAATACTGTATGATAACACCCCAGACGCAAGATAAGCGAAGTATTCTCCGCGAACTCCTAATTGTCTGTGGAAAATGGCTCAATTTCCTTGGAGGAAAATTGCGGGAGCTGCAGGAATCAGACTATTAGCCGATGATTATTCCACAGAACTGTGCTAAGACATTAAGACCTGGGTCATGTGATTTGCTACTGTAAGAGTGGGCCTGTGAAATGCAATTACAGCCCTGGCATAGAGAACACTCGAGAAAGATGTAATAACATCCAAAACGAATTGAACTCTCTTTGCGAATCGCTCTGAGAAAATACACTGTGTTTTTATATATATATATATATATATAGAGAGAGAGAGAGAGAGAGAGTGAGTATAAGTATACACTATGAAAACATCCATAAGACAGGAGCTAGGGCTTATGGGTGAGAATCATTAGCCTGAACGACCTCCGAAAAAATCCTTATAATAGTCTCTGACAATGTGCAAACAATAAAATACAGCGTCTTTATCCCTTCTGTCATTAACCAGAGCCATTACCGCCTAATAAACGCCAGGATAGTTGTTATTGTTATTGGCTCTACGTGATGTAATCAGACACAAGGCGACTCCGAGCTGACAAAATATCGACTGCCTCAATATTTCCAGTCCATATTATTGGTCACTGTGGGAAACTTATGCCAAGCCTGATAGCCTTCTACAGACAATTCAATGTTTCATAAACACAAGCACTTAAAGCCACACCAAGTTTTTTTTCTTTTTTCTTTCTTCTTCTTCTTTCTGGTGTTTAAAAAGATGCCTACGTTATACAAATAAGATCTTTCGAGCTGACAAAAATTCCCCGTGTTGCTATTTACGGTAAAAGAAAGAAAATAGCGATCAGATAGTGGTGTAGGCGTCCCACAGGGTTCAATCAAAGGCTCCGAGCGTACCGAGTTCAAATCCGCCCGTGTCATCAGCAACTTCCTCTCTCTACACTTGAAATAAACATGGTCCATGCCGCTGCACAGATTTTAAGTTGTCAACCAGCTATAACACTGAAATCTACTTCTGAATCATGAGGTTTAAATGGTACGATGTACTTATGTATTTAACGCAAAAATGTGTACATAGGGTTATATAGGGTTATATAGGGTTATATAGTGCATTAAGAATTTTTTTTTTCTCTGATGTCATTTACGGTGACTACACAGCTAAAAAAAAAAAAAAAGAGAGAGGGAATTGTGCTTGCACAGCTCTAATTGTGCTGATTTTAGAAATGTTTGTCATGACTGGTGTTCTGCTGTTACTGATTCAGTAGAAGTGATATACAGTGTACCAATTCCCGTATATAAAAGTAATCATCAGCAATACATAGCATGAAACATCTATGTAACCTATCACGTCCTTAGTGTTCCATTTTCCTTCATATGATTCGGCTGGGAAAAAGTGAATAATAATAAATGTGGTGGCATAAAATATCAGGACGTCCGAAACAGAAAATGCATTTTGTCACAATTTTGATTCCAAACACTTCAAAACATTCTAGTTTAAAGAGATTAGATCGCTGTTATTTCATTCAAATAGAGGGAAATGCGCAGGTTCTGGGGTGGGTCTGGATTTAATTAAGGTAATATATAATTTTTTTTTTAAGTTAATTTAATTTACATTATGTGTAGGTAATTGTTTTAAAATAGTTTTTTTTGACTATTCTGAAATTCAATTCGATGTTTCTTCAAAGGAAATTACTTGTTCACGCTGGTGAAAACTCTGGGGGGGGGGCGTGGCTAATATCTAGCTCTGGTTTAAACAGGGAAAAAGTATGTCGCTTACAGGGACCTACGCCGAACCAGTCATCTTTACGAAGAGTTTTATCATTTTATAAAACTTCCTCAGAATGCAAGGGGCGTTCAAGTCAAACTGGGACTCGTGATGAAATTTCTGGTGAATGAAGACGTAAAAACTGGTTGACATTTACAGAGGACATCTAGAACAGTACGGCGACGAGACCTTTAGCCGCAGTAAGACACTTGAATGGTGCAAAATTTTTAAAAATCTCAGATATGAAGCAGGAAAGGCGATCATGGCTCCGGTGGCAAGTCCTGGTTTGACTTGAACGTCCATCATATTTAGTTCTATTTAAAAAAAAAAAGTAACCAGGATACTTTTGTAACTCATATCAGTTTCTCAGCCAGGTGTTTGAACATTTTTTTTTCCCCCCTAGGGGCCTGAAATTGTTTAGTTGGCCTTCGATTAGGATCTTTTAATTTACAAAGTAGGGAAACGTATCTAAAAGCAACAAGTAGCATGATTCAGATAAGGTTGTTCGAAATTTGTACAAACACTATTAAAGATGACAAATGTCACACGTAAACTGCAACATCTAAGAGGGAAATGTCATAATAATAATAATAATAATAATAATAAAAATAATAAACATATATATTAATAAAAGTATCAGTTATTTAAAAAGTAGATCCTAAGCCAAATTCTCAAATCCTGATCTGTATTTTGATTGTGTGCAAGCGTTAAAGCGTTTCTTGTTAAATCTCCGTACATCTGGCTCGTTTCTGGGCCTGAAAAACGCAAACACAAGGTTTAATTTCCCAAACAAAGGTCAGTCTGTGGAGCTTATTACCGGGCATGAAAACTCTATACGTAAACAGCAGCTTTCTACGTTCGATCCGGGTGGATAAATCACATGTGACGCACATCTATTAAGAGCTTCGTCTTAGAAGTTATTAAGTAGTCGAGGAGCAGTTTTAAAGGTTAGAAAGACTGTACACACCTCACCTTGAAGTAGACAAATGAGACCAAATAATAACGGCTAATTCTATTAGAATGTAAACAGCCCACTTTTGTAACTCTGGTCAGTTCCTCAGCCAGACGTTCAATCATCCCAACACCGAGTATAGAGACCTACCATGATGCTGAGCGCTGATGCCAAGAACAGGTACAGTGTGGTAATCAATTTGCTCTGCAGGCTGGAAGGCAGGTCTGAATACTAATGTCTGCACAGCACCCCCTCTCCCTCAGACACTCTTTCCTCTCTTTCTCTCTCTCTGCTATATATATATATATGCTATATTATTTTTTTTTTACTCTCCTGTCTTCCTTTCTGGGCTTGACACCTCAATGTGCCCCGATCCAGAGCAGTAGCCAAAGGGCAACGACTCGTCCTCTGTGCAGATAACCACTGCCACTAATCAAGTGTGTGTACGTGTGTGTGTGCGCGTGCTACAGTATGGGATTAGAGGGCTTGCTCGGTGCGACTCAGCACAGAACAGCGGCTAAGTGCTCGCACAACAAGGTCACCATTAAACTTGCAGTAACCCTGCCACTGCTTCTCATCTCATGCTCACACACACACACACACACACACACACACACACACACACACATACAAACACACACCGATCCTAACCCTCATTTCACTTTTTCAAGTGCACACAAATCTCCGCCGCCAATCTCCGCCATGTGGGGATAATTCATCATATTTTACTAGTGACGGCTTTCCACCTCGCCTCAATGATATTGCATCCTGGCACGGTGACAAGAGCAAGGCGCAAGGCGGGTTCCTCTCCGCCTCTGAGGATGCTCCACTGCATCGCCACACACTCACTTTTCTACCTTCCAAGTGTGTGCATGTGTGTAATACAGGAAGTCGGAGAGGTGCGCTATGGCTGTTTCACTGACACTCAGGGATGCGAGCGTGGGCCAAGCCGTGACGCTCGAACGGACACGACTGGTACTGCCCGAGTTCATCCTGCCGCTCTTAGCAATCCAGACGTTTTTCCTTTTTCTTTCTAGCTACTGTATATGATGTGGTAGATACATTAGCACGGTCAATCGATTCCAATTTTAAATCTAGTTAATCACATTCATAGCCGGATTTTCTTGTGTTATAAACATGCAGTGTTCGGATTAAAAAAAAAAAAAAAAATGCATAACAAACTGGTTAGAGGAAACAGATTACGCAGTGTTATAATATCTCGAACATTAACATTTAACAAATTTTCTATTTAAATCTCTCAATTGGGACCAGAACTGCATGCAGTGCTTCGGTACTATGGGGTGTGGCAACAAACTGACGGTGGGGCTCGAACCCGGATCCTCAGATCCAAAAACCAACAAGCTACAGAACCTTAGCCATCACTAAGATGAAAACAGTTCCCTTTCAACGTTTCTCAACCACACAACTATGGTTTTACCCAAACTTCCAACTAGAAGCTTACAATGATTTGCAATCATTAGGTGTTCTTACGTTAACCATTAATTTTTTTTTCAGTACTTCAAATGGCACAGAAATCAAACAGCATATACACACTGTAAACCCGACTAAGTTGGCAAAACTCAAAACATGTGAGGTAATCAGTTACATCAATTTTTTTAAGTAGTGACATTTCCAATTTTAAGTAAACAGAACTATCAGTTTTTGAGTTTGTTGGACTCATTCATACAGTATTAATTGTTCTTTACTTGCATTATTGAGTAGCCTAACTCACACTATTTAATAGCAATTATCTTTATTTTTTTTTAGTTGTTGCAAATCAAATAAATTGTCGTTGGTCTTTCGGCTGCTCTCGGCGATGAGTCGCCACAGCAGACAATCCGGTCCGCACACGAGCTTTGCATCAGGGGACCAGATGCCCTTCCTGACGCAACTCTACCATTTTATCTGGGCTTGGGACAGACACTTGATTCAAATGGTTGGGAATCGAACCCGGACCTTTCGCATGGCAGGCGAAACACCTCCCACTGAGCCACCAGTGCCCTATTGCCCCGATGACGTCAGACTCAAAATCACTAGGCTGAAAGATTTTAAGTTGGTGGAATTTTAAGGTGACAGTTACTGTTGCTAAAGTACTTACAGTCGCTTAAAATATCAAATTTGTTCAGGTAACTTGAAAAAGTGTGATTTCTACAAACTCATAAATACCAAAAAGTTCTAAATACTCATCAAGGTCTATTAATTTGAACTGATTGTAATTATTTAAGTTAACAGTACTCAATGTGTTTAATTACTTTGAGCATTAGGGTTAAAGGTGACATGAATGTTATAATCAAATACTAACACAATCAATCAAGATAATAGACTCAAAGGTATTATTAATTTGGGGTGATGAAATGGAGTTTATCACCCCGGATAATGTTGTACTATACTTTACTGTATGTACACTACTGTACTGTACTATACTGTATGTACACTACTGTACTATACTATACTGTATGTACACTACTGTACTGTACTATACTGTATGTACACTACTGTACTATACTATACTGTATGTACACTACTGTACTATACTATACTGTATGTACACTACTGTACTATACTATACTGTATGTACACTACTGTACTGTACTATACTGTATGTACACTACTGTACTGTACTATACTGTATGTACACTACTGTACTATACTATACTGTATGTACACTACTGTACTATACTATACTGTATGTACACTACTGTACTATACTGTATGTACACTACTGTACTGCACTATACTATACTGTATGTACACTACTGTACTATACTATGCTGTATGTACACTACTGTACTATACTATACTGTATGTACACTACTGTACTGTACTGTATGTACACTACTGTACTATACTATGCTGTATGTACACTACTGTACTATACTATGCTGTATGTACACTACTGTACTGTACTATACTGTATGTACACTACTGTACTATACTATGCTGTATGTACACTACTGTACTATACTATGCTGTATGTACACTACTGTACTATACTATGCTGTATGTACACTACTGTACTGTATACTATGTACACTACTGTACTATACTATACTGTATGTACACTACTGTACTGTACTATACTGTATGTACACTACTGTACTATACTATACTGTATGTACACTACTGTACTATACTATACTGTATGTACACTACTGTACTGTACTATACTGTATGTACACTACTGTACTGTACTATACTGTATGTACACTACTGTACTATACTATACTGTATGTACACTACTGTACTATACTGTATGTACACTACTGTACTATACTGTATGTACACTACTGTACTATACTATACTGTATGTACACTACTGTACTATACTATGCTGTATGTACACTACTGTACTATACTATACTGTATGTACACTACTGTACTGTACTGTATGTACACTACTGTACTATACTATGTATGTACACTACTGTACTGTACTGTATGTACACTACTGTACTATACTATGCTGTATGTACACTACTGTACTATACTATGCTGTATGTACACTACTGTACTGTACTACTGTATGTACACTACTGTACTGTGTACACTACTGTACTATACTATGCTGTATGTACACTACTGTACTATACTATACTGTATGTACACTACTGTACTGTACTATACTGTATGTACACTACTGTACTATACTATACTGTATGTACACTACTGTACTGCACTATACTATACTGTATGTACACTACTGTACTATACTATGCTGTATGTACACTACTATACTATACTGTATTTACACTACTATACTATACTATGCTGTATGTACACTACTGTACTATATTATACTGTATGTACACTACTGTACTATACTGTATGTACACTACTATACTATACTGTATGTACACTACTGTACTATACTGTATGTACACTACTGTACTATACTATACTGTATGTACACTACTGTACTATACTATGCTGTATGTACACTACTGTACTATACTATACTGTGTACACTACTGTACTATACTATACTGTATGTACACTACTGTACTATACTATACTATATGTACACTACTGTACTATACTATGCTGTATGTACACTACTGTACTATACTATGCTGTATGTACACTACTGTACTATACACTACTGTACTATACTAACTGTACTATACTATACATACACCACTGTACTATACTATACTGTATGTACACTACTGTACTATACACTACTGTACTATACTAGCTGTACTATACTATACTGTATGTACACCACTGTACTATACTATACTGTATGTACACTACTGTACTTCAGTATACTATAAACTAACCAGTCCTAATATTACAACATAAAAAGAATGAAGCATTCCAATTGTGTCGCCAGGGCAGCTCAGTCCGCTCGGCCTCCGACCTCTAGGGGTGTGCTGTGGCGTCTGGCACTGAGATGGTACAGTAGCAGTAGATTCTTAGGGTGCTGTGCATTGCAGGGTGGGGCGTTCATGGATCAGACTTGTTCGTCCAGCACATCCCATGGGCGCTCAGTCAGACTGAGATGTGAGGAATTTGGATTCATTGGGGGTTCTGATATCTTACTATCATGGCCAGTATATTTTTGGATTCAACATGGAGAAATGTTCTGCGAGTGGGAACTCATACCGAAGAAGCTACACAAGCTAGCTGTAGCTTCGCCCAAAGCTTTTATTATTCCTGCTGTATTTCTCCGATCTGTGCAGCACTGGCTTTTCTGCGGGGTGGGATCGGACCGGACGGGCTGGTCTTCGGTCACCACAGGTAGAAATGAGCTCTGGGTGCCCGTGACTCTGTCTCCAGTTTAATGGTATATACCTGATAATCAGTGTTATTCATTCTCCTGGCAGATCTAGTGTAGTGCACTATACTGTACCTGCAGTACCTAAAATTAATCAAAACCTTATTGCACTGGGTTTTGTATAATCATCTTTTTGCCATGTAACTAGGACATCTTTTTTTTTTTTTACGTTTAACAGACATGCATTTTCGGACACCAAGAGACATGGAGACTGGAGTTAAAAACTGGAATATTAAACATTAAAATGTATTTTTTAAATATTTCTATATATTTTTTTTTTGCTTATGAATATGTAAATGCGATTGCCCTACATTGTCCGTTATTTCATTGTGTAAAGACAGTCTAGTTCACAACACACAGTTGATAGGAGACAGAAAAACAATGTCCTTATTCTGTCAATAAGGACGCAGCCAGAGCAATAAAGGGTTACTGAGTACATAATGAGCATCATTATCACTCCCAGACAGAAGGATTTGACCTCCATGATGCTGTTTCCTACTCAGCAGGAGGGTGAGGAAACAGAGACTGACAGAGAAAAAGAGAAAGAGGGACAGAGAGAGAAAGAGAGAGAGAGAGAGAGACAAAATGACATGCAAATGAGGGCGAGAGAAAACAAACGAAAAAAAAAAAATAAATCAACTGCATTGAAAATGTTATTCTCTCCGCTCTAGACTGAGAATAAAGACAACCGGGGGGGCGCAGGACGTTCCGGTGCATGTTGTGTAACGCGTCCTTGACATGTTGACGTGAGGTGACACTTTGTCACCGGCCACCTGGCAGATCTTCCACCTTCTCGTGACCTCATCTTCAAGGGACCTGAAACGCCAGGCCCCTCCTCCCATCGGCCAACAAGCCCCTCCCCCTGCTCAGGCAAGGTCGAACGGGTCAGCGTGTCCTCATCTGTAATCCGCTGCCATTCGTCAGTAAAAGGGGCTGGGGTTTGCCGGGGCGGGGGGGCGGCAGCCTCGGCGACGGAGCGAGAATGCCCAATTAGGCAGCTGTCACACAAAGCGGGGGCTGCAGAAAGTCAGTGATAGAGGTAGGGAGGTAGGGAGGAAAAAAACATCCCCTGCTGTTTGCTGAAAGGATGAGCAGCTGCGCGTGCCAATACCAGCGATATGTTAACCGTTTCCACCAGAAAGGGCATGGAGAGAGCGTCAGGTTGCTCACGTTCACTCATACTTTGTGTTAACAAAATATAAGAACCCGTCATGCTCGGCCACTCAGGAACCTGGCGCGGGTTCTCGCACCTCGATTAGGACCGTGCCGGATTTGCATGCATGTTGCATGTTTTTTTTTTTTTTTTTGGTGAGTGTCTGTGAAATCATTCACAATAAAGAGATGTTTAGATATGTAAAAAGGGTATAGCAAAAAAAAAGTACACTATTTATGCAGCTCGGAAAGTAGTGCAGCTACAAATGATGGGTTTAAATGAAAGCAATAATATCTAGAGATAAATTATAAATTACAGGGAATTTCTATGGATGGCATTTAATATGTAAAGGTTAAAAAAATACATAGGTATAACTGGTCAGGGAAGGAGTCTCCAGTGTCAGAGAGATTACTGCTCTAATGTAAGAGACAACATAAACTAGCTTGTTTTTTTTTTTGTTTTTTGTTTTTCAGAGGATATCCCATAACATTAAACATAACTCTAATTAGGACAGAATCCTAACAACAACAAAAAAAAGTATGATGGCTCACAAACTAATGTATAAAAGGGAGAAAACACTTAATACATTATTGGCATTTTTATGGTACGACAGAACACACTTGTACATGATTGATGATTTTTAATTGCAACTACGTGTCTGTTGTCTATTTATTTTTTCCCCCTTGCAATTAGATGTTTGAAATTTCCTTCGGGATCAAAAACGTATCTATCTACTGTAACTATCAGGCAATTGTACTGAATGCTGAAGCTTCTGCTATGTGCCATTGCTAATCACAGCCGCGCAGGTATTCGGTATAATCGTACATTTGCTAGTGCGATGTTGCGTTTTATACAGCATGAAGAAGAAATTCATATAGAGTAACTCATTATTTTGGTACAATTCATCCCGAAGACGCTACACTTACGTTATAGCTAGCTGGCTAGCTAGCTCACATTTAGTCGTGTGTTTAAGGTAAAGATGTTTTTGGTAAAATTGTCCTCATCTTTCTTAGAAATTATTTTGCTTAAAAGTTAAATATTGAAAAAAATCTGGTGTCACTAGCTACCTATACTTTTGTAACTAGAATTCTTTTTTTTTTTAATGTTAAACAAAATTGAGCGGCGTGATTAACAGAACGAAATGTCCTAGTGCACTTATAGGAAATATAGGCATAGTCTCGGAGCGCTTCTCGACCAATCAAATTAGTGGACCGGACCTCGCTTCACCTCTTGTATTACACAAATTAATGAACTCATGTGAAGGAACAGAAATTCAGCTTTGTCACACGCCGTTGTCATTGATTATTCTTCTATAGGAACCCACGCCCAGGGCTTTTATTATTCCTTACATAAAGAACAGGCGAAGAAAAGGAAAGAAAGAAGAGGAAGAAGAAAAAAAAAAAAAAACATTCGCCTTCTACTCTACGTAGTTGCCCTCACAACCTTTTCTTCGCCGCCACAATCCGTCCCGCTTCTTTGCCATCCCCCGGAAACAGCCGGCAAACTTGAGTTACCGAATATTACAAGTTTAATCAGAGATAAATGAGGCCCTGGAAGGGAGAGGGAGCTGACTGTGGGTTGAATAATCTCCCCATTCTTAATTAAATGACTGAAGAAAAGCCAGCACATTAAAGGAAAGAGAGCGCCTGGGTCCCCTGCCTTCTCCCTAGATGGGAGAGAAGTTAATAAGACAGCGAAGCCGCCGCAGCCATCAAGAGCCAAAAAAATCAGGCGCCGAAAGAACAGAGAGTTTTCAAGGATGTGACCGAGCTCTGACAGAATAGGGCTGAAGGCGAGGAAGATAACGGCGCTGCTGCGAGACTCGAACCGAAAAGCAGCACTTTAATATAAAATCAGAGACGACAAGCAGAAGTCTGATCGTTTGCAATGCGCGCTGTGAAGTTCAAATAAATGACACATCTCGGCCGAATCGCCGGATTGTTTTTCAGTGTAATTACGGATGCAATCGTGTGACGTTTATGAAGGAAAAGAAAAAAGCAAGAACGCAATCTTATGAAGCGTACGCGAGGAGAGGAGGTGCAACACTGAAAATACTAAATACTAAAAAAAGCTTTTCATCTAAAGTTACGCATCAAAGTTTTGAACCCAACGAAATCTTGAGAATCACATAAAAATAAGTCAAACAAGTCAAATCACTGGGAAAGGAGACGAAACAAGGTCGCCCAATTTCCTTCCCCAAAATGGTGCGATTTACTTATGAAACACTGTGCGCATCATATAGTGTTTGCACTCATAATGTCCGTTTGTTGGCCACACAAGAACAGCAGCCACAGATTGTTTTAAATGACCAACAACGGACGTGTTCAATCGTAACTCTGCTAAAAAACGTGTGACCATGGCAACCCTGCCTCCAATATGAACATTCATGCCTTGCACATTGCTTAGAAATTATGTGGAATAATTATTGCAGACATTGCACTGTGTCTTGTTAGGGAAGATGTTTGCAGACCCAGTTGCAACTTTCAAATTGTACTGTGGACTGTGAAACGTCAAAAAAAGACATAGACCTCACCTACTCACGCATCATCTATACCGCTTTCTAGTGTGGACAGGGTCACGGGGGACCTGGAGTCCATCCCAGCAGATTTAGGGCACAAGGTGGTGTTCACCCCGGACAGGGTGCCAATCTATCACCGGGCACACACGCTCACCTTCGCACGCTACGGGCAATTTGGGAACAACAATTAGTCTAATCTGCATGTCTTTGGACTGCGGGAGGAAACCGGAGTACCTGGAGGAAACCCACCAAGCACGGGGAGAACATGCAAACTCCATGCACACAGAGCTGTAAGGATTAAATTAGAGAAACTTATAATAAACTCAAATAGTAAATTAGTGTCAGTTGTCAAGGAACCAAGTGCGGAAATCTTAGAACAATTTCTGAAATGACAATAACTATTACAATACAAACTAATAGCCAGCTTTGACTATACAGGTACCAACTTCCGATACCTGTTCATTCCAGCGATAGGTATAAGGTCTCGTTCATGCTGTTTAAGTTTAGTTCTGTTACAAATATGCAATTTCGTTCAGCTAAATATTAAAAATGAATTAAACTCTTGCATTAATGAATGAATCCGTTATAGTGATGTGTAATGTAGTGAAAATGGAGGAAATGTAGTGAAAACTTAAAGTAGAGATACAATAACAAAGCAAAAAAAGGGTTATACTGCTATACTTCCCTGCTGATGTTTTTTTTTTTTTCCCTAGACTATACTATACCACTAAAGTATGCCTAATATTTTTGAGGTTTCTGTCTTAATACCAGATTTGATAAGAGATGCAAAGTTAAAGTGTTTCAATTCATTTTGGGGGTTTCCAAATAATTGCCGCGCCAACGACACACATCTTGTTAGAAGTTACTGGGAATTCCATGTGGGAAGAAAGCTCAGATTTGGGTAGTGAAAGTAAATGTGTAGACAGCTTGCTTTTTTTTTTCTTTTCTTTTTTTCTTCTTCTTGAGTTCCTCTTTCATTTCAGCGCACGCGGTAACATGAATAATGAAACACGTGTCCAGGCATCTGGTAACGTAAAAAGCTGACATCCGTTAAAAATCACAGACACGCTCATCGTAGCAGTGGTGCGGAAGTGCCGGTTTCCACATAAGGAGGCGGAAGACAAATCTACTCATCTCATGGGACGAGTTCAAAATAAAACAAATGTTTTTTGACGCATGCGTTTTTATTTTGGAACAGTTTTCAACAGTAAAGGTTTGAGTTGTTACTTACACACGTGTCAGTTCTTCTGTATTTCTGAGGACCCTCCACTGACGTGAGGTTACACTGACTGATTGGTCAATGTAAAGCACCAAATGCTCAATAAACTC
This sequence comes from Clarias magur, assembly GCA_013621035.1. Lineage (NCBI taxonomy): Eukaryota > Metazoa > Chordata > Actinopteri > Siluriformes > Clariidae > Clarias > Clarias magur. The sequence goes on from QNUK01000162.1 coordinate 1,209,193, forward strand.
CTTTCCTAAATGTTAAACAAGCATCTGATATACAAAAATGTCCTTATTTCAATGACTGTTTTTCATTTTTGTTTAATAACATCACCTTGAAAAATGTCGATATTGTAAATTGTAAATTATATGAATTATCAGTTACTATAAAACTGTAACATAATCTAAAGAAAAACATTAATAAAACACTATCATACAATAGTAAATTATTAGGTTTATTTACAATTTAATACAGTTCTAGACAGCAAGAAGGCGTATACACACACATAAAGACGAAGCAGATCTTTATGGGGACCGTACATCGATTTAATGATTAATGCAGAAATTTATATTATGCCTATATTTAAATCTAATCTCACCCTCAATCTCACAAACTGATGGGAAACATGATTAGCTCTTCTTGTTTTTAAGTAAAAGCTGTAAAAGACTATGTTTTGTGAGGACATTTGATATGATCCTACGTTATGAGGACCATTAGTCCTATTTGCTCCTAACAAAGGACTACATATGTGTATTTGTACTAACAGACATACAAAAATAAGAAGGTTACAAAACATTAAAGTCCTAATAATATCTGGCATCTTAATCCTGAGGTAGTTTTTTTTTATTTATTTTTTTTATTGAATTACATTTAAATAGCATCTAGATCAACAAAGTGATAGGCTACGGTAGCGTGCAAGTCTTTTGCACTTGTAGTTTGATCACCACTAAAAGAAAAAAAAAAAGACATTCTTGAATATTTGGAAATATTTGCTCATGTATACACACTATATAGAGTATGCACATATAATCTGCTAGTTTATTAATAAATGCATATACAGTATATTATGCAAATATCAGTAGTTAGCTACCAAGGTTAGCTAAGCTAGTTAGCTTCCTAAATAAAATCTCATTAGCATATATGTAGCTGTTTGGATTTGCAGCAATGCTATACTGTTTAAATGTACAAGAAGCATGTTTGCTAGCTAGCAATATAAAGTTAGGCTAATAGACTCGCATAATTTAATCGCATTATTCAAATGTAATATCGGCAACCTAGCTAAGATCAGCTCATCTAATGCAATCATTACCTAAGCGGTGATACACTAAGCGTCCGTTCGAATGACTCATTTCAGCTTTTCTTCATAGCTGTTATGGACATAACTGAACTCTAAGTATGACGATATATCAAGTTTCACTATAACTCATTTTACACATTCGACGAACCCTCTACATACTCTACTCTTCACTCCGCAATCAGCATTAGCATGGAGCCAGGGCAGCTGACTAGCGCTGAGTCTTGATCCATCCTCATGGGTGGGTTTCCATTTCCTACCCTTGGCCTTCTCACAGTGTCTCTGTACCGCTTTCCTGTCCTAGAAGAGCTGACGGCACACTTCTCCGTGCTTTGACTTTACATAATAATAAGCACTTTTGAAGGACTTAAAAAAGGCAAAAGTAATGAACGCATCTCGGCAGAGGTAACTCAGCCCTCGCCATAGACGAATAGACAGGACGAGGCCTTGCAGTAGGAGCGCTCGCTCTCACCAGCGCTAATTAGCACAAATGAAGCAGGATTAAGAAGTTAATGGGCGGGAAATGGCATGACTCGCAAAGCTAAACGAGTCAGCAAACTTTAGGCTGGTCGTCTTCTTGAGCAGTGTTTACACGGTGTTGCGCCATCACGGTCAGCCACATTCTGTCTGGTCTTAAATGTGTCCAAATACCCGCCGGGTTTATTCTACTACTTTTGTCAACAGTTATTAATGTAATGTCAAAAACAAAGCTACATCAATAATTTAGCCTGTTTTCTGTTTTGAGTGGAATGGTTAGCGTTTCATCCTACGAAAATTATTTAAAAAAATATAACCAGTATGAGTAGTTATATGTAAAAACATTGCCTGTCTGCAAACTGGACTTGATCCATCCACCCATCCATCCATGAACCTCTGTAGATCCAACTAGGGATCATTGCATTTGTTCTCATTTTACAACCGTGGTAGGAGCTCGGGTCAACATTCACACACTACGGACAATTTAAAATGTAAAATAGCCTAATCTGCAGGTCTTTGAACTGTGAGAGGAAACCGGAGGAAACCCACCGAGCACAGGGAGAACATGCAAACCCCATGCACATGGACCACGATGTGGGAATCGAACCCCGACCATGGAGGTGCGAAGCCACAGTGCTAACCACTAACGCCACCTATTATGCTAAACTCACCTTTTCTAGTCATATTTAGACTTCTTAATGCGTGTCGGGTATGTACAGTATGTGTGAGTGTGTTCACACAAAGACAAGAAATGTTTTTTGAGGGAAAAAAAAAAAAAAAGAATCCTGCTTGTCCTTTTTCTATTTTTGTATCGGTCCCCTAACGTGACCTCATATACTATAAGAAGATCCCCCTTTGGACTCTTGTGAGTGTAATCTTTTCTAGTATATAAAGTCCTGGAAAAGACAGCTTTCACATAACAAATGGTCTGCTGTTCCCTGTGTATTGGGGGATGCTAGTTAGCGACTTAGCATGATTAGCCGTTTATGTTAAAGCAGACTGACAGTTTTACCGCTGCATTCGTTACGCTCCTTACTTCGTTGCGCATAATCCTTGCTCAAAGACAAAAAGTTTGTTTTGTAAACGGTAAAGATGTCAAAATAGATTGTAGTTTTGACCAAACCCTGAGTTATCACATTTGAATTTTGGTTCTTAGCCAGGATTTACTAACGCCCAATGGGTTTTCCCCGGCTGGTGCATGAGGACGGGGCAAGTGTATGTTCTTGCTCCTGTCGCCTCTGGCTTGCTAATTAATAATCAAGATCAAGATTTCTCTAACACTTGCTTCTTTGCCATGCGCCATGAGGGTCCAAATGTCTGCAAGCGCTAAATTTCACTCACGTACCGTATATGTTTTTATTAGAAATAATAATATTATCAGGAATCACTTGGGTGAAAAGTCAAAGATTTTAGCCAGTTTGTTCAGAAGAAAAGCAGATAATGCACGCGAGATCAAATCCATCAGAGTGACACGTGAACACATTGTGTTAATGGTGCGATTGTGAACAGGGCTTGTGCGACGAAGGTAACGTGCCCAATATAAACAGTGACGCAGTGAAATGATAGAATCATGTTTCAACATTTCTAAAACTTTCTCTTAATTTCAAGATCTAAAAAAAAAATTAAAAAATGGACGCAACTGTATCCAGGTTAAAGCGTCCTACAAATCAAATTGGACTGAATTGAATTGTTCACACCTGCTTAGAACTGACCACGCTGGAGTAAATGCACTTTAAACAGACTAAGCGCCGCTACGTGTCCGAGGGCTTTAAACTATGACTCCGAACTGACTCGGCATGCAAAACAAACAAACCAAAAAAAAAAAAAAAACATGCCCGTGGAGAGGCCGGCCAGAGAACAGCATGTCTCAGGGTGTCTGCAAATAGGGGAGATGAGCAAAACCGGCTGAGCAAATGAGGCCCTGGCAGCGCTCGTCAAGTGCAGCGTGAACTCACTCCTGCCCAGTGCAGAGTGATGAGACGACTTTCACAGCCACCCCATCCTCCCTGTCCTTTCCCTCCCCCCGCCACACACATACTCACACACACTCACACACTGCCACATAGCTTTCCTGCTCTCACATACACTCGACATCTCATTCTCTCTCTCTCTCTCTCCGGCAGCTGAATGTCACGGGGTGAGCGTGCATGACCTTGAGTGGCGTCAGAGGCACAGCGAGGGTCGCGTTGCCTGCAGCCGGCCTTCAACAACATCAGCGAGACAAAAAAAATCTCCACAGTGGCTTAATACATATCTCAGATATCCTGCCTTTCTCTAGTGGCTGGATTATCGGCACTGAGAGAGATCATTTCATCCAGACTGGACGTGTGCACCTTTAACCTTATGTCTTGATCGCTGTCTGAAAATATATATATATATATATATATATATATATATATATATATATACAGCAGACTTAGTCAGTTAACACTGCTAAAGGCCCGGTTACGTAAAAAACCCATTGATGGTGGACAACGTTATATCGTAATGACATCATAATGTGCTTTTCTGATATACTGTATATACTGTATTTGGTGGATATTGTTTTATCTCTATATCCTGATTTGATATTTCTATCGTATATGCAGGGAGGCTCGAACGTTTTACAAGAAATATAATGTTGTTTGTTTTTATATCAGATCCAAGATGGTAACCTTAACCTAAGTAACCTTAACCTAAAGATTGTGTACAGTCGACATATACTACCTGAACGAAACACCCTGATATTTTTCATTTCATCATTCGTCCTGACCAGGAAAGCAACAAACAGTTAATTCAGATTTTTAAACGCCTAAAGGTTTGTGATGGTGTCAGTTCCCAGGACGGAACCTGTCTTATAAATTATTTTGAAACGTAGTATTTATTATGTGTCACACTGGCTTCGTGCTCAGCACTGTCACCTGACACGTCCAGGCCTGGGGGTTTAAATCTCACCCCCTCCTTCTGTGTGTGCCTGAAGTTTGCATGTTCTCCTTGTGCTTGATGGGTTACTTCCAGGTACTCTGGTTTCCTCCCACAGTCCGAAGACTTGGTCAGATTGGAATTTTAAAACCGTGTGTGTGTGTGTGTGTGTGTGTGTGTGTGTGTGTGTGCGTGTGCTTGTGCATTGCTGTGGGTTGGCACCCCATTCAGAGTGTACCCCCTTGTAGGTTCCCTGGGATAGATTCCAGCCCCCTTGACAAAACACAGGATAAGAGCTGTAGACATGTGATGGATGTAGTATTTATCTATCAGTTTCTGTCCAATTATAAAAAGGTTTAAGGGTAAAGGACAAAAAAAATAAAAAAATACAAATGTAAATCAACACATGGGTAGTTTTGTTATTTTGTTTAGATTCTGAGTAATTGTGAAATTCATTATATTTTCTAAATGTTTTCTATATGTTTTAATTGGCAGGACAATGGCTTGACGCCTGACAGTCGCTGGACACCTCCGGGTAGCGGGTTCGATTCCCGCCTCGGGGTCTGTGTGCAGGTAGCTTGCATGTTCTCCCTGTGCTTGCTGGGTTTCCTCCTAGTACTCTGGTTTTCTCCCACAGCCCAATGACATGCAGATTAGACTAACTGGCGTTCCCAAATTACCCGTGTGTGAATGGTGACACATTCTTCAGTGGTAAAAATGGGAATAAATACAGTACAATGGTCACCACTGGCTTCCACCTTCCACAGTTGGACTGCAGAGGTTCCTGGATGGATGGATGGACGTTTGAATTAATCATATCACTAGCTCATTTCTACAAATAAGCCATTTTGAAATATTATGTTTCTTATGTCCATATCTTCTTCATCTTCTTCTCCTTCTTTCGGGCTGCTCCCGTTAGGGGTCGCCACAGCCGACCATTCGTCTCCATCTAACTCTGTCTACCACATTGTCCCTTGTCACTCCAACCTCCTGCATGTCCTCCCTCGCCACATCCATAAACCGTCTCTTGGGCCTTCTTCTTCTCCTCCTGCCTGTCAACATTCTCCTCCCGATATACCCCTCATCCCTCCTCTGCACATGTCCAAACCATCTTATGTCCATAGCACGTTCCTATTTTTGACTGCTTCTAAACATTGTAGATACACGTATTGTATATATAAAATCTGACTATGTAAGGTACGACTCTGTACATTTGTCTTTAACGTTCTGTTTTAATTGCCAAAACAAATGCTGTTGGTTCTGTAGTCAGGCCTCGGCGTCTAAACAAACTGAAAAATATATATATAAAAAAAAACTAAATAAAGGAAAAGCCGTGTAACTAGTCTCATATGAAATCAGATGAGCTGCATTTAAATCAAATGTACTGTACACGTGATTGGGTAAACCACAACACTCAGAAGGATCAGGTTTAGGGTTGCTGTAGTACTGCCATTTATCCCGTATATAGTTATTCATTTTACTAAAGTATTTTTGCAGGAATCCACGGTCCGCCAGTCGATGTCTCCTGCTTGTGTTTTTCTCTTCTCATATACTCCTGCGTGCCGGTCCACAGTCACCATAAGACACGGCCAAGGCGGCGATTATTATGTACAGTATTACATTAGCACTTCGTGCAGCGACACCCAAGACGTGCAGCTTATTCCGAGAGCAGCCTGATACCAACAGAACATTTGTGACGCCAACGATGACAGGTTCTCGGAGGTGCAGGCCCCCTTCTGAGGAAACGGAGCTGGCCCTGCTGGCGCATGAAACTCTACACCGGGCAAAGCGGCGGCCGTGCGTGCAGCCAGCTGTTCTTGTCCTGCACTTGAGGAGGCTGCGCTTCTGCCAGAACGCCGACGCTTGCTCGGGTAACCTCCGGGAAATCATCACGGAGGGAATGGAATTTCGGTCGCGCACATCATCCTATTCTGGTATGGCCCGAGAATACACTGCCAGATACCTTATCTGAAAGTATTACGCTGTGGCATAACAGATAAGTTTACAAGCCTGGCGGGCATGGGCAGGATGCCAGGGCATGGTTTCCTTGACACAATATAAAAGGAAGGGTCACCTAGACATAGTACAGGGTGTGTCCTGGGTTTAAATATGTTATATTATTTTACAGAATTGGCATGGTGAAAAAAAACAAGGGGAAAAAAATCCTGTCTGATCCAGAACTTCAGTCAGATATGACTAAATAATATGAATCCACTCGTCATACTGTATGGACTATGAGTGGCAAAAAAATATACAATGTCCTTGGTTCGGCTCATGCCCAGTATTTCCATGAGGCTCTGGAGCTACCGAAATACCGAAATAAATAAATGAAACTTGCCATGTTATAATCCCTAGTAACGAGTTAACATAAAAGTATGTTTTAAGCCCAACGTAAATGCATCTCCTAATGTTCCAGCTGAAATAACACTCAGATCAAAGGCTCAGTGTTTCTCTGTCTGCAGTTTTAAAACCGCAAATGAGCCTCTTTCCCCCCACAGCCCTTTGCAGAAGTGCATTTCTCTAGCCAATCAAGATCCTTTCTGCTACCAATCACTACCTCCTAGGACTTCAACCAAGCCTAAGCAAGGCCTGTGAAAATTATTTCCCCTGATCTCTTTTTTCTTACTTGAGAAATGGAAAAAATAATGATTTTTTTTTCACTGTATATATTGTCTATGTAAACACACCGATGACCCTGTTGAATAACCAACACGATAAAAGATGTGATTTTTGCATTTGTGTGCGTTTTTTAATGATAGTATTAGGCATTTGGCAGACGCCCTTATCCAGAGCAACTTACATTTTTATCTCATTATTCATCTGAGCAGTTGGGGTTAAGGGCCTTTCTCAAGGGCCCAACAGGGACAACTTGGTGGTAGTGGGACTCAAACCTGGGACCTTCCGAACCGTAGGCCAATGCCTTAACCACAGAGCTACCCCTGACCCATCATCCTCGGAGAGTACAAGCATCAAGGGTGTTACATGAACAATAACATGAACAATTTCCTCTTAACCCGAAAAAAATAAAAAAAATCCAGTAAGTTTTATCTTAAACTTTAAGAAAGATCACCTTCATTAAGCCGAGAGAAGAGAGATCACACACTCGTGTTGCTGAGCGGTTTTAGCCCCTATCAGGCAGCCTGCATGTGAAACGGCAGATCTTAATTAAATAGTGCTTCTAGCCAAAGGCAAGTCTGAGTAGTAGTGCTCATTTCACCCACCTCATAGTAACGGCGTGGAGCTCATTTAAGCGACTGTTAACTGTTTAAGCATGAAAATCTTTCAGGTGTAAGGTACAGTATACAATCGGCTGTAAACGGTTTTGTTGGTGATCGATTGACTGAACGTCTGGAACAGCGATGCGGTTTTAATCAGCTTTCGGATTTCAAAAGATTTACATTCCAAAATCTGCCCTCATTAAAGACGTATAAAAATCGAAGTCGGATATGGACCTGTGCAATTATTTAATTGCTAAACGCTGTGATTTATTAACGGTAATATACGCGTGTCCTGTTTTTCAGTCATTTAAATATTTGTTTATTTTCTTAAATAATATATTGGCAAACATCCACTTACTGAGATAATTTGTGCCATTACTGGGTTTCGCTCGACGGGAACAGCTGGAAGACTAACTGTTTAACAATGTTGCCAAATTGGTGTGGTATACCAGGAATAAAACATTACAGAACATGCTGTTATGGGATAATAATCATCTTGTAACAGAAGATATTATAACTATAGTTGAGCTGTGAATCGTCCGTACACAGTTGATTCGATTCAATTCGATTTTTGGCCATTCCACTTTTCGAATCTGTTCAGTTCCTGGTCGCTAATGATTGTTGTCTGATTTGTTTCAAGCAGCGATTCTTCTTACAGGTTTTAAAGTAATACAAACTAGTAAAAGTATCTTCTGAGCATTGAAATCGTGTAAGGTGTGTGGTTAACATTTTTTTAAACATCAAATCTCACACAAACCAAAAAATGTTTTTCCCTGACAATACTCTGCACCACACTCCAGTCCACTAGGCGGCAGTATAGCACAAACTGCCCGTAAGCTTAGAAGAAGAAGTGATACCCTTAAACAACGTGAAAAAGCAATTTGCGGGGCCTCCGTGTGGCGCAGTGGTTAAAGCGCTCGCCCTATCATCCGGAGATCGTTAGTTCGAATCCCGGGTGGTGCTGTAACCTCTTGCAGCCGGAGGTCTAGAGAGAGCTGATTGGCTGATCTACAGCCAGTCAGGGGCGTCTGTGAGCTCGCGCAGCGGAGGGAGCGGATAGCGAGTGTGTTACGCTGCCCCCAACGGTGCGCGAGCGAGCAGTTCGAAAAGATGCGGTCGGCTGGCGTCACGTGATCACGAGGAAACACGTGATAGTCTTCGGCCCTCCCGGCTGAGTGGTAGTAGTAGCCTTAATGTGGGAGCCCCCTAGTGACGGGGAGGAATTGGACACGAGGGGAGAAAAAAAAAATTAATAAAAAGCAGTCTGCGCTTTCTGCAGAGACGTTTTAAGAATAAAAATTGAAAGCGTAGAAAATCGGAAATAGAAAGAAATGTATTAAATCGTATAATTGATTAAATCGCACAGCTCTAGATATCAATCTCGTCGCTTTGTATCAGGGTGCATGGCGTGATGACAACTTTCCTACAACAGGAATTAAAATCTATAATCGAACCCAGTTAAGACACAAACCTCATTGTTGTGTTAGAAGATTATTTGTCGTTTCACGTTCGGTTTCCCCCCTCCGTATGGGAAATAAACACTTCCAGTGTGTAGTACGTGTCCTTAAACATGGAGCATCACTACAGCAGGACACAGCGCCAATATAAACAGACGGTATAAAAATAATCGTTTTGCGAGCTGGAAAATGTTGTTGTGTTGGACGGTGGTGTGTCTCCTCTGTCTCTCGCATACCTCCCTGCGTGCAAACTGCCAGGCTAACCCTGGCCTGACCTTCAGCACAGAGAGGCAAACAAGCCTGACCCGCTGCTAAACTTCCCTTGGCTGGACGATAAGCGGCTGTTTAATTATATTCATCTACATAGATCTGACATTGTTCCAGGATGAAGTCAGAGTTCTGCAAGGTTACCGAGCGCCGAAAGTGGACGGGAATTTTAAATGCCGCACGCTGCGGCACTTTGTAGCCAGCAACTATATTTTCTGCTTTGTTCCACGAGCCACAGAGGACAAGCATCACTATTTGGTAGAGGGCAAACACGGGGATTTTTGCAGATATAACCGGTACATACTGTAGGTTGGGATTTTTCGCAGGGATCTCGCACGTCTAAATTAAAACGATACGCCATAAAAAAAATAAAAAAAAAACACTGCCTAAATTTAATGCAAACAACTTTCAGGACATTCGAGTATTGTATCTCGGGAAACTCTTTATATTTAGAACATCGTTCATGTGCTCATGAAGCATAATTAAATGAGCTGTTCAATATAGTGCTATGCATTAGGATATTAAAGAAATACTCCAGCTGGGTTTTATGTAATGCTGTAAAGGAATAACCCACGCCAGAGAGCGGAGCAACCTGAAAACACAAACTCCACAAACTGACACTGGAGACTCCTTACATAAATGTTACATAAAGATTTATTTTTTGTTAAATAACTTTGCTTTGTTTTTTTTTTGTTGTTGTTTTTTTCTCATTTATTATTAGCAGATGTGGTAAGATATGTAGTGGTAATATTATATTATTGCACTTACAGTAAGTATTTTTTCATGTACAGTATGTGTATTTACTTTTATAAAAAGTGATCGTAGCAACACCCCACGTGGAACAAAACAATGCCATAATCCTACTGTAGGTTACAGAAATGACTGGCAGGTCATTACAGAAGAAGAAGAAGAAGAAGAAGAAGAAGAAGAAGAAGAAGAAAAAAAGCCTTATTTGCTATTATATAGTCTACAATAGAAGTAGGATTTTATGAACGCTCAGTTTGGTTAGAGCCCCACAGTGATTGATGGTTACCTGGGCAACAGATCCCACCCACTTGGTCTTTGAGCTGCAGAGTCCTCTGGCTCTTTTTTAACGTCTAAATGATCATTTTAATGTTAAAATGATCGGGTTATCTACAGTAACTAACACACAGAACAAAAGAGCTGCGAACTGTTACGAGTATAACAAGCTCATAATTATGAGGTTTTGGCACATCATTGAACAGTATTGTATTCTGTATCCTTGCGGTATGAATCATGTTTAATTGCATAGACAACTTGCGTTTTACAGGGTAACAACTGTTGCAACTAGCTAGTTAACGCTACTAATGAAAGACGCTATCCGATGCTGAAGCAATGCTATCCGCTATTCATTTAATTAAAGTCGTCAAATCTTGTTGCCCTCGATCTCTGCTAAACTTGCACATTCATGTTATCAAAATCCTCAACTTTGTATTTAAAATACTTTTAGATACTGTTGATCAGTAACTCAGTCAGATAGATTTAAAAAAAAAAAAGTTTCTTTGTTGACTATTTATACTTTTATACATTTTAGCGCATGTGCTTAGTACTTCATCTTGAGGAAAAAAAAATTGAAATGTACTTGTACTTGTAATTTAGGCAAGTACTTGTAGTTTAACTTGAGTATTGAGTTTGTGTACTTCTGCCACCTCTGATTATTAGGCTTAGCTTCACATGTACGGTAGTATGTAATCGGAAGTGATGGGTAATAGGGACTAAGCTGTTTCTACAACAACAAAACTTAACAATAAATGAAATTAACAAATAAAAATTGTAATCATTCAATTCAGAGGTTGCTGTAATGTAAGGGGGAATAAAACACTTTGGAATCTTTGATTAGGTTCCCATAACAGCACACCCCCTAAGTGGTCAGTAAGCTCAGCCTTTTATCATATTATAATTGATTTAGCATTTAGTTTTCTTTCTTTTCTCAGTACAGTTTCAGTGTCAGAATTCTGGCAAATAGAAATCACATATATGCTTCCGGATCAGGTTTAAGATCAAATAGGTCACACAGCCTTCTGCATTAATTGAAACTGTCATCCGTCAGAAGCTCCGTGCATGCGGAGGGCATCTGAGTGTTCCTGACAGCAGCCGTTCCCATAACTCACACACAGGTCAATTCTCTCTGATAGATAGGTTTACATGTGTGTGCACCCTTTGGGGAAAGAGTGAGCAGGGCGCCTATAAAATATCCGTAATGGCTGCACTCGGTGCTCCTCCAGCCCTCATCACATTTACAGGCAACCCGGATGTTTTATCACCTTCATCTCTCCTTGTTAGTTCTGCCTCGCCCACACAGCTCAGGTGGACGTATCGACACCGCGCTAATTAGATCGTTGCCCTTATTTACGGCATTCAAATGTTTTCAGGTCAGCTCTAATCTCATCCTAATCAGTAAGGTCAACCCACGAAAAAGTTCACAGCGAGAGAGAGAGAGAGAGAGAGAGAGAGAGAGAAAAAAGACCGGCTTCAAGGGTGTCAGCCTTTAACTGTTGAATAGGCCTTACATAAGCAGCACATTGGCACAGAAAAAAAAAAGTTCTCTGTGGCTTTACTGAACCGTGTCTGAAACGGTGTCACTGCATCAGAGATGAGATTTACATCAGAACACAGAAGGTCACGAGCTATCTTACATCTGATAATATCGACGAGGTTGCTTCACACTATAGCTACCATGCTTCCTCCACCCGCTGAAAGCGTGAGTGCTGAAAGCATCCAAAGGCGATGTGTACAGTTCCTGGATGAGTTCCTGTTTTGACTTCCCATCATAGTGCAGGAGCCATGACTGTCTTGTTAGGAAAGAAAAAAAAAGCAGAAGTGACGCAAACCGCTTTTAGCTCGAATTAGCACGCGATTCAATTACAACACAGCAGACACCCGTTATGAACATGGTGAAAATGCGGGCTTGTTTCCATTATTTTAATCATATTTTAATCAATTTTAAATGAAATAGGAATTCTAGCTACAAATTCAAAGACCCTCGCGTATTCACTCGGAAGAATTGTAGCTCTAAAGGACTAATCATCAACACATGCAACCATCCATGCTAACCTAGCTAGCTAGCCTTTTTGCAATCTTAGCATTGAACAAGTAACAGGTCAGTTAAATAAACTGCTAAGAATATGATAACGGAAAATCAGCACTCTGATAATGAAATTACTGCTCATGTCTGTGAGAAATATGAAGCAGGTTTACTAGCAGCTAGCTAGCTAGCTAGTTAGGTTAGCCTAGTAAATTGTACTATGTAATACAACAACGCAAATCTGTGTCAAAAATGAAACTCATCCCTCATATGTGTGAGAAACATGAGCTGGTTTGCTAGGAATTATGTCCGTAAGCAAATTTACTCGCAGCTAACTAGCCTGACTATCGTAAATGGTATATTTGACTGGTCATGTAATATGACAATGAAAATTCAGACTTCCCTCATACTGTATGTGTGGAAGACATGAGCAATTTTGCTAGGAATTAGCACATTCGAAATTATGCTCTCAACCTTATTACTACCTTCAACGTTCAAACTAGGAAAAATCCCCCTTAACTTGGATTTCCTAAACGGAAAATTTGGAATGGCGTTCAATAAAGCGTCACATTTATCATTTTAATTTTTTCCTTCAATCAACATACATACAATTGTTAGAGAAACTTATAAAACCGACCTTGCAGTTGCAATCAAGATCAAAATATCAAGGCATCTATGTTCTCAATCGAATCATTTCGTGGTGGCTTTCTTACTTATCGTGGTGGTGGAATAGGACGGCAGTCCAACCTCCACGTAAAAACTCAGCAGAATATAATACCAGGTTCCTCCACAAAGGCAAAGTTCTTGAGTTCCTGAAAAACCTCTCCTGTGAATATCTGCGTGATGAAAACGTCCCTTAAGTTCCCTGATAAAGTTCTTTGTTTCCCTGAAAGATTTTCATGGTACAAAAGTGGCTCATTTAAAATCTCCTCAGCTTGACTTTGACATGCCGGATTGAGATAAACTCGTCTCTGAGGCTGGGGGAGATACAGCCACTTGAATTCAAGGTGACAGCTTCATCACCTCTCATATCTTATGCAACACTCACTTTGTCAGGGAAAACATGTTTGGCGAAAAGCCATCAGTCATCACTTTATCTAAAAGAAGAAAGCTATTACAATCTGACTCCTACAAAGAGACGCCTACTAACATATCAAATGCACACCATTCGTTTTTGCTATCAGCAAGATCTAGCGATCAAACAAGTGCCACACTTCTTCTCTTTTTGTATGTACATTTAGCCCAGATAATTTTAACCGAGCGTAGCAGTTCTGGCTCTGTGCTCTACTTCCAATATGCTGATGTCTCAAATGAGCACAGCAACTCTGCACAAAGCCCACTAAGCCTACGCCAAGCAAAGAGGCCTAAATCTGTGCAAACACTCGTGTGAAGCCTTTTGACTTTTTTTTTTTTTTTTCCCATGTTGGTGTTGAGGTGGAAAGCTTTTAGTGGGATGCTTAGTGCCGTAGTTTAAACAAGGTGCTAAAAGGGTGACCAATTAGTGAGTCAACTATGATTCATTTAAGGCAACAAACACTTTCCAAATTCATATCTATTTACTGCAAGACTAGAATTTAATCTCTGGCCAGTTGTCAAATCCAAACCAGCAGTTCTCAAAGTCATATCCATGAATCATAACCATATCATGTGTAGGGTTGCAGGGGATCTGGAATCTTTCCCAGAGAACTTAGAGCATGTTGTGGGTAGACCCTGGACAGGCTGCCAACCCATCACAGGGCACACAAGCACACACCCAATCTTACCGTACAGGCAATTTAGAATGGCTAATCGGCCCACACAGAACGTCTTTGAACCGTGGGAGGAAATCAGAGCATCTGGGGAAAACCCACCAAGCATGGGAAGAACATGCAAACTCCACATGCAGAGAGCAGAGGCAAGATTCGAAACCCCAACTGTAGAGTTGCAAGGTTAGAGTGCTAACCACCAAGCCACCGTGCCACCACCATGTAGTCTAAAAACAAACTGGCACAGTTGTAGAAATTACACGCTAAAATCGAAAGCTATATTAATTATTAAGATCCTACACACATAGAAAAAAATTGTAATAAACTGTATTTGGAAGGGGCGGCATGGTGGTGTAGTGGTTAGCACTGTCGCCTTGCACCGCCAGGGTCCGGGTTCGATCCCCGGCCAGGCTCGATTCCCGTCTCTGTGTGCATGGAGTTTGCATGATCTCCCCGTGCTCGGTGGGTTTCCTCCGGGTACTCCGGTTTCCTCCTACAGTCCAAAGACATGCAGATTAGTCTAAATGCTCGTAGTGTGTGTATGTGTGTGTGCCCTGCGATGGATTGGCACCCTGTCCAGGGTGTATCACGCCTTGTGCCCTAAGTCTCCTGGGATAGGCTCCAGGCCCCCCGTGAACCTGAATACAGGATTTAGCGGTATAGATGATGAGTGAGTGAGTGTATTTGGAAGTTCAAGCCCTTACCCCACCAAACTGCCTTGTTGGGCCCTCAAGACCCAAGAGTATTGTGGGTAACCCTGCAGTTCCTAACAAGCTTAGAAATGCAAAGGAAATCATTTCACTGTACTGTAATAATAATACAAGATACAGTAGTTATAACATATAAAACAACATATAAAGACATCCTCTTCCTCGTTTGTAAACAGGGTGATACCTTGAACTATCTTTTTGTGTTTTAAATATATACTGTATCTTTCACTTGTGCAAAAATATGCACTTTTTTTTTTTTCAACTTTGTTGCTTGAATATTTGGAATTCAAACAAGTGTGTCTATATTGCCAAGAATGCCAAGAATGATGTGAGACCTGGTTCCTCCAACAGAAATGCATCCACAGTTCTAAGGTTACTGAAACTCGTGCTGATTTTCTCCAAGCATTCCTGTGCTAAAAACACATCTAAAGTTCAGAAGTTGTAGGCTTCTAAAAAGGTACATAGAACAGTTTTTTTCTCTGTATAAAGTTTGTTCTGAAAAATATTCCTGGGATTACTGCGATGCTGAAACGGTACCTCAACTTCATACGTTCCTGCTTTGAAAGCGTGTGTACATACAGTATGCTTCTGAAAAGTTCTTTGACTTCTTTGAAAATGTATATAAAATTACGGAAATTGTTCATGGTCCTCTGAGAGTAGGCGAAAGTTTGTGTGATTGAAAGTTTATACCTAAATTTCATGAATTGCTAACAAACATTTCAGGGTTCCTGAGCTTATTTTTGTGCTGAAAGCTAAAGCTAAAAGTTCCTGAATTTTCAAGAACATTCCAGAAGTTTTAATGAACCTAAACTGAAAAACTTGCTGCTTTCCTGAGATTCTTCCTGCATAGAAAACATGTCTAAAATACACAAGTTTCTGACAAGCTTCCTGGGTCTCTGAGATAATTACTGCAGTGAGAACATACCTCAGGTTTTTATGTTCCTAAAACGCTACCGGGTTCAGTCTATAAATAATAACAACGTGAATCTAATGTGTCCTGCTGGAAGAAAATCCTGAAATAAAAGGTTCTACAACTCTAATAAATGACCACGATATTACCTTACGCGTTAAAATAACGAGGCTGCTGTTTAAATAGTTGCTTGATGTTCATAACCCATGAAATTTATTTCACAGTTAAAGAGTCTGCAAAAAAAAGTTTGACAACCACTGCTGTACACGACCTTGTCCTCACAATTATTCCAAATCTCTCTCTCATACTTTCTGTAATGGAAAAAAAAAAAAAAAAACCAGGACTAAACCTTTGCTTGACCTTGACTCCTCCTTGAACTATTGTCAACACCTGACAAAGGCACAGAGGTCTTTATCTTCTCAACAAAGTGATCAAGATCAAGTTTCAAGCTCCATTATTTTGGATGGGCCACTAAAAATACATGAGCGAACAGAGCTGTCCCAGAGAGATCTGCTCGGTGATTACCTCAGGTTGGAGGAACATATTTTGAGGCTTGTGTTTCTGCATTTAACCCTTTGCGGCCTGCCTAGTCAAACTGTTGTGTCATACAACCTCTGTTTTTTTTTTTTTCTTTCTTTTTTTAGGTCTCACATGATTTTGAGACATTTTACGTTTACAGCATTTGGCAGATGTCCTTATCCTGAACAACATACGTTTATATTTGATTAAGCGTCTGAGCAGTGGAGGGTTAAGAGCCATGCTCAAGGGCCCAATGGTGGAAATTTGGTGGTGGTAGGTTGTGAACCTGGAATCTTCTGATCAGTAGTCCAATGGCTTAACCACTGAGCTACTGTACCCCTGCCCTTGACTTATGTTACATGCATTTACAATTTTATTAATGTTCTCTAATGTAGATTTTTTTCCCCCACATTACTCATGTATTTCCATATGTGATTTTATCGTCCACAAATTTGCTATTTTTATTTTCACTTAAATTTTTTAATGTTAATTTTTTATATGTACAATTTTTTTAATTTTTCAATTCAATCACTTTTTTTTTATTGCTGTTAATTGTTTGTAGTTTTTCCGCATGCTTCAAGTATTCATTTCATAGTTTTGTTCCTAATTAAAATATATATATATATATATGTATATATACTCATATTGTTCTAGTGTCTTTTTTTTACATTCTCACAAAATGAAACGAGATAACAAATAAAACCATTCTCACGTTTTCAGATATAAAAACACGTACTCACATGTAAAATACTATACATATGACTTGTTCTGTAAAGGTGTACGCACCATGTCAAAATCCCAAACCTTTCATCAACCGGTTGAACAGTGGCATGCATCTGACAAATCTAAAGCGTCAATGAAGGCAATAAACCAAACCAAAACAAGGGATTACAGCAGGCTCCATGACCATCACCTCTTTCAGAGGGCATGCATTAGCATATGAAAGTGTCACGCTCACCGCACAGAACTACAATATTTACTCAGCTGTCTTTGCTGCTTCTGTCCTCCCTACACCACAGATTCCTTCCACACATGCAGGGCAAACACACAGCGCTGAAACAATGTCCCATGACCTGTACTGTAAAAAATGCGTCCCCTGGGCTGCAGCATGAACTCTACAAAGAGCCACGGTGTGACGGTGGCCACCGTTGCTCGGCAACAGATCAGCCGGGTCTCCTACAATACAGTAATTCAGCGAGCAACACTCTCCAGCGCTTATACGTTCATACTGAAATAGCTCTTGACAATGAACTCGCTTCACCTGTTCCAAACATCTGTGGATCTGCTCAGGATGTTCTCGCGGAGAACCCAGTGTTCATTTTACAACCAGGTGCGCCTGTGGTTTTCTTTCTTATTCTTTCCTAACCGTGTTTTTGCGTTGATATGGGTTTGTAAGACTTCCTGTGCTCTTACCAATGAAGTCTAACTTCTGTTTGTTAGAAGACAGTAAAGAGAAAACAGTAAATTTCTCCCCAAAGAGATTTGTACAATTTTAAACGATCAATGGCAATGAGGCTGGCATTCAAGCAACTGAAATTATAAACACTAACCCTTGCCCCTAACCTTGACATTAACCTGTATATTAACCTATATATTTTAATATAATCTGAGGCTTTCAAATGTTTTGATAAAAAAAAATAATAATAATAATAATAAATAAAAAATTGTAGGATGATTCTGTTAGAAATATGACTTTAATTTCTTTTTAAAATATTTTTAAAAATATTTAGTCGAAGGTTTTCTAAAAAATGTTTAACCCAAGTAACAAGAAACTTCTAACACGGTAACTGAAGTCAACTGAATTAACTTTTTAAAAAATAATTAATTAATTAAACTATGCATGTAGCTCATGGTACCTAAAAATCCAACTCAAGTGAAGAAAGTTGCGTAAAAGTTTGGGTCATGTGAATTTTCTAAAAATGTCTAACAAGAATATCAAACTCAATTAACTCAATTTCCTTTAAATTTCTAACTTACAGTAAGTGACTCAAGTTTCTCAAAACATCGAATTCAAGTAGCTGAAGTTAGCATGTCTAAATCCAATAACTCAAGTTATAACCCCAAAAAAAATATCTAACCTAAAGAACTTAAATGTAAAAGAATGATTCAAGTTTAACTGGACGGTCTGTCAATGATGTTTTTGCCCGAAACGAATAACTCACAAACTCAAGATTTTCGAGGCAGTCTAACTTAAATAACTTTCAGACAATTACTTAAAATGTCTAGTTTAACTAACTTAAGTTGCCGAAAAATGAACTCAGTAAAGCTCCCAAAATGATCTAACTCAAGAAACTAAAAGATCATACATTGCAATATGGCAATAAAGACAAAATGTGGGATCACAGCTTTGTTACCTCACTACGTCGCTCTGGACCGTCTGGTGAAAAATGTGCTGTAAAGGTCTTTATACCGGATCAGCACTAATGGCTTTGATCATATGATCAGAGTGGCTTCTCATTGACATGCCGGATACACATGAGCCCACATGTCCGGACTACTCAGTGTTCGCTAACCTCATTCGATATGTGTGGCTTGTTAGTGATTTCTCCCTCAAGTCCGTAGACTTGCGTATCGTAATGAATTTGACCTTCAGCAAATTCAACAGGGTGAACAGGGACAGGTCCCAAAGGAGTGTTTTCCAAAGCTGAATTTGTATGATCTTGTCCTGCTAGTCAGAATGAGCTGGAATTAGCGCTTGACTTCATGACACAAAGATCGTGTGCATTAGTGTATGTTACAGATTTGCTTCAATTAGCTCCAAAGGACATGCAGGTGAGCCAAATTCTAATCCGTTTTTGTTTCATAAACAGGCAGAGATAAAACTTCTTGACTATTCCAACATCACGAACTTACATCTAGGAAACGGTGGTGTTTCACACTACAGGCATATAGACATCAACATCTAAAGGTACAGTATGAACAGCGCAGAACATGCAGTCACGCCCTCCCATCAATGTCCTAACCTTGTTACATGTCAAGAGGCATTTCAACATGGCAGTAAATCCATAACCCTCTTCTTTCCCCACTAGAGCACATGCCAATGTTCTCCCCGTCGCACACTATACATCAATCCTTTCAGTCATTCATAAATTCTGGAAAAAAAAATGCCCTTTTAGTTAATTGCTGGGCAAATTTAATTTCTAAAAAAGCTCTTCAAAGAGCGAGAGGTAATGAAGTTGGGACGTCTCCGACGATCCCCTCAGCGCCCCACCCTCCGCTCCGCTCCGCACAGGGCCGAGTGCGAGTGTTGGACACTTACATTAGAGTCGGGTGATTATGTAGGGTGAAGTGCTCCACAGCTCAGCTTATTGTAGCTGACACAATGCCCTTGTTTAAGCCACGCAAAGGACGCCCGGGTAAGAAGTTTGTGAAGGACAAAGCAAACCCCCCCCACCATCATCACCGAACAGAACAGAGCTGCGGTAGCCTTGGACTTGGAAATTCTCCGCTCGATCGGGGACATACATCAATCCGTCAGGGTGCGACCATAGACGAGCATGTAACCTTCAAAAGCCTGGGTATCGGTGTGGAATGGCTAGCGTTAAAGAGAGCCACTTTCCTCTCTGGGCTTTGCTTAATATAACCGCCGGAGGGTTCATTTAAGATTCCACCGAATAAGACTCCTAAGTCCAATTTAAGTGAAACCCCTGCCATGTCCTCTAAAGCTCTCAATTATGCTGAGCGTGCCACAGAGTGACCTGCTGCAAACTTCCTCCTCTGGCCGTTAGCAACGGGGTGAAAGAACGGGAACTCTTCGGTGAAAGGCTACCACGGGACAAAGACAGTCACTAAAATCTGACATGATACGAAATGTATGATAGTCTGGGAAATCCCTTCATAGGATGGCCTTCCTACCCGTGTTTCTCTTTTGCTAGCATCTGAAGCAAAGTTCCAGCATTCTGAAGTTTCTGAAGTGCAAACTGTCGGAATGGAGAAAATGACGTTTACAGATTTTATGTACAACAGGAGCATCACAGACACGTATCGACAACCGGCATTTATTTACAAACTGTATTAATGATGCTTCTGTCAAGTTCACTATAGAACATGTCTACCCAGTGACTTATGTTAACTGTGTGAGAAAACCATGCTTAGCTAGCAGGGATTTGGACTTTAGGCAGACTGATTGCTGGAAGTTAAGGATTAATAATAATAATAATAATAATAATAATAATAATAATAATATTTATTTTTAAAAATTCCATGTCATTGGGCCGTGCAATTAAAATTTTTCTTACATCATGACCTTTTATATACTGTTTTTCAGAATTCACAGAACCACCACTACTCGCACAAAAAATAAATAAAATAAATAATAATAATTAATAATAATAATAATAATAATAATAATAATAATAAATAAAAAATAATAATAAAAAAAATATATATAATAAAAATTTTAATAATAAATAAATAAGATAAAAAATAATAAAAAATAAAAAAAAAATAAAAATAAAAAATAAAAATAATAACGTAAAAATAATAATAATAAAATAATAATAGTAATAATAATAATTTAAAAAAATAATTAAAAAAAATATATAAAAATAAATAAATAAATAAATAATGAGTTTTTTACAGTTACAGATATGATTAGTTATTATATTACAAAAGATTACCTTAAAAAGCTTTTATGATTTTAACAGGACTTTACTGCAATACTTTACAGTAGTGTTTGGTTAACTATAAAGCCACATAGCTCTTTATGCTGATTATAATAATTTATAACATAAGGGCTGATGATTAGCAGTACAGTACCTGCCTCCTCTACTTAATTCAGTAAGAGGCCACTTAGTATTGACCACATGTCTTGTTCTGTTTTGTTTATTTTATATTTTATTTTTTTCATTTTGGATTCTTTTTTGTTTCTTTTCCTTTTTGACTTTACCCCTGGTCAAGGCTTGATAAGAAACTCAGCTATGACCTTGCCCGATGATTACTGCGATGATATTTTAGTTCCTGTGTAACCAAAAGCAGTGAAACAAATTCCAAAAACATGATGACTCAGCAACTTTAATACTGTAAGATATATATAGTAGTAAAAACCACTGTAGCTGTCTTGTATCATAAAATAAAGATACTCATCAAATATTTCTGCAACTCTATGTAAGATTTAGTGTGTTATGCTTTAAAAATAGTTCCCTTAAGGGTTCTTTTCCCCCACCGAGTGCTCAGGTACAGTAGCTCTTCCTGTAATGAAAGGAGGACTTTCACACCTCCACAAGTCTCCACAAAGCACAAGGCTCAGATCTACAGCACTGGATTTCAGGCTAGAACATTTTTACAATGTTTTTTTTTTTTAGCCCTCTTATGCATACAAGTACAAAGAATGCAAATCTTTTTTTTGTTTGTTTTACCAGGACAATGTGAGAAAGTATTTCTGTGTCTATATCAACTACTAGAGTGTAAACATCCACTTTATCAAAGCCACTCCTTCATTTATTTATTTTTTGTAAGAGTTTATTGTCTGGTTTCCTTTTTCTCTGTGTAACAGCACTGTATACGTTCACATACAGTACATGCGTAGTTACCCAGTAGACAAAAACAGCATGTGGCCAAAAGTACGTGGACACCGGACCTTCACACTCAGACCTGCACGAACGTATGTGGTTCTTTCCTAAACTTTTGTTGCACAGTTTAAATCAAACAGCTGTCTAGAATGTCTTTGTATGCTGTAGCATTACTTGAACTAAGAAGCCCAAACCTGTTCCACCATGATAACCCTTTGCACAAAATGCCTGTATCCTTCACAAAGCCCTGATTTAGTCAGATATACAATGGTCACCATTGGCCTCCACGGTCCCTAGCTGGACTACAGAGGTTCCTAGATGTTCTGGATGGATGGATGGATGGATGGATGGATGGATACGCCAATGCGCACAATGCCAATATATACAATACTATTTGCACTTGTGGTAGTTGCTAAACTGCATTTTATTATTGAGTATCTGTACATTGCAATGACAATAAAGTTCTATCTGTCTGTCTATCTTTCTTTCAGACATCATCCACCAATGGGCACCAGTGAGATGAACCCTAACCTCCTCACTTAAACAACATCAGTGCCTGACCCCTAATAGTGGATAATAATAATAATAATAATAATAATAATATAATAATAATTTATAATAATAATAATAATAATAACAATAATTTATAATAATAATATTATTTTTTATTATTATTGTTGTTGTTGTTAATAATAATAATATAATAATAATAATAATTTATAATAATAATTTATAATAATAATAACAACAATAATTTATAAATAATAATATATATTATTATTATTATTGTTGTTGTTAATAATAATAATAATAATAACAATAATAATAATAATAACAATAATTTATAATAATTAATAATTAATAATTATTATTATTATTATTGTTGTTGTTGTTAATAATAATAACAATAATAATAATAACAATGATAATAATAGTAATAATAATAATTTATAATAATAATAATAACAACAATAATTTATAATAATTAATTATTATTATAAAATGTAATAATAATAATGAAAATTCTTATTTATTAATCCCTATTTGATATATTAAAATATCCCAGTTTAGAAGGTAAAGTCAGAGCACAGGGTCATCACCCCTGGAGCAGATACAGTTAAGAGCCTTGCTCATCAACTTGAAATTACTGGGGCTCGAACCAACAACCTTCCATTAAGTAACCCAGTAATCTACTGTACAGTACAGACTCTGCCCCAGAGCCAGCACTGCCCCATATTATATAATATTATGATATTATACTGTAAGAAAAAAAGGAGAGGGAAGTTCAACAAGTACATATGAGTGTAAAGATATTTTAGCCATATACTTTATTTTCAGCAAGTAAAACTGAAGGTTTTTTTTTGTTTTAAATGTCTGAGCTGTTCATGGGTATATAAATCCAGCGCTTGCTTCCTGTTCAGAACCCCCACCATTTCCTCCTTCTGTACCATAGATAAACTCTATAGGTTTGAATAAAGACTGCTGACCAACTAAAAATAAGAATACTACTAATAATAAAAGACCAGAACTTCTTTTTTTTATTATTATTATTTTTTTTTCTAAGTCAAATGATGCTCATAGCTGAGATGTTGGCCGAGGACTGTCTGGCTACCTCACTACACTTTATCACATTGAGGTTTCTGGGTAACCAAGACATAAGCCTGGGCAGTGCACCGGAGCTTTTACTTACCCACTGGGCCCGCTAATAAAATTTATGACTTGTCCACGCGTGAATTCTGGTGTACGACACCGCTCCCAATACGCACATTAACATTATGCTCGGAGATACGTCCGAGGTATAAATCAGGCCTGGACCCGCTCTGACCACAGCAGTACGAAGGCTATGACAGACTCGGCCCTTTAAAACTTTTCCCCAGACACTGCAATCAATCCCTCAGTTCCCCAACCTCTCCTAGTGCCCTGACTTCTGATGTATTTCGGTACATGAAGTGCTGAACAGTTTGTCAGAGTCCGGTCTTATCGCTCCCGAACATTGTGTTGTTCTAACGAAGGGAAAACAAATCTTAAGTTAGTACACGCCGGTCTCGGAGATGTTAACAAGAACGCAGGACGTTCAACGGGAACCTGGTAGCTCTGATATAGTGAGGTGTAAAAACCTGTTGGTGCGTGCTTCAAAAAAAAAAACAAAAAAAAAAAACAAAAGAAAAAAAACCCAGACCCACTGGGATCTATGCCTGCCTCGGTGCTTGTTCAGTGCCTCGGTGTGAGTTAAAGGAGCTGAAGGAGATTTCACGCATGTGCAGTGCGGCACCACGAACAAGTGCCATAAATCGCATGCATAATATTCGTCCACTCTATAAAAATGTCACCGGTACACCCCGCTCGCCCTGGGCTGACATTTCTATTCTACAGATGGAAAAATCATTTCAGTGCGGCACTGCTGACAGATGAGCTGGCACCCAGAGACATGATTTAAGATCCTTCTTTTCCTTTTGCCCTCTACTTTTGCTTACGCCGTTAGTTTTAATACAGGACTTTTTTCGCTTGCATTTGTTTCCTTCTTTTTTTTTTTCCTCCTCCTCCTCCGCCTCCTCCTCCTCCTCCGCCTCCTCTTCATTGCACGAGCCAATTTAAGAGCCACTGTAAATGTCTTCTCCTTAAAAGCTGCTGCAGAGCTAAGATCTTTTGCTGGCATGCTCTCGTCAAGCCGTGGCGTTTTACAAGAGCACGTCCTGCCAGTCATTTGTTTTTTTTTCCTTTTTCCTTCTTGAACAAGGCAGTGCTTGCGTGCGCACTTCGCCGCTTGATTTATCTGACCTCGATCTCACTACGACGGCTGCTGTTGTGTTTCTTTCGTCGTCTTCTTCTTCGTCTGCTTTTTTTCTTTTTATCTTCCAGGACCATGAATAATGCAGCTCAATCTCCATTACGATCAATCAATTACGGGTCACGATGGAGAGACGTGACGACCTTACGTCCCGCAGACGGGCCGGTCATTATCTCCCGAACAATTAGCCGCGTAACGCATGCGTGCGCAAGGAGGTTGCACATGCACACCGCCGAGTTCTGCTCCTGTCCTCATTTCCTCGTCCTGCCTTTCACACGCACTCCCACCGCTCTCTCGTCCAGATAGCACAATGGCCTTTTTTTTTTCGCTAATTCTCACTGTAATCGAATTCAGCATGAAGGTCAAAGTCCCGTCACCTGGGCCGTGTAAGTTCAAGTCGGCATGTGATAAACATGAGTGGAACGGTAATGCAGACGAGCAAACAACACGAGGGTTCACAAACCTTGTATTTTGCACTCGAAATGTCTAACCTGTGCTCTTTTTTCTTTTTTTTTTTCTTTTTTTTGCAGCCATAGATTGAATGTGGATAAAAGGAACCTGTAATAAAAGAGTACTTCAACCACGATATATCAGAAAATAAACTCCACTCGCTGTTAGTCAGCTCGCTTAGTTTTGACTTTTGATTTTTTCCTACAGAAATAGCATCCAGTGTGTGAATGAAGAAATAGATATCCGTTAACGTACTTTAAGACTGTACGGTACAGTAGCATGCACTGCTCTAACCATCAAACATACAGTAAGACATGGTATTATGCAAAAAATTGATAAAATTATGTTTTTTTAGAATATAATAGAATATAATGTAAAAAAAAATAACCCTAATAGCAAGAAGGCAGCACAGTAGCTTAGCGGTTAGCACTGTCACCTCGCTCCTCCGGGGTCCGTGTTCAATTCCCGCCTTTGCATGTTCTCAATCCAAAGACATATTGTGCATATTGTGAAATGTTGACCGGAGGTTCTACCATGGGTGTGAAAATCGGCATACATAGAACAGTCACCATTGGCCTCCGCGGACCCAAGTTGGACTACATGGAACAGGAAAAAAATGATGAAACAGATGCTGAACTAAGAGATTCTTTATGCACAGATGTATTTGACCAAACCCGTTAATTATCGAATTCAGGTGTTTCAATCAGTTCCCTTTTCCCCAGTTAATCAATGCTATGCTTCCAGCTTTGTTTCAACAGTTTGGTGAAGGCCCGTTTCTATTCCGACGTGACTGTCTCCCAGTGCACAAAGCAAGGACTATAAAGACATGATTTGGTGAGTTCGGTGTGGAAGAACTTGACTGGCCCTAAGACAGAGCCCTGATTGACCTCAACCCCATCCAGCACCTTTGGGATGAAATGGAACAGAGATTCAACACCAGTGCCTCCTGACCTCATAAATGCTCTACCGAGTGAATGGGCACAAATTCCTACGAAAATACTCCAAAATCTTATTGACAGCGTTCCAAAAAGGGTGGAAGCTGTTATAGCTGCAAAATGGGGACCAAGTCCATATTGAAATATATGTATTTGGATAAAATGTCATTGCAGGTTTGGGCAAATACTTTTGCCTGTCCACAGGTTGTTTGTACTGTAGCAATGTAATATCATAAGAAAAAAGTAGCCATTATAGTAGTACACTTAGCAAATATTTCTGCAACCTCTTAAACACTTTCTTTAGTTAGAGATCCACTGTAATGTTTTTTTTTTTTTTGGGGGGGGGATAGTTATGTAACTCACCAGTGCTAGATGCTGGCAAGACAAAGCCGAAGACACCTCGAATATATCTCCAAACCTTCTAAAGATACTCGGCATGCACAAGTCTCATGTAAAATTCTCTATGATCTGGAAACAACTTCTGTGTAGCTTTGTTGTTTATACGGAAAGGGATCGTGGGTAATTGCTCACTTCTATATGTTATAGCAGACATGTAAAACCATATATACAACTCTTAGTATAGCAACCATTCTATTCCAGTGTCCGGTTGAAATCCAACAGAAGCACACTTCACTCTGCTTTACAAGGTGCTGATTATGTGATCGCCTGAACCAAATATTATTTAATGTGAAGAATTGCAACAACAACAAAAAAAACACTGATGTGATCATCACTCTCGTCTGCAATGTCAGTCTAGTCAATGCAAAGCCAGAAAAAAAAAAGCTCTTCTTCAATGAGAAGCAAATATGAGCCAGGCTGAGGTTTGCAAAAGACAACAGTAATTGAACCATAGAGAACTGGAGACCTTCATTGAGTCTGAGTCTCAGCTTTGGCCGACACCTGGTTGTTTTATAGTTAGATGGAGTGGTCTTGTGAAGGATGCATGAATCAAGACACGTATAAGGTTATCCTGAAAGAATATCTGCTTCCATGTACCCTAACCCTGTTACCCATGGGACAGGTCAATCAACATGTGGATAGAGGACTACCAGATCCAGATCCAGATCCAGATCCAGACCCTGTCATGGCCAGACCTGATCCCCATTGAAAACCTCTGCAATGTGATCAAGAGTAGGATGGAAAGTCACAAGTCGTGGAAAAAGGTCGCCAACAGCGAGACAATGTGAAAGACGATGGAGATGGAGTCCATGCCACAACACATGAAAGCTGTGGTTGCAAATCAGGGTTATTCCACCGAATACTGATTTCAGGACGTTCCTTAGGTAGAACAACAGTACCACATTGTTTCAAAATGAACATGAGTTTGTTGCCTTTGCATTATTCAAGATCTGCAGCTTTTTTGTTGTGTTTGTTGTTGTTGTTGTTGTTATTTTGATGCGTCATCATTTTCTTTAAATACATGATCTACATGCATTTTGTTCCATGGAACTTGGGAGAAAAATGCTGTCAGCAGATTATTGAATAAAACCAATAGAAAGACTAAAATCTGAGAAACTGGTTATTTTGCAGTCGCCTCATATTTTTTCTCTCTGTGGTTTTTACAGTAATTCTGGGAGATCTGACATTTATCTCAACAATCGAAGAGCGCCATCTACAATCACCTGAACTAATAACTCTGTGACCTGTTAACCTTTTGACTTCTGACCTATTGGCTTCTCTTTATTGGCTTCAGCTTCATTCGGAGTGGAAAAGAAAAGAAGTTAATGAAGTCTCCCTGACAGAAATCTATACGGAATCCATACTCGGTTATTACCGTGATCATCGGCGTTACGTAACATAATGCTGATTCTCGCTCGTACTTTAATACTTTACGACTTCATTTAGATCATCAGCAAGAAATAATTCGTCACGATACAATACCCGAGACTGAATAACGATAATTCCGTGCATATCGCCTGGACCAAACTATTAACACTTGAGACACTGGAAAAGACACTCAAACATACAAATACACACAACTTGTGAAAAGGGAATATCAATAATGTCTAAATGTCTAGAAATAGGACTTCTAGATTCTAATATAATATTACATTTTGCTTTATACACTCCCTTGACCAAAGCGGTTCTTTCATTGTTTTTTTTTTTTTTTTGGTTTTTTTTTTTGGTGCACTTGACTTACAATGCATCTTAGCAAACTCTTAGCATGAATGAAGGTAACAGAAAGCCAAAGACCCTCTACAGTACTTAAAAAGCATCTATAATTAGCCACAATATTTTCAGTATTCAAGAAAAAACACAGAAGAGACTAAACCATTTTACAAAATCAAAAAAACTACAACCACGAACATGACAATCAGTAACAGAAACACAATAAATCCTACCCATGCCCACAATACTGTGTATCATGTAGAAGTGTATCATGCTAATGTGGTGCAACATGATTCATATATCATACGATCATATTTCCCAGCTGTAATTTGATTTATTACTTAATAAACATGTTTAAAATTGGCGTTTATATGCGATACTCCATTTACAGGACAGATAATTTAATGACCTTGGTTTGAATATGCTCTTTTCTCTCTCTCTCTCTCTCTCTCTCTCTCTCTCTCTTTGGATATTATAATAATGTTCCAGCAGCTTACTCAGAACACCTTTCAGTCATGTAGCTGCATTAAAACGAGACTAAATGGAGCAGTATCCCTAACACAGGATCAATAACAACATCAAAGATCACAGCTTTGACCACTCTTTGACCTACTCTCGCTCTCTCTCTCTCTCTCTCTCTCTCTCTCTTGAAATCAAGTAGATAATACAACAAGACTTTCCATGAGTCAGGTCTCTATAATGCATTATAAGTACATTCATAGCGATGCTCGATAAAGCTGGATATACATTTTGTCTTTATTTCTGTTCATAAATATTTATAAACACACATATGAAACAAACTGACATAATGAATTATAACACCTATCTGACCTGTTTATAGCATGATTAGACATGAACTCTTCTGTTCATTCATGTAATCATTAATGCTCCAATTATGTGGCTGACTAACATTTCTTATGAAGCTTCATAACACAAAGTGACATAATGTGTTACGATACACGTTTGAACTGTTGATCTGTATGATTGATGAGACCACTGCTATAAAGTGTTATGACAAATGACATGTAATTCTAAGCATGTACACATGAAATGCTATAACAGCACAGTATAAGGCTTTATAGCTTAAGGTGACACAATGCAATATAATACATACTGCTATAAACCTTTCTAACAACTGTCATTTTAATTCACATACTCTTCAAAGCTCTTCTTTCAGTCAGAATAAATACAAGCGCTATATGAATGAACATAACATGTTATAAAGCTTTAAAGCCCAAGGCTTTCTAATGCATATTTAACATTTTAGTTCTTTTAGAGCACTACTGTAAAGCTTTATGACTGTATGTTCATTCATGCAATGCTTCATATAACCTGACATAAGCCTCTATAACAGTACTCAAATGCTCATAAATGCACACAACACAAAACGCTATAACAGGCTTATATAGCACATTTACCATGTTTCCATGCTATAAGCATTTATAGCACAAAGTGACACAATGCATTATCATACATACTGTATTCCACCGCTAAGAAGGCTTATAAAAAATGTCATGTTCATTCACATAGGGCTCTATGTAGAGTCACGGATCTAAGAATGCCTCCACTTCAATCTGATATAAGCCTATATGACTGTACTCAACTGCTAATGAAGTATATTATAAGTCTTTATACCAACTAGTGACATAATGCATTATGATACATTTTTTAACCTGTTCCTGATGACACCACTGTTATAAAGCTTCAAAACAGATATTTGGTTTATTCACATGGACTCTTGAGGCATACTTCCACTCTAACCTGACATAAGCTCCTACAACAGTTTATAAACCTGTTTATAAACACACTCTCATAAAAGACAACTATTATAAAGCACGTAGTGTCATAATGCATTATAAAACATATTTGGCATTATTGGCTATAATGCTATGATGCTCTATAACAAACGTTAAGTTCATTCACCTAATGCTTTGTACACTCAACTTGCTTTGTACTCAACATACACGTTTATAACTGTACATGTTTCTAAACACATATACTGTATATAAAATGACAGAATGATGAAATACAACACTTCAATGCGTAAGAAAAAAACAAGATCTGAATGATTTCGTACTACAAAGCTTCATAATACAACATAACACATAACACATTATACTTCTTCTTAGTATTACTGGCTAGACAGCTGCTATAATGCTTTATAGCATTACTTCAGTGGTTTCTCTTTTATGCCACTGTGTGGCAAAAATCCTTACACACCGCCATAATTCTATGCGCTTCTATAAACAGCTACAGATGTTTATTTCAAGCCATGAGAAGCCTTATGCAGGAATGATTTATTTAAAAAAAAAAAAACCTTTATGAATGCACTAAGAACGTGATTTAGAGATCTGATCCTTTTTTTTCTATGCTGTAATCCCCTATAAGAAATGTTTTGTTGCACACACTCACAGCTTGTACACACACAGCGCTCTGTACACACACAGCTCGGAGCACGCCACTTTGTACTCGACATACACGTCTATTACTGTACATGTTTCTAAACGCGCATATAAAATGATCATCAGAAAGATGAAAAACTTCAACAATGCGTTAGGGGAAAAACTAAACAAAACAAGAACTTCATGCCATATAACACAGTATCATACACATTCTACAGTACCTGTTCTTAGTATAACCGGCTAGACGGCTGCTATCAGGCTTTAAAGCATGACTTCAGTGGTCTCTCATTCACGCCACTTTGTGCTAAGAGAAATCCTTACACAGTGGCTTATTTTTATGCGCTTCTATAAACAGTTACAGATGTTTATTTCAAGCCTTGGGGAACCTTATGCAGGAATGCGTTATAAAAAGCTTTATGAAGGCACTAAGAACGAGTTTTAGAGATCTGATGCTTATATATATATATATATATATATATATATATATATATATATTTTTTTTCTTTTTTTTTTTTTTAAGGATCTCCATAATGTGTTCTTAGTGCATTCATGTTTGTGTGTGTGTGTGTGTGTGTGTGTGTGTGTGTGTGTGTGTGTGTGTGTGTGATCATTCTTGTTCATGTCGGGAGAGCTTATGAATGCTGTCTGGATTTCATGCCATCTGTGTGACAGTGTGTACGCAAGAGGCAACAGCACATCACACTCCTGTCAGACAGTCCCTCAGCCCAAAGCTGCTAGCACTGGATAAATAAACACTGGATTTGCGCAAGAGAACCCCCCGTCCAACAAAAAAGAGAGAGAGAGAGAGAGAGAGAGAGACCCAGTGTGTATCCAGCCCGAGTGTCAGGGTTCTCTTGTTTATTTGGCGCGCGACCGCAGCCTGGCGCATAGGGCGCGCGTAGGGCTGCGCGTGGAGGCGCGCGGCTCATCCATCCATCCATCCACCCGTTCATTCATTCACTTATCCATCCAATCCAGCATCATCCAGCACCCACTCCTCATCTCCCTACCTGCTCACTCACATGGCTTTCCGGGAGATCCTCTCCTCTCCTCTCTCTCTCCAATGCGTCTTTTTCTTCTCCGGTGCGCGTCCCCGCCGCCGCCGCCGCCGCGTCCACGTCGCCGCTTTTCTCTTCCTTCCTTCCTTCCTTCTTTCCTTCCTCCTCTCCTGACTCTCCTGTCTTTCGTCAAGGCCTGAAGCGATAAACTCTCAGTGCGACCCGATTTCCTCCAGCACTCCTGCGATGGATCGAGCGGGATCGGTGATCCCTGGCATCCCACTGCCACACACTCTCTCTCTCACACACACACACACACACACACACACGTGCGCGCGCGCGCGCGCACACACACACACCGAGCATACACTTCTCCTGCCAGTCTTAAAGCGACAGTAGAGCTGTTTCTGCTGCTCAGGTTCCTCTGAGTGAGAAGACAGGCTTAAGTCTTTACACAGTTAAGAGAGACAGGGGAGGTCCAGTCCAGCACTTCCTCACTTACACACACACGCGCGCGCGCACGCGCTCGGTCTAACCGTAGAGAACCTATTTTTCTTTCAGTTTGACAATGTGGTAAAAAATCTTCAAATCAAACTAACTGCCCTCGCTTTGAACTCCTCAGATGTCTTTGATGTTAAGGTAAAACCTCACCTTACCATCAAAGTCACTCCCAGAGCTATGTGTCTTGTTCACAGTGACATATTGAATTGTAATTTCCATCATTCATTCTGTTGATTGACACTTGGTTCAGACCAGTGCATTGGTAAAAACTTGATGGGACCAGGTGAATACGCAGCACTACAGTATCTGAAGTAACAAAGACGCAACAAGGATGAACCCCCTTTTAAAAATAATAATAATAATAATAAAAATTTTACTTTAGTGTGACATCATTATATTATGGTATTGGTTTCCAATGGATGTGTGGTGAAATATTAGAAAATTGTACAAAATTTGCCTCGTTGATCTTATTACAATCAATAAAAAAGAGAGGATATAGAATTTTTTTGTTTGTTTGTTTGCACTTCTTTCATCGTCAGCCAATTACACTCCCGGAGAGTGAATCACTGATGAGAAATCAGAAAAATAGATCCGACAAAGATTAAGTTTTCTCTCAGAACCACTCCAGCGAGTTAAAATTCATTTATAGACATTCAGCGCTGTTATTTCAGCTGTGGAAATGTTCAGTTTAGCTTTTCTAACTAATATCTATCGGCCTATCGGTTAGCACCGTTGCCTTCCATCAGCAGCATCCGGGTTCGATTCCCACCACGTGTCCGTGTGCATGAAGTTTGCATGTTCTCCCCGTGCTTGGTGGGTAATTCTGACCCATCCTTTTAATCCAAAATGACTCCATTTCTGAAATCACTGCATGTAAGAGGTGATATCAAAAAGTTTCGAGATTCGCGCGCCACAGATCCGGTTGCTTTCGCCGTACAGTATGTCCTCCTTCAGATGCCTTAAAACCTGGCAGTTGAACTCGTTACTGACAGTCTCGCCCATGGGGATGAATTGTCTATGCACAATGCTACACATGTTGAAAAAGACGATGAGCATGCACTTGGTCGAACACGCTTGGTCAGATTATACAAGACGATGTCTTTTGGCGCTCTGACTTATGTGACTGTGTGTGACTGTGCGTGCAGCCTTGTGCTGCCATCTGTTGGCATGTTACAAAACTAGTCTCGAACCTTTTTGATACCACCTCGTACATATCATGTATCAGTGATAAATCCGATTGCATTGCAATCATTCATTCATGCATTCATTTATTGATCTATTTTTGTATTACAGACGTACTCTTATTTTACCTCAAAGAATGACAATAAAATAAGTATAGTTGAGGGTTTGAGTCCTGACTCGAGTCTGTGTGTGTGTATGGACTTTGCATCTCTGGGTACTCCAGTTTCCTCCAACATTCCAAAGATGTGCAGAGTAGGTTGGTGTTTCTAAATCGCCCATAGTGGGAATGAGTGTGTGTGTGTGTGTGTGTGTGTGTGTGTGTGTGTGTGTGTGTGTGTGTGTGTGTGTGTGTGTGTGTGTGTCCTGCCCTGGATTGGCATTGCTCCTGGTATAAGCTCCAGGCTCATGTGACCCTGTAGAGATAAGTGATATGGGAAATGAGTGCGAGACAAATACTCCAAAACAAATGTAGTCAAATAAAAAGAAAACCTGACCTTTTTAACATGCAAATTTATTTACAAATGTTTCTTACGGTGTGATTAAGGCTTGGCTGAGACAGAGCTGAAACAAAGATGACACACAAGTGAACAGTTTTGCAAATCAAAGTAGAGTTCATACAGGACAGTGTGAAAGAATTTACAGATTTTGTACAAATTTTGTATACATTCACATAAATTCAGCTTTATTTCCAGTTTAGTGCTATGCAAAAAGACATGGACACGTTGAAACAACAATTAAACTTTTCTATGACTGATTAAAATTTTGTATCAGTGACAAAAAACTTTTTATTTAATGTATTTTCATGTAAAAGAAAGAAAGAAAGAAATGTTTCTGATATTTGTAGATCAAATCTGTTCAATGAATAATTGTCATTTTTATGATGATGATGATGATGATGATTATTATTCCTATTATTATTATTATTGTTCCTATTATTATTATTATTACAATAGGTTCAGACCCCTGACCCCTTTCTGTGTGCTTAAGGTAAACAAAGCCTGTGGCCTGAGATCCCTACGGGTGTTTCACAGCTTTCTCGAATATGAAACGACGTGAAGGTGTCACTCCTCCTCCCTTCCAGATCCATTCTTCCGTTCACACATTCGGGCGTTACCTTTTGTTTCTCTTATGCATTTTATAAGGACTAAACTTTGAGCTTTGTTTGCTTCCCATCTGTCTTATTTTTTATTTATTTTTTTTTTTTTAACTTACAGACAGATGAAAAATTAAATAAACGAACATGATGGTTGTGGTATGCTCGGGGAGCACTTATTTATTTATTCATTTATGGCTAGCACTGCAGGGTCGAGGGTTCGAGTCCTGACTCGGGTCTGTGTGTGTTGACTTTGTATGTTTTCTTCGTGCTTGGTTTTGGGATACGGTCCAACGACATGCAGAATAGACTAATTGGCGTATTGTCCAGGGTGTACCACACCTCATGCCCAAAGGCTCCAGGCTTCCCGTGACCCTGTACAGGATAAGTGCTATAGAAAATGAATGAATGAATGAATTATTTATTTATCCTAGTCCTCTTGTCTCCTTAAAGCGATGCGCTACAACAAACCAGTACTGCAGTTATCGTTCTGAATGATCACCCTTTATCTTTATAGAAAACCACTCTAATCTTATGGGTGTGGTCTTCTCCAGGATGACTCCCAACCTATGGGACGAGCGCTCTGTGAATGGTTTGACGAGAGTAAAACATTTAAAATCAGCATTTTCAAATCTTTTATCTGTGCATCACTCTCGCATAGCTCCAAAGAAGCATACGAATGATGATGACCTGCATTAAAATGATGACCTGTTTCTAAGAGCTTATTGTGGCCCCAAATGTGAATGAAGCATTAATGTCAGGGTTCAAGCTCGGCATTTCGTCTGTATGTACAATACTGCATTTTATCCATAATTACTAACCACTCATCTTTTTTCTTTCTTTCAATTTGTCAAGCTCCTGTACATTTCGACCCCATATCACCTGAACAGACATTCACCTTCAGTTATAAGGTTCGAGTTACAACCTATTCCTCAAATATAACACTAGAAAATCAACATTTAACAGTTCAAAGAGCATTTCAACCCTGAGCGTTGCCCTATGTCATACAGCAGACCTACACAAAGCAGACTTTGGCCTGAGCACCTGATGATTATGTGAAGGAAAACACTAGGACTGCCAGGAGACAGTGACCTTTAATCCCGCTGCTTTCGTCTGAGCTTTATTGTGGAGCAGGAAGGGCTTAGGCTCCCTGGGAAGAAAGGTACAAACAAGGATATGGGCTGATGGGAAGTCCTAACCGAGGTGTCACCTTTGGACTCGAATATGAATGTAAACACCTCAGACACTCAAACTTTGGCTTTTCTTTTTTCTTTTTTTTACCTTTATCGTCACGGAATCCTGTACTTTCTGATGGTGTAGACGGTTCCTTATGGACACCTTTATTAAGACCTTGACTTCACCTTGAAAACACTTTCATTCTCAGAATGGCATCAGCGGATAAGAGCTGCTGCTGTAATCATACACGCTGTCCTGTACTCATCTCGATATTCTTCCTGCATTTACATCTGCTTACGCCATCATGAATATCCTGATTAATGTATTAATATCCTATATGGATATGATGATATAACAATGACCGTTACCATGGACGATATCTCTGCCGACCCCGATGCAGTTCAAAAGCTCCAAATAACCATTTAACCATCTCCTTTTACCTTTTCCGCAGACCTGTTGAAGTTCAAAGGGCAACAGGGGGCGAAATTATGAAATAGCTCACCCTTATTTTTATATAAATCATATGAAAAAAATGCCTTCATTCTACCAGACGCTTAAAAATCTGTAGGATCAGGTTTCAACAATGTCTCAAAAATAAGGAACTTCTGCAGGATAAATACTGAAGTAACTGCTGGATGGATGGATGGATGGATAGCAATATCAAATGAGAACAAGTGCTGTATATATATATATATTGCATAATGTTTTTTGATGTCTTGTCTTGCAGAAAGTACTTCTGTGACTGGTTTTGAAAATGGTTTTAGGCAATACCTGCTCTCTCCTCAGTTCGGCAGACCATCCAGACATATTTTCACCCATGCTGCGGCCAACAGTTAGTGTAATTAACGACTGTAGAACATCTAAGCCACAGAGTGACACATGTCGTAAAACATCCAGTGCTGTTAAGCTCTAATATCATCACTCCCAGAATGGCTCATGTCCAATCAGATTGCTCAGTCGGAACGAATTGTTGTATAATAAAGATTTGGAGCTTGAACAACACTAAAACGCATCATAACATACAATCGTAAGAGTTTCTCGCTCAAACACAATGAAATATCCCAAACTGAGCTAACACATGACTGGAAAAGGAGCGCATTGAAGGAAGCACCCTTGAAGAATCATCTTTCTAAGAGCATATACACCGCCATAAAACCGTTATAAAAAAAAGTGTAGTATGACATTTTACATGAGGTCATGAAGTAAAGCGCGGCCATAAAATATTCAGTAGCAGCGAAGCGCTGTAGCGCTGGCACCGCGCCAACAAAGAGCGTTCAAAGGTCCTCTGTGGATGTAATTGACATCTTCATGGAATTATATTAAAATTAGAATGTTCTGTGTCATGAGGTTTTGTTCCCGAGTACAAGTCAAGTACATACTGTATGTATGAGAGAAGACACTTTTTTTGTGCTGCGAAAAAATGGAAAAAAAAAATTTTTTAAACATAAGATTCAGTCTAATATTTACAAGTGTAGAGACCAATGACAGAAGCTTCAAACTCTCTGGCTGTTTCTATAAGTTGAAACTTGAAAAAAAAAAAAAAAGAAACCTTTTTGTGAGAGTGTTATTATGATACTTTATTCATCGGGCAGACAGGTTTAATCCAAAACATACAAAGGGTGTTCAAGCCAAACCGGGACTTTTGATTGCGCAGAATAACAGAACATAGGAGAGTAAACACTACCTTTAATTCTCTATATAATCCGCTGCTACACTAATGCACATATCTCAGCGTTTCATTAGCGCTTGGAGACAATCAAGGTAGAACGTTTTCTCAGTACACTGGGGCCATGATTGTACTACCTGCTTTATGTCTGCAATGCCGGCCTCCCAGGAACTCCTTTAATGGCCAAATCCTGTGGAACTGGCTTGAACAAGATACATTTTCAAGACAAGACCAGGCATTCCCCTCGCTGAATGTTCACGAGAACAACTGCAGCGGGCTCCGAGCCACCCCTGGCCGGGATCATCATTCACGCACGCCCACGCGGCTAAGAGTCGCATCCCTGTAAGTCTTCAATAGCTTTTATGCCTTCATTTTATGCCACAAGAAATTTCCTCTTAAATCCCAGTTTGACTCGAACACCCTCGTACAAACCATAAACAAGGGAAATAACGAACATGTT
This sequence comes from Clarias magur, assembly GCA_013621035.1. Taxonomy (NCBI): domain Eukaryota; kingdom Metazoa; phylum Chordata; class Actinopteri; order Siluriformes; family Clariidae; genus Clarias; species Clarias magur. The sequence goes on from QNUK01000162.1 coordinate 1,246,759, forward strand.
TACATTGTTAAAAGTGTAGTAGATGTAGTCTTATAATAATATATCTGTAAAAAACTGAACCTAAAAACATGTGATTGTTGATATAACTGATGAACTTTGATGTTTATGTCAGTTACTTTGAACTCTACTGCATGTTGGTTTATCTTTGACAGACTGCTTTGTGATTAGAGTTTACAGGCGTTCTAAGCTCTAGCCCACACACCATCCTGCATATTTGTCCATATCGCAAGGCACACATGCTTCATCTTACAAGAACGTACTGTATTTTGCACGTTTCTACTTTTTTTCTTTTTTTTTTCTCAAAATCTTGCATTACTCTCAGCGTGGCTAACTTCTATGATTTATAAGTTGCTTTGCTGAAAAGTGTCTGCACGTTAAGGAATACACGTGCACTTCATAAAGGGTGCAAGGGGGTATTCAAAAGGTTCTTTGTATGCCTGCAGGATGCATGGATTCTCAGTGTCATAAAACGGTCGAACCCTTGTACACATAAACAGGGAATGGCCGGTGTAAAGTGTATTTCGTTCTTAGACAGCAGGGTGGGTGCAAATTCTTGCATCAAACTCTCTCGCAATCATGACTAAATGCATTTACCTACCTAGCCATTGTACTGAGTAATGCGAATCAATCTAGTCTTTATTAGACTCGATTGACGCTGTTTTATCTATCGGGCGGTGTGACTTCCTTTTCCTGTGGCTTTGGATTTAAAAGCGGCTCGGTCTGAGATGCGACTCTCTGCGGGTTAAGACCTCAAATAATAATGTCACGCTTACTGTTTCGCCAAGCCGTGCGGATCAATACCCTCCTGTTTACGCATGCAGCTTGCATGCACAGCACTACATTTCAGAGAATGAAAGGCTGCTATTATGGCTGCTTAAGACCTGGCTTGGGTTCAACGGCAGCCAGAGGCGAGCTGCTGAAATGCAGTTGTGTATTCATATGGAGAAATTCTCTCAGAATGCGGTTTGGTGATAACAAGTTAATGTGCTCGAATTGGTCTTCACGAAACCGGTTCCTAGTGTGTTTTACTGAAGGGACGAAAGCGGGAATCGAGCAGGTGCCTGAAAAGAACGCTAAGTGCACAGGTGCGTTTTGTCGACTTGGCAAAACGACTGTTTCTGGATGAAGGATAGAGAAGGAGAAGGAGTGAAAGAAAGCGTGGACTGTAGACGCACGGACATGTGGAGAGCCGTGCCACATTGCGGCCATGTAGCTGTGTACGAGGCGTGGGGGCGGAGGACTTGGCGGTCGGTGCAGGACAGGCCTTGGTGTGTGTGCACATTGTGCAGCCATGTGTGCGAACATCACAGATCGCAGTCTAGAGTTTAGCCGTCCTAACTCTCCCACAGGCATCGGCCGCACTTTACAGTACAGGCAAGGCTCCCAGTTTAGCTCCTGCTTAAAAAAACGACCTAGCTTTGAGTTTATCGCGAATTTTTTTTTTTTCATTTATATACTTATAAACAAATAAAGATCCTTAAAAATGGTCTTAGTAGTCGTGTTAATTTCATGAACAACAATTCTTTCCATTTAATTTTTTTTTTTTTTCTGACAAAAGTATTTAGTCAGTGGTCACGTTGTTATATTTCTCTGTACTCGGGTCCGCGCGCGTATTTCCACCCTCCACTACAGCAGGTGGCAGTGTGTACCTGCCGTTAAACACAAAAAGATAAAGAGAATGAGATGGTGAATCTTCACTACCTCATTCACTGCCTAATATTATTGATATTTCAGAAAAGATGTCAAGTAACACTGTCACGTACCTTAATACTTTAGCAGCTACGGTTGCGTAGGTCAGACGATGAGATCGGCGTCCCCTGGGAGCACATGAAGATTTCAGAGGAAACAAAAGCCACTGATGACGTCATGTCCAGTTATTTGTTCAGTGGGCACGGTTCCCGAGCCTAGAACACCTGCTTTACCACTGATCGCAATGAACCGGACTTTGGGATCTAAAGTGTTCTCCGAATCGATCCCAGGGCCCTGACATGAAAAGGCACCATGATAAGTTTCCCAGTTTTCTGTGTAACATGGTGCATTGATTTTGTCATTGGCTTATTAATCTGATGAAAGGAAACAATACATTTGGTAAAGGAAAGGTGTAGCTCAGTGGTTAATGCATTGGACTGTGGTTTGGAAAAGCCAAGGTTCGAATCCCACAACCACCAAGTGGTTCCTGTTGGGCCCTTAAGCAAGGCCCTTTACCCTCAACTGCTCTTGTAATATGTACAGTAAGATACTACGTTGCTCTGGATAAGGGTATCTGCCAAATGTAAATGGATAGTCGTTATGATAAACCTTTCTTGAATAAACTATAAATTAGAACAATCGTTGGCAAGAAGTTCTGGTACTGTATGATGGGGATGAATACCATGGGGCATACCGTTAAAGAAAAATAGTAAAAGTAATTCCTCCTCATCACACCACCTTGTTGTTCCTTATTTCCCTTTAAACAGCATGCCCCTGAGTGTTTTATTTCTTGACTAATAAATGTAGTAAAACGGATTTTATTTTCCTATACACGACCATGTGCTTGTTTTCTTTAAACAAAAAAAAAAAGAAAAAGAAAAAAAAAGTGCTTATCCGAGTACGATTTGGCACTGAGGTGCAGAGGCTCAGGTGCAGGAGCAGATCCACACACACATAGTGTATACACGGCGTGGGAAGTGTGTGTGTCAGGGGAACGGAGCCACATTACACCCTGACATACAGCCAGGCCAGCTCACTCTTTTGTGCAGTGCCATTCACTCTCCCAGCATGCTTTGTTTCCGCATGTTGTTGACCCAGTTTGTGCATTTGGACTAATCCCCATGGCCTGTGCCGCGGGTGGTCGGGGCGGAACCCTTCCTCTCTGCCGCTCCCTCATTAGAATATCAGATAGCAAGAAAATGAGGCTTCTCAAAAACAGTCGGGGGAAGAAAAGGAAACAGAACAAAACAAAACACACACACACACACACACAAAAAAAAAAAAAATGGAACAGAATGGAGGGAGAAGGGCCGTCGAGGGATCTGGAAGCGGAGCGTTACGTGCGACGTCTCAAGGGTCCTGGCTTGAACTCGTTTACCGGAGCCTTGGCCTGTAATCGCAAAGGCTGTTCTGAGTCAACTGCATTGTGTGCAGGAGGAAGGCTATCTATTCTTAGTGGGCAGACACAAAATTGGTGCTCAGTGTCACAAGGTTTAGTGAAATATAACCCCGTTTGGACCCGAAGCACTTCTATTCATCACCCTGAAGCTGAGCTGGGCAAGTCTCACCGCCCCCGCTGGGTGTTGCCTGGTGTGAGATTTGCTGCTTAGAGAATAAAATAAGGATTGTTTGGACTGCCATGATTTTGTTGGCTAGGGTTAAATCTTATTATGTCTGAAAAAAAAAAAAAGAAAAAAAAAAAAAAACTTATACATAAGTGTTGGTTAAAGATGCAAGGCAGTTTTCTTTTTCTTTTTATTAAATCGGAGGGAGAACAAAACTTCTAGAATGTCGTTCCTGCACGATAAATTCCCCAGTGGGAACACTTTCACAGCTCAAGTCTAAGCCTAACTGGACATTTACAGTATTAATTCAGCACTGATCAACAATATGTGTACATGTGTGTGTATTTATGATGGGAGTTCGGGTCAAACTTCTGATGGCTTCTGATGAAATTTCTTGTGAATGAAGGCATAAAACTGATTGATATATACAGGAGATGTCAAGCACTGTACGGTGATAGGACTCTCAGGTGCAGAAAAACATTTAAACAGTGCATATGGTTTAAAAAAAGGCCTTACGTCCGTGAATGACGGTGCCAGCCGAGGTGGCTCAGTCGACTGCAGTGGTTTCCGTGAACATTCAGAGTGAGTGGAATGCCTGATCCTTCAAATCAGATTCAGAAACTACATTTGTTACATTTCCTGAACTAATTTTCATTGCTCTATGTACCAAAAGAGGTCCAAGTCACAAGCTAGCTACAGGTGAGTAAGCTTAAAAACAGTTTAATAAAAAAAAGTCTGGAGGGAGGTTCTGGGTTCGATTCCCGCCCCGGGTATGTGTGCATGAAGTTTGCATCTTCTCCACATGCTTGGGCTAAAGGTAAGTTAGCCAGTTATCTTGCTGTGTGTAAATGGACCTCTTCCCAAAGGTGACAGATTTTGGATTTCAATCCCTAAATCCCCAAGTCATACATAGAGATGCTTTAATGCATTCCAAAAGAGATCAAAATGAGGTTTGTATGGCATTAGAACTCTTCTGGTTTTATTTTATTTCATTTTTATTACTGCTTTTGCCTTTTTTTCCCTCTGATTTCTGAGTCCCTGGTTAATAAATAAAATCTCAATCAGGCACTTCGCTCTCTGAAGTAAGCAGCAGCATTACGGAAATGATCTTTAATTAGGGCAAAAGAGAAAAATTAATCAGCTGTGGCTGAGACAGTCTTCTCCAAAATCATTTTCTCTTTCAATGAGCCAAAAAAGTTAAGGGCCCCAAGGAATATATGGAAAAAAAAAAGAAAGGAAACGGACAATTTCTTGGTGCCGTATAAGTCGTATAAGTTTCATATTCATGAGATAATATTAAGGCCCATGGTTCATTTATCAGCACATGATCACTTTTCAACAAGTGATATTTTACACTACAATGTTCCTTTTTCACATGGACAGTATATTGACACATTAAACATATTTTTTCACATTATTTATTTTTCAAGTTTCTAGTTTCACATTATTTTGTTTACATGTACATTTTTTTCACTCATAGCGCATTATTTATTCCCGATTATATTCATCATGTAATCACATTGTTCAAATGATGTCACCTAAATTCATGTGTAATTTTATTGTATAATATATAATATAATGTTATTTATATAATATTATTAACATTATATAATATAATGTTATGAACTTATGTCAAGTTTCTTATACTTTATTAATTTAAATATGATTACACATAACTCCTGTAAGCATATACTGTATATAAAACATATACTGTTTTTTATGTAACAGTATCTTATATAACTTATTTTATATAAATAACTTTTTCATTGTGCCATTATTTATTTAACAAAAATCCAAAAAAAAAAAAAAAAAAGGGAAAAAAAAGAAACCCAAAGGCAATACTAAGTATAACATCTAAATTAGAACAAGAACCTATGTGAAACTTTACTATGGTATGTAATATACATGACAATAACCTGGTATTCTGGTTTCACAGTATCATGCTGCAGTATATGGTAGAACCTTGTACCAGACTATAGTAGATACTGTTCTACGGTGTACCAGCATAGAACCATGTACAGTCTCATAGTATGGTACATACATCATGCCAGCAATTAAGTGCCATTGTACTATATACGCTGACGTCTAAACTAGCATAAACAATGAGCTGATGTCTAAACTAACATAAGAAATGAGCTGACGTTTAAACTAACATAAGAAATGAGCTGACGTCTAAACTAACATAAGAAATGAGCTGACGTCTAAACTAACATGAGCTAATTTAGAACTAGCACAAGAAATGAGATGACGTCTAAACTAGCATAGGAAATGAACTGACGTCTAAACTAGCTTAATAAATTAGCCGATGTCTAAACTAGCCTAAGAAATGAGCCGATGTCTAAACTAGCATAAGAAATGAGCCGATGTCTAAACTAGCATATGAAATGAGCTAATCTTTAAACTAGAATAAGAAATGATCTGATGTCTAAACTAGCATAAGAAGTTAACTGATGTCTAAACTAGCATAGGAAATGAGCTGATGTCTAAACTAGCATAAGAAATGAACTGAACTCTAGACTAGCAGAAGGAAGGATCTGATGTCTAAACTAGTATAACAAATTAACTGACGTCTAAACTAGCATAAGAAATGAGCAAATCTTTAAACTAGCAAACGAAATGAGCCGATGTCTAAACTAGCATAAGAAATGAGCTAATCCTTAAACTAGAATAAGAAATGATCTGATGTCTAAACTAGCATAAGAAATTAACTGATGTCTAAACTAGCATAAGAAATGAGCTGATGTCTAAACTAACATGAGCTAATTTAGAACTCGCACAAGAAATGAGATGACGTCTAAACTAGCATAGAAAATGAGCTGACGTCTAAACTAGCTTAATAAATTAGCCGATGTCTAAACTAGCATAAGAATTTAACTGACCTCTAGCTGACGTCTAAACTAGCATAGGAAATGAGCTGACGTCTAAACTAGCTTAATAAATTAACTGATGTCTAAACTAGCATAAGAAATGAGCTGATGTCTAAACTAGCATAAGAAATTAACTGAACTCTAGACTAGCAGAAGAAAGGATCTGATGTCTAAACTAGCATAAGAAATGAGCCGATGTCTAAACTAGCATAAGAAATTAACTGATGTCTAAACTAGCATAAGAAATGAGCCTTTGTCTAAACTAGCATAAGAAATGAGCTAATCTTTAAACTAGAATAAGAAATTATCTGATGTCTAAACTAGCATAAGAAATTAACTGATGTCTAAACTAGCATAAGAAATGAGCTGATGTCTAAACTAGCATAAGAAATTAACTGATGTCTAAACTAGCATAAGAAATGAGCTGATGTCTAAACTAGCATAAGAAATTAACTGAACTCTAGACTAGCAGAAGAAAGGATCTGATGTCTAAACTAGCATAAGAAATTAACTGATGTCTAAACTAGCATAAGAAATGAGCCTAAACTAGCATAAGAAATTAACTGATGTCTAAACTAGCATAAGAAATGAGCTGATGTCTAAACTAGCATAAGAAATTAACTGAACTCTAGACTAGCAGAAGAAAGGATCTGATGTCTAAACTAGCATAAGAAATGAGCCGATGTCTAAACTAGCATAAGAAATTAACTGATGTCTAAACTAGCATAAGAAATGAGCCTTTGTCTAAACTAGCATAAGAAATGAGCTAATCTTTAAACTAGAATAAGAAATTATCTGATGTCTAAACTAGCATAAGAAATTAACTGATGTCTAAACTAGCATAAGAAATGAGCTGATGTCTAAACTAGCATAAGAAATTAACTGATGTCTAAACTAGCATAAGAAATGAGCTGATGTCTAAACTAGCATAAGAAATGAACTGAACTCTAGACTAGCAGAAGAAAGGATCTGATGTCTAAACTAGCATAAGAAATGAGCTGATGCCTAAACTAGCATAAGAAATTAACTGAACTCTAGACTAGCAGAAGAAAGGATCTGATGTCTAAACTAGCATAAGAAATTAACTGACGTCTAAACTAGCAGAAGAAATGAGCTGATTCTAAACTAGCATAGGAAATGAGCTGATGTCTAAACTAGCATAAGAAATGAGCAAATCTGTAAACTAGCAAAAGAAATGAGCCGATGTCTAAACTAGTATAAGAAATGAGCTGACGTCCAAACTAGTGTATGAAATTAGCTAATCTATAAACTAGCATAAAGCATGGTCTGACGTCCAAACTAGCATAATAAATGAGCTGGTGTCTAAAATAGCATAATAAGTGAGCTAAACTTTGAACTAAAATAAGAAATGAGCTGATGCCTAACTAGCATAAGAAATGATCTGACCTCTAGACTAGCAGAAGAAATTAGCTAATCTGTAAACTAGCATAAAGCATGATCTGTCTGGCATTTAAACTAGCATAAGAAATTAGTTGATCTTTAAACTAGCATAGTAAATGAGCTGACGTCTAAACTAGCATTAAAAAGGATAGAAAATTTTAACTAATATAACTAACATAAGCAAACCTGTAAGGTAGCGTAACACATAAAATGACCTCTAAACTAGCATAAAGGATAAGATGTCTAATCTAGCATAGAACATGAAATGAATCTGATAGTGAGCTGATGTCTGAATTAGCATGAAAATCCAGCTAATCTCTAAAATAGCAGAAAAACATGAGCCGACAAATAAAACATTTATGCTTTAAACTAGCATTAAATAAATAATCTAACCATTTGGGCCATAACGCTTTAAAGGACGGACATCCTGTCTGAGGTCTAGGAACAGACCAATGTGTATTTTCACTCAGAAGAAGAGATAAGGGCATTGAGATAATGGAGTGCAAAAAGGAGAAGGGTTAATCAGCTTACCAGAACTGCATTTGGACTGTCAGGCAGTGAGTTCAGGGTGGGTCATGCCAGTTAACACACAGCTATTGACATACCGCTGGCCTGATTACTCATTACAAAAACAGCGGGAGGCAGGCCGGGCATTCTGGCATTCATACAAGATGACATCCTTCACTGCAGATCCAGCCTCATTCTGCCATGATGGAACAGAAGGTTAGTGTCCTCTGACCTTATAGCGATAGTTATGAGGGTGTGTAGAGGACGATGACATTTAGGAACAGTGGGGATGCCTTGTTTTCGGAGTATCCGGATGTTAAAATCAGGCTGAGCAGATCAGTGATCACGGTGCGACAACAAAAGCAGCACCAACCATCAAAAACTGTTATCATTAACATCACTTAAAAAAAAAAAATGATGCTAGGATATGAACAACCAAATTACAAGACCAATTACAATGATGTATTATGATATAGATCAAAATATAATTACTGTCCACTTTATTAGGAACACCTGTAATGTGTTCAAATGGGGCAAATTTTATTAACTACTGTTTAATAATTTTGACTTATCTCCAAGAGAAAAATTAAATATGGGGGAAAAAAACAACAATGCTGCATTGTGTCTGGCTCCATCACACCACCCCTGTCATTAGTTTCAATGCTCTGTGGTGGTGGGGGGTGGGGGGGGGGGTGAAGTAGGTGGGCATATAATGCAGCATTTGCAAAAGAATTTCATAATATATTAACACGGAAATGGGCTTGGGCAATGATGGACAAGCTTCATAAACCTGCTCTATGAGAAGGAAATAATGGAAGTCTTGAAGAGTGAACGATTCAAATTATGTCAATTACTAATAGATTGAATTAGAAAAATGAATACAGAAATATTTTAAAGGAAAAACAAACAAACAGACAAACAACAATCTACGTAGAGTTTATGATCTATAAAATATGATTCCAATACAGTTGGGTTTATACAATAGTGCTAATTAATAGTGTAAAGGACAAAAAGGCAGGTATTTATACCCTTGTGGTTACACGCCATAAATCCAACCACCCTTTTCACTGCAATTAATTTCATTCTCATTGCGAAATGATTCCCCTCTATGATTATTTCATTTTACAGCTCATATAACGCAGCTGCCTTTTTAACGTCAGCTCGAAGAAAAATGAAACGGTGACATTTGGATCAGGTAAGCGCTTCTGTCGATGTCTATTTAAGGTTATCTCTCAATTTGTTTGTGATACTAAATAAAACACAGATGATGAAACCACAGAGGTAAACCAAGTAGGCTGACCTTGGCCTGCCACTGAAACACAAGCCTCAGAATGATCTGCAGGTCAGCAACCTTGCACTGCCCTTTATTCTCACACCCCTCTTCCTCTCTTTCGCTCTGTCTAGCAAAAAAGGTTTATATCTCCTCTTGTCTGTCTACACACACGGTTTTTACATGGCTCAGCTATTGGACTCGAATGTGCCGCTTTTTGAGCCGTCATCATTTTCCTCTCTAATACAATATAATTCGGAGGAATATCATCAGAGGTCGTATAGGTTGTGTTCCACCTGTACCTCCCACATCCCCGCGTTGATCGATACGCAGCCGAGAACATGAAAGTCTTTCGATGATGGCTTTAGCAGAAATACTGTATATGCGCTTCTGTGTGACTGCATAAGGACAGAGCCTCTGAAGTGACATGATGGTTAATTTTTTTATAATTAAGTATTGCTGGAATATAATATATTCATGCCACAAGATAAGGCATTGAGGTCAGTAGTTAGTATGTTGAGACAAGATACTAGAGCATTGATACCATGAGCTAACATTTTGAGGTCACGAGATAATATAACATTATCACTGAGGCCATGTGATAATGTATTGAAGTCACAAGATAATACATTGCAGTCATGAGATAATATACTGAGGCCACAAGATAATACATTTGGGTTACGAGATAGTATTTTATATAGTACGTTATGGTCACAAGATAATAAATAAAGGCCCCAAGATAGTGTATTATGGCCACAAGGTCAAATATTTTGGCCACAATTAATATACTGAGTCTGTGAGATAATATATTGAAATCACAAGATAATTCATTAGGCCTATAAGATAATATATGAAAGCACCAAGACTATAATGCTATACAATATATTGTGGTCACAAGACAAATTAATGCCACAAAATAATCCGCTGAGACCATGAGATAATTAGGGCAATGAGATAATGCAGGTGGCCAGAAGATAATATTTTAAAACAAGACATGTTACAGTAGAGCTTTAAGATATTATATTGAGGATTTTGGGGCTATCATGTAGTATTTTATGGTTACAAGATAATAAATAGAGACCCCAAGATAGTGCCACAAGATAACACATTGAGACTTTATAATATATTTCATAATTTATTTCATGTTGAGGCTATGAGCTAATATATTGAAGCTACAATGCCATAATACTATACAATATATTGTGGTCACAAGACTAATTGACGCCACAAGATAATTCACTGATGCCATGAGATCATATATTGAAAATAATACATTAGGGCTATGAAATAATAGCAAGTATTGTGGGCACAAGAGGCCACAATATGAATGAAAGAATTGAGAACATACTCTCTATTATATATTTAAGGTCACAAGAATGCATTAGGTAATACATTGCACCCATGAGATAATTTATTGAGGCCACAAGATAATACATTAGGGCTATGAGATAATGCCCAATATTGTGGGGACATAGGGCCATTCAAGAAATGAGAACATAATATAATATATTTCAGGCCACAGGAATGCATTAGATAATATAGTAAATTGCACCCATGAGATAATATTTTGAATCCACAAGATAATACATTACAGAGATGAGATAATGCGGTAGGATGATATAAGATAATATGTTGATGCCACAAAATGAAACATTTGAGCTATTATATAGTATTTTATGGTGACAAGATAACATGAGATATACCATGAGATAATAAAGAGCATATCAAAGACACAAAACAATATAAACAAGCCATAGGATAATACGGTATCGCTATGAGATAATAAATTCAGGCCGCAAGATAATATTTAGCCAAATAATGCCTAGAAAATTAACTCATGGCCTCAATACATAATTTGTAGCCACGGCTTGTTAAAAACCAACCACCATGTCACCTCAGAGGCTCGGTGAGAAACTACAGTTATTGCTGAAAAAATATGACGGCGTCAGCAGCCTGTTTGATGCCCCCCGTTCCTCCATTTCTCATTCAATGAGTAATTACTGCAAATCTCAAAGGCAAGCAGAAGAGACGCCGAAGACGCCTCATTCATTTTGACAGCCATCTTTGCAATTTAAACCAGCGGCGATCTCTCAACAGACCCGCGTACATGCACGCCATGATTTTCAAACTTGTCCTTGTCCAGAGAGCTCCTTATCTGCCACGGCCTTCGTTATTATTCCAGGAAAATAACTTTGTGCTCAAGGTGAGTCCAGGCTTGTAAGGAACTGAGAGTGCACCCATCCCACCTCCCTCCCTTTGAATTCTGCAAGGTTCAAACTTTATTTATTTATTTATTTATTTATTTATTTATTCACTCCTGTGATTACAACGTTTCTCTCCTTCACATAGGAGTGCCAATTCGCAGGCATGTCAATGCATTGCATCATGCCAGAGATGAGTACAGTATGCCCGCATAACACACACACAGAGTGAGGACTCTATCTTGGACATTAAGTGAAGTTGATGCAGGAGGTCTAAGCAAAGGTGCGATCAAAGTCTGCAGTCAAACCCCTCCAGACATCCTTATCAAGCAGATACAAAATATCACAACCACATGTCAGAAGGATTCAGTAGAAAGTCTATATTAAGTTTCATCATTTAATCTACTAGCAAAAGACCAAAAAACAGTACAGCATGTTTCTAGACTTTATCCTGTAGATCCACCCATCCATCTAGGAACCTCTGTACTGTAGTCCAGCTATGGACCATAGAGGCCAATGGTGACCATTGTATTTATTCCTATTTTCACGACTGTGGTAGGACCGCCGGTCAATGTCAATGTGCTAACCACTACACCTCCGTGCCGCCATATCCTTTAGATAGAGTTGAGCAACATAATGATACAATCCTGATATTGTGATAAATAATCTACCAGTACAACTTTATGAGATATCACAGTTACCATAATGACTTTTTAAAATAATCATTTAACTTTTTCTTACAATTACAATATTAAACTTCAGTTCACTGCGCAACTCCACATCCCAACTCCAGTCCGGAGAGTACATCAGTCGCTCTCACCTGATTAGTTTCTGCATCTGTTTCCTGTTTCAGACTCATGGTCTCCACGTATTTAAACGTTTCACACGTCTTTGAGCTGTTTTGCAATTTTCCGTTGCCTTTGTGAGCTGTTTTCTCTGCACAATGTGTTCAAGTTTTGAGTCATGCCTCATGTCCTATTTGAGATTGTTTGCCAGGCCTGCATTTTGTTACCTGGTACAAACATTGCTATAAACCTAAAAATCTATTAAATATCTAAATATTTAGATTTGAATACTAATTTCCTATAGTTAAACTTGTTTAAAATAAACTAATTTGCTCAATTGAGTTCTTGCCTTTTGAATCTTTGGTGCATTATGGTCAAATCTTTATGATCAAACTTATTTAAACCAAATGAAAACAAAATTTGTAACACACACACACACACACACACACACACACACACACACACACACATATATATATATTTTTTTTTTCTTTTTTTTTCTTTCTTTCTTTTTTATTCTTACCATAGCATTGTGCATTTCACTTAAAATTTTACTAACACAAGTTTCATGTAGTCTTTGAGAACAGGAAGGTCACTCGTACATGACGTGTTTGTAAATGATTGTTGATGATATGTACAGAGATGGGTAGTGAAAAATGGCATACAAATATATATATTACAAACATATATATATTTTTTATCCTTACCACAAAATTAGTAACATATAACAACCTTTTATTTATTTTCTTTTTGATCTTTTCTAATTATTTTACTGACAGTTTCATGTAGGTGTTTGGTGGGTTTCCTCCGGGTTCTCCGGTTTCCTCCCATAGCCCAAAGACATTAGGTTAGGTTAATTGGCATTGCCAAATTGGCCTTAGTGTTTGAGTGAGTGTATGTGTGTGTGCCCTGCGATGGATTGGCACCTTGTCCAGGGTGTACCCCGCCTTGTGCCCTAAGACTACTGGGATAGGCTCCAGGTTCCCTGCAACCCTAAATACAGGATTAAGCGGTATAAATGATGAGTGAGTGAACGAGTTTCATGTAGATTTTCTTTCTTTTTTCTTTACATGTCCAGAAAAATAGGTAAACATAAAAAAACAACAAAATAAAAAAAATAAAAAATCCATTTCTCTGTTTTGGAGACCGTTATCGGTTCAGACTGCCTGCATGAACCCTCGGCTGCTCTGCATCATGCCGTTAAATGGTTATTGGATGCTAGGTGCAGGCCTAACGCAACACTTTAGTCCTCCACCCCCTCAGCATACGGCTTGCTAATGCACTCACAGCTCATGTCTTTCCATCAGTCACAGATGGCATTTACTGGCTCAAACAAGCTACAGAGGATCCTGTGCCAGCAATGACCTGACGCATTAAAAGCCATTTAACTGACTTTGTGACGTTCACAAGGTTTGGGAGATGACTATAAATTCTGCATTAGCCATCATGAAGATTTTGTTGATTTGAAAAAAAATAAAAATAATAAGTTTTGATTTGTTTATTGATTTTAGTTCATGTCCTAACCAGTATTGTGGGGGAAAAAAATCCTATTCCTCATCACAGGAAATTGTGGTATTGATCCATTGATGGTTAAATAGTAACCGGTCAAGCTGTTCATCCATGCCTACTCTGTTAGAGACCTCATTTGCAGCAAACATGAAGATTGGGAGCGTGAGTAAAACAGTATTGATTTAGCAATTGATAGTAGCATGCCTGGTATTGAACAGGATCAAGCACCTGTCATTTGCAGAGCACTGCATTTTCCAGTAGTCGCACTACGTTGCAATTAAGGCCTGATTAGCATTCAGGTTCTATATGCAATTTGCTGGAGGTTCCTTAGATTAGTCACTGCCTTTTTTTTAGAGGTCAATGACAATCTTACTCTGCCTGAGAGGAGTTTATTCTTTTGATAACAGGAAGGTCAATTCATGGTGATAGGTACAGAGATGGGTAGTGAAGAATGGCATACAAATTGACAAAGAAATACAATTTGACCTCATTGCACTTGGCAATAACTTTTTGGCGGAATTGTGTAGGCGTATACTGTACGCCTACAGTACGTATAGGCTGCCTGGCCAAAAAAGTTGCATGCTCAAATTGTTCGAATATCATGAAATTTGATTATGGTGTGGAATGTGGTGACCAAATTATGTGTGAAAAAAAAAAAATAGTCCTCATACTTCGAGAATCACTCTTTCCTGTAATATACTCAAGCTATGCTCAAGGAAAATAAGAGATAAGAGATGTGATGTCCTGGTGATTCAGTACATTCTCGTTCCCAGATGGCGGCGCGGCAGTAGCACGCAGCGGCCACTCCGGAGCCAAAATGGTGCTACATTGTTTGTCGTGTCGTAGCGCTTTTATTTTGCAAAGTTTATGGACACCGGCACAAATGGTGCTCATACTTACCACCGCCAGACACTTTTGCAACTCAATAAACCGGCATATTTCATTCAAGATGAGCTGCGGGAGAAGCTACGCGACCTCGGCTTGCTTTCGGGAACCAGGCCTCCAGTCCTCGGCGTTGCCTGATGCCAGTGGCCGGAGGAGGGGACATCGTTAGCGGTGCGCGAGGAAGCGGAAGCGCGGCAAGCGGGCGGGAGTCTGTGCTAGGCTAAAAACAAACCCTAGCCGGCTGGCTCTTCCGTCCATCATCTTATCTAAAGTCTGCTCCCTGGAAAATAAACTGGACTACATCCGACTGCAACAGGCTACACAGCGTGTAGCCTGGGGCCTTGGGGGCCTTTATGCTCCCTAGCAAACTGAAGCCTTTTTCTGATGAGTTTCGTTAACAAGTGTTTTCTTATTTACACACTGCTGTTTAGTCCCAATCCAATTTAGTCTTCCACAAAGTAGGCTGTTTATCACACTCCTTCCAGGTTTTAATAATGCTGTGGACATTTCTTAACTAATTTCCAGTAAATTAAAATGCTTTCTTTGCTTCATGCAAAACAATAATTTGATGATTCTGAAACTATTTCTTTCTTTCTTTTGGTATGACTTGATGGTGGTTTATGGCTGCTTTGGCTATGGTAAAATCTGTATTCACCTAGGAGTGTATGCAGATGATGGACTGAATACTACAAAGTCCTTATCTTTTTGTTATTGAAAACCTTTTACACTCAATTGGTATGATTCCTGTTCTCACTTCCAAACTTGCATAAACATAACATGTTTAACAAATGTGCAACTGTAAGAGCCTGGTAAAGACTCTATAATAATAACAGATGTGTGATGTTAATTGTTAATAATGCTAATCTCGGTAAGAAGATGATGATGATGATGATAGTCCTGACAGCTTACTCTTGTTCGCAAGTTCACTGTGCCTTTAGATTGTCCATACAAAAGACTTAGCTAGCTTCCACACGTAGTATCCAAACAGTGTTATCTTTTGATCCTAAACAAATGTATTGGTGTGCTTGGAGGCAACAAGTGTATTGTTTGAACGCACCATTACAGTGGAACCTTGGATTACGAGCATAATTCATTCCTGAAGCGAGCTCGTATTCCAAAACACTCTAAACCAAATCAAACCTTCCCATAAGAAATAATGAAAACTCAAACAATTTGTTCCACAGCCCAAAAAAATAAATACAGACAAATAATTAATACAATATATAAAGTAAAAATAAACCAAATTAACCTGCACTTTACCTTTAAAAAAAGTTCAAATAAATCCCAACAGATAAGTGTGTCCATTTGTGCGCCGTGTATTTGTGTGTGTGTGTGTGTGTGTGTGTGTGTGTGTGTGTGTGTGTGTGTGTGTGTGTGGAATTAGCCCCTACCCCCGCCTTGTCTTAAACAGTAAAACTCCTCCTTGCTTCCCCACCTCGCTTTTTAAGTTTCACAACAAATACACACACAACGGAAACACTGTTTTAACAGGAAAAAATAAATCTCTCTAATGACACTCGCGTGAGCGCACACTAACGGAATCACTGTTGTAAAGTAAAAAAAAAAATAAAAAATGAACCAGCACCTTACCTTTTGAAAAGAATCGCGACAGCGCAGAGTTTCAGTGTGTGTGTGTGTGTCTGTGTGAAGCCGGGGAGGGGGGGGGGTGTAAAGGCGAGAGAGTGTGTGTGTGTGTGTCAGTGTCAAAAAACTCGGCACTCGTAAACCAAGACATGCTCGTTTTCAAGTCAAAATTTATTAAAAATCTTTGCTCGTCTTGCGGAACACTCGTAAACCGAGTTACTCGCCATCCGAGGTTCCACTGTACTTTGAAAAACGTAAGATCCAAGCCTTTCCTAGAATGTCTTTCAAAAATTCTCAGCCTTTCTAAAGAACGTTTTTGTTTTATATTGATGCTTTTTTAATTGTAGTATTTATTTAATATTTGTTATATTGTATGAGATGGTCCTTTTACTCCTTAAGAGTAAAAATTAAAGTAACAAAATGAAAGAAAATCCATTCTGCATAAGTCACCATTAGGCAAGATACAAGCTTGTGCAGAATGTGGGTTCACATTGCTGAAACATTCTTGCACATTACCGCAAACATTCTTTTACTGTCTAGCATGTTTTCAATTACTTTTCAAAATTCCCACTACCGTGTGTGTCTTATGAGTTTCACACCGTCCTCTGCTACTCTCCTATTGGTAGCGTTTAGACAAGTGATGCAAGAGGGTGCTCACATGCAAATCTTAAAACTCAAATAGTTAAATGGTTGACTCCTCCCTCTACTTTTTCGTTAAAGCTTTCAGGTCCTCCACTTGCTCACTGTTGCACTAGTTAATGAGCCAGGAAGGCCCATGGTCTCCTCATCTTCTTCCTCTCCATCTCCATCACGTCCATCATGTCTAGCATCTTCACCTCCTGCAGTAAAATCAATGGCCTGATGCAGGTTTCTTTTGGAAAGGACCTGAGCAAACGCTTTGGCAGACCAGGTGTCAGAGGACCATTTCCTGCATCATTCAGTCTGTTTACATGCACAGTTAAGTCGAGTTGTGGTTATAACTTGACTAGTGCCATTTAATTGGACTTCTGTCCTTGTTCCATTATACAAACACGACAAGAGAATTGATGCTTTTGACCGAAGCATGTCTGTCTCCACTGCAATAGATGATAGACCCCTTCAGCTTGTTAGTATTGTATTCCTGTTTGACCTATTACATAACAGACCAAAACAATCAACCAACAAGTTATCTAACGACAAATTGGTGACATGTCCGGGGATTGAAACATGGACAACTTTACAGCGCAGTGCATTTCATGAGTGCTGTATTCTTTACATTTTCTACAAATGAGATGCGTGCTATCCCTCGTGTTTATGGTGTCATGCAAAGGCAGCTCTTGTGCGACATTATCCATGCAATGCAGTCCTGTGGCCTCAAAATTAACATGGAGGAAATAAAAGCAATTGCAACTGGCGGGTCACAAGTCAATGTCTACGTGCCCATGTCTACGGGTCACTGTTTCAAGGGAAGAAAGTGGCATCCCCAGCGGACATCCAGAGCAGAATTGGACAGGCAGTCGTTTGGATCACTCAAGTGGTGCCTTTGGAAGAAGCAGAACCCCTCGCACAAGACCCAAATCTGCCTCTTTCAGACACTCATTCTCCCGATACTCTTTTATGGAGCTGAGACATATGTCCTCCAAAAGTCCCAATTTAACAAGCTCAAGGTTTCCCAAATGTAATTCCTGCGTCAGATACTGGGAATTTCCTTCTGTGACTGTTAGAAACAAAGTCGTCTATGAGGGAGAGCGACTACAAGGCAACCATCAAAGAGCTGTTCAAAAATGACCACTGCAATGGCTTCTGTCGATTGTACACCACTTGGCTACTGCAACTCCTCTGCCATCAGCGACCACCCCGATGGAAGGTCCAGCGAGTGGCCCCAAAGAAAACCTGGCTCAAGAACAATGGCGAAGATATGAACAAACGCCATCTCAATATAAACGACACCAGGATCTTAGTAACTAATCACCAGAAATGGAAGCATGCACCGTAACAACGTCCAGAATCCAGCAGCACCTACAGCAGTGGACAGGCTCCGGGCCCTCCGCTAGGGATCAAAGAGAGAAGAGATCCGAAGGCAGACGAGATGCCATTTTCTTAGCAACTTCTTCCATTGTCGTATGATCTGAGCATGTTGTATCTCTGTTTAATACCCAGTATTACTTGATAATATTTTTTGTGATCATGTTTAAGAGAATTCTACTTAACTCCCGGCTCAACACAGACTAATGTGGTGTTCTGGTGCATGAACGGAAATGCTAGAAATCTCTATCTGACTGAATGAATGCACACAGGTCTTTTTGAACTCACTGATCCACTGAATAAGTCTCGGGTCATGGTCGAAATGATTCACTGATTTAAACACTGACCTGCTGAACGAGAGAGGCGCAAATCCCAGTCACGACCGAACCGGTTTCACTGACTCACAGAAGCAGGGGTCAGGTTCAGCCTGCATGCGGTTGCAAATAAGACTTGCACAATTCACAGATGTTTAAGGAGCACTTATCTCGATCATGACCCAGAGTATTCTCAGACTCAGACGCTGACTCAGTGACGGAGAGGCACGTATCTGTCTCGATTCAAGTGATTCAACAATAACCCTTGAGAACGAACGAAAGAGAGCAGAGCAAAACCTGGTCATAACAAAAAAAAAAAAAAGAAAGAGAGCATGACGCAGTGGCTGATGCCGATTTGTTCACCTTAAGGACTCGTTCAGAGAAGCCAAATCCTTTTGCTAATGCATCACGTCTTATATAGAAACATACAAGCTGCATCTTTATTGATCCTGAGCACTGCTGCACAAGCACTAAGAGAAGTCCCAACAGTGGGCCATTACGTGATGAAAATGAAGCCCTGCCTCTATGAAATTATTACAAGCAATAAAAAATGATTTGAAAATACAATGCGTCCAGCCAACAGGCAAAACCGCATTTATAGATGTTGGGGGAGAGCAGCCTGCACGGTGTGTACGTTACGTCCTTTAAAGTGCTGATCTTTTGGAAGGTCACCTGTCATGGCATAAGAGAGGCAACCAGCGAGTGTCGGCTTGATTTAATCCCCTGAGCCATATTTTCCTTATTTGCTTTAAACCTGGGGAAAATGCAGAGAGACTAGATCATCTGGTTTCTATAGTAACAGCTTGCACAGGGACTTGTACTGTGGAGCAAAAAAGCATGTATAGACATTGATATGGTGACATTTTCCTCTGATAAGATGTTTTTTTTTTTTTTTTTGGCTCTTTTTTTGTTTGCGTTTGGAAAATTCAGATTCTGTAACTAAAAAAAGAAATTTATGCTTCATGCTTTTTCAGTAACGGTAGCGAAGAAGTACAGTATTTGGACTAATCTCGCCAGGTCGTGCGAAAAAAATCTGACCAATCGCATTCCATCCCATCCCATCCCATCCCATCCCATCCCATCCCATCCCATCCCATCCACCTTCCTCCTTTCACCAACGTACTGTATATTCTAGCGCACTAGATTGCTTTCATTTCCCGCATAAACAAGCCAGTCATTTAAACCACACTGACCCAGACGCCGCCTTGCAAGCATCCGGTACACTCCTCATTTTTTTTGTTTTTTTTTCTTCAGATTTGACCCTTTTGTTGTCCAGCAAGCATGATATCTGAGCACCGACTCCTACGTGGGATCCCGATACCAATCGAATGCCACAGTCTGATTCATCTTTATGGAAGGAGTCAAACCATCAATAACTAGTAGGCAAGAGAATTTTTGGAGTAAAGACTTCATTTTAAACCACATTGTTTCATACTGTGCTGTAAATTGACCCTTTGTTTGAACTCAAATGATTCAGTTGAAGGTTTTTTGAGGTTTCCTTTTCCAACCTGTTGTGTTCCACACACAACAACATAATTGTATGGCCTATAGCACCTTCAGGGTTGAGGGTTTAAATCTCACCTCCAGTCTCTGTATGTAGAGCCTGGTGGGTAATTCTGTTTCCCCGTACATTCCAAAGGAATGCATAGGTTGGATGATGTGATTCTGCACGCATGTGCCTTGTGATAGGTTTGCCAACCCACCTTGAGCGCCAGCCACCCCCCCTGTGACCCTCCAATGGATAAGCCATATACTGTAGATCATGAATGGACGGATGGTTTCCCTTCACTGAAACTGCAATCTATTCCACCATGAGAGACAAGGGTTGGGTTGGAAGTGGCAAAAATCAACTGTCCTGCACTGAACATCCCACTAATGCTCTCACATACTTGAATGAGCACAAATCCACGCAACCATGCTTCAAAATCTCACCGAAAGCCTTCCCAGGAAAGCAGGAATACCTCTTTAATGGTAATGAGATGTTCAACAAGGACATACCATATAAGCATGATATTAAGGTGTCTACAAACTTCCCAAATCAACACCAAGCAGCAAGGCAGTTCCACTTGCCTTGGTTTGTTTGTAGATCCTCATGCTGGAGAGAAAAAAAAAATATTTTTTTCCCCCAACCTTATCTCTCTTGAGATGTCTCATCATTGTTGTCATCGCCGTCTCACAGCTACAGTCTGCCGCTAGTAGAAGCATCTGCTCTTGAGAATTGCATGAAAAGCCAGTCACATTCTCATCTACTCGCTTTTGCACTTGCTCACACTCGTTTGAAGACAGCTTTACAGCGATACACCAAGATTCTTTTTAAAGTACAAGCGTTGGGACACTTAAGTCGATCGATAGGTTCTGCTAGATGCTCGTCTCAGTTGTTCATTCATTAGGTTGACTTTGGCTTAAAACCAAAATCGTTTGGTATGGCCTAAGTGCATTCGCCTTAATGTCATCATAAATGATGCCAAAATATGCCCTTGGGGCACATAGTACTTGTGAGAGTTGGAAATGGATCTAACTGTACTTGAGAGCTGGCTCCTGGGTCCGTCTCCTCGACATCGTTTCAAAATAAAATAATTCACACTCGCCGAGGCCGATTAAGAAGGAAAGGGTGGTTCTAAAGAGGCGTATGAAAATACTACCGCTCTAAATCTATCCAAAATGATGTCAAGCCCATAATGGATGCCTTCATTATTCTCCTGATTGACTCACGATCTGATTTATGTCGTGAATTAATATTCAGCGAGACCGACGGAGGGATTCGGCAACAGATTCTCCACTTCGAGAAGTCGTCCCCCTGCGTTTGGAAACCCTCAATGCTCAAAATACCCAATTAACACAGGGAAAGATCTGGCCAAGCCGTATTCTGGGAAATCAAATTCCTTTTTCAACAGGCCTCTTGTAGGAAAGTAGGCATTAAGGCTCTTTATCTAATACATGCCAAGGATAATTAGGTTATTGCAGCACTGCCTTTTGTTACTCAATAATGAGGCCAGTCTCTTATGGATGCGTGGGAGGACACAATGACCTTGATGGTAAAAAGGATGCAAAAACAATGCACGTCACTGACATTCAAACTCAGGACTGTGGATAAAAAAATAAAAATGTAAAAAAATTCCCACCGCCGGCAGGTGCATCCTGATCACGTAGAGCGCGTTTGTAGTGCGGAAAGCTGATGGAAGCCGAGGACGCGGAGATGAAAAGGAATTTGTGATGAAGTGCGCTGACTAAGATCCTCAAGGAGACGTTGTAGCCGCCGTACCCGCACTTCCCCCTCATCCTCTTTTCTCGCGGCTTGGCCTCCTCTTCAGTTCTGCATCTCAGCGGAGGACAAAAACAAATCTGGACATTTATAAGTAATAAATAAAACCGCTGGAAACTTTAATGTGATCGACTACAGGGTGTTGTGATTGAGAAATACTGTTACTGTTATGAAGTTGATTTAATAGCACATCGTGAAGTGTTTTATTGCTCTTACACCACAGGAATTTCTATTCATCCTTCAGCCCACTGTCTATACTGTGTAGGGGTGGGGGGGGGGGTGTCTGAAGCATATCCCAGAGAACTCTAGGCACACCCTGCCAATCGGTCTACGGTGCAGGTCTTTGGACTGTGGGAGGAAACTGGAGTACCCAAGGGAACCCCACCAAGCATGGGAGAACATGCGAACTCCACACACAGAGACCAGAGGTGAGATTCGAACCCCCAACCCTGGAGGGTTGCATCTACTGCACTAAGGCAACAAGCTGCCGATTTGAAATCCCATTCCCTCATCGTCTATACTGCTTTATCCTGTATAAAAGGTTGCAGGGGCGCCTGGAGCCCATCCCAGGAGACTTGGGGCACGAGGCAGCGTACACCTTGAACGGGGGGCCAAACAATCCCCCTCGCCTCAGGCTGCTGCGGATATGTTTGCTTTAACGACCCGTGTTTTATCTCGTAGTGGCGTTCTACATTACGTCTTTAATGAATACCACCGCAAATGCTGAAGCACTGACAAAGTTTCGTTAAATTCTCTCCAGCCAGTTTTTGTTGGCATACAGTACAGACAATGTAGACATAAAGACATGATAAGAAATTATAAGGAATAAAGTATAAGAAATTCGAATTAATAGAAACCTTCTCACTTAATAGATATTTGCATCTGTCCTACTGCCAGAGGTGGAGTTATAAAAAATTATAAAAAATGAATCAACAGCCTCTGAGCAATCAGAATCCACGATTAAGCAGAGCAGTGTTATACAATAGCAAATGCGACACTCATAGCGTTAGTTTCTCTTTAATTAAATTTAGATGCTTGTACCAGGCATACTGGGCTTAACTTAAAGTTCTGTATCAGAAGCATAGTTGTTTAATCTGGATTGCATGTTCAGGACTACTTTTAATATAATTATTTTATGACCCATTTATGAGAACGAGTTATCTGTAATTGCAGAATCCTTTGTGTTTAAGTGAAAATCATTAAACTACTGATTAAGCAGACTCCTGGGAAATATAGTTCTCTGGTATTTATGCCAGACCTGCGCTTAAACAATTAATACCATGGTTTTAATACTGAAAGGTATTATATGCCTTGTTTAACTGTGTGTGTGTGTGTGTGTGTGTGTGTGTGTGTGTGTGTGTGTGTATAGGTGTGTGTGTGTATGTATGTATGTATGTATGTATGTATATGTGTGTGTGTGTGTGTATGTATGTATATGTGTATGTGTGTGTGTGTGTGTATGTATGTGTGTGTGTGTGTGTGTCTGTGTGTATGTATGTGTGTGTGTGTGTCTGTGTGTATGTATATGTATGTATATGTGTGTGTGTGTGTGTGTGTGTGTGTGTGTATATATATATATATATACAGTTTAGACCAAAAGTTTGGACACCCCTTCTCATTCAGAGTTTTCTTTATTGTGTTCTTTATTGTGTTCTTAGCCCAAACGCGTCTCTTCTGCTTGTTGCCTGTCCTTAGCAGTGGTTTCCTAGCAGATATTCTACCATGAAGGCCTGATTCACACAGTCTCCTCTTAACAGTTGTTCTAGAGTCTGCTGCTAGATCTGATCTGTTCTCTGTTAACCCTGATTGTATCTTGAAATAGAGAGGAGACACTCTTGGGACTGGGTTCCTTTCTGAGAGTTTTCTGTTTTAGCGCTTGTTTTTTTTGTTTTTTACTGCACTTTTTTTTCCTTTTTTTTTCTGAGACCTTTTTTTTTTTTTTAAATAAAGTTTGCTTTTTTTTTTTTTTTTTTCTTTGGTAAACCTTGAGAAGGTGTCTTTTTTGGTCTGTTGAATATATAGTATATATATATATATATATATATATATATATATATTATATATAGATGCGTGTGTATGAGTGTGTGTATATATATATATATGTGTGTGTGTGTGTGTATACTGTATAGTTTTATGATTATGTATATAAAACAGCTTTATGTTTATAAAGTCATATAAAGCCTATTTTTAATGTTGGTCCTCATTAAGGGGGAATATTTTAGGAATATTTTTTTAATTCAGCTTTTTAAAAAAGAAATAATATAAATTTCTTAATCTGTACCCATTGCATTACAAATTTGTGGTTAAGAGCTTGTGGTTAAAAACCTGCTAAAAATGTTCAACAGCTCATCCAGGCATCAGCAGGAACCAGTAAAGGTCACATAAGGTCATGTTGATTCACACCTACATCAGCGCGGCTGCAGGTCACCAGCAGGGCAGGAAATGAGCAGCTTTAATGGTCCTGAGCGGTTAAACGTCTCTCTAGAGGACAGAAGGGTGTGACATGGCCAGCCCTGAAGATGTTACATGTGCAGTTAAATGTACGTTATATACAGTTTGTTTACAGAAGGCTGACTGTTCTTATGAATCACTAAAGAAAGTGTGTGTGCGTGTGTGTGTGCGTGTGTGTGTGCGTGTGTGTGTGCGTGTGTGTGTGTGTGTGTGTGTGTGTGTGTGTGTGAGAGAGAGAGAGAGAGAGAGAGACTAAACAGTGTCTGTCGTGCTGTGGTGAGCAGAACGCTTGGCTGATTTTCTCTCATTAGCAGCAGAGCTGTGTGTGACGTTTCCTCCCTCAGCAGCCAGGGCGTCCATCCGTGTGGCGTCAGGAGGCTCGAGCTGCCGGAGCCCACACACAGCACAACAGCCTGGGCTTCAGAGACACACTTTCTCCCTTAATGCCTCCATCTATTGATCAGCGCTCTGTCCTCACACATCAGCACGGCGTTCAGCACAGACAACTCTGCCTCTCCTCATGCCATGTTTTCAGCTCGTCCATACACTGATGGAGAAAGCAGGGAATATCTGATTGGGACCATTATTTCATAGGAAGGTCCTTCTATCCACTATACTGTGTCTTAACATAAATATTCACTCCCTGAAAGACAAAATAGATGGCAAGATGAGAGATGAAAAGAAGACAATGAACGAGTGAGAGTGAAGGGGACAAAAGTGGAGTGAGTGAGATGGACAGAACACAAGGAAGAAAATATGAACGAACAAGAATTACCGCCATGAGATTGCATGTCTCCGTCAACCATTGGAGTCGAGTGCATGCATGTTTATTCAGAGTCAAAGGCTTCGTTACACATATATAGTATATATAGTGATGGAATGTAATAAAGGATATGATGAGTTTTTTTTTGGGGGGGGAGGGGGTAAAGTGGAAGTTATTGCTACCTACTATTGATATGTATGCGTCTAGTGAAAATATTTCAGTGAGAAGCATGCCGTATTAAGTTATAGTGTGTGTGTGTGTGTGTGTGTATGTATATGTATGTATATATGTATATATATATATATATATAAAATCCCACACACAAGTGTACACAGGACTGAAGGAGAGATCTGTCATATTGCACAATGAAAGTCACTTGAAGCTCAACAATGCGGTGGTGGCGCAATGAGAGGGAAAGGAGGAGGACCCTTGAGAGGAAATGAAGACGGTTGGCTTGAAGCTATGGTACGTTGTGTTCCAAGTTAACAACAAACCGGACTGTAGACACAACACTGTACGCTGTAAAACACAAGGCATTCCTGAGATATCACCCCGAAATGTAATCAGTTTATCCCTTCAACCGAGTGACAATTTTGAATAAATTGTCTTAAGGCGTTCTTGAGGTATCGCTTCACAAGAACTGGATGAATGGACATGAGATCAGAGTGACGTTGACCTTTTGACCAGCAAGCTGGACTCAGTTAATCAAAATGGATGTTTGTGCCAAGTTTTGAAGATATTCTCTCCAGGCATTCCTGTGATAACGTGTTCAAAACGAGACGGACGTGATGCCGCATTGACATTAGCCTTTGACGTCCAAAATCTAATCAGTTGGTCTTTGAGGCCAAGTGGAAATTTGTGCCAATTTTGATGAAATTCCCTGAAGGTAGCGCGGTATTAATGTGTTCACATGATAATAATACGGGATAATACAAGTTGACAGTGACCTTTTGACACCCGTTACCAAAACCTCCACAGTCCTTCCTGGAGATTAAGTGGTAATTTGTGCCAATTATCCCAGTCTGCATGGATGTGAGGTCAAAGTGACCTTGACCTTTTGACCACCCAAATAATCAGTTCATCTTTTGAGGCTAAATGGATATTTTTCTGGATAGAATATTTCCTCATGGTGTCCCTGAGATATTGCATTCACAAGAATGGAAAATACGGATGTATGGACGAGCAAAAACCCTAACACCTCTGGCTGTGGCTGTCTCCGGTGCAAAGGCATAAAAAGTTTTTTTGTTTAGTTTTTTTTTTTGCATAAAAAATAAACAAATAAATAAATTAATTAAATGCTATCAGTATTTGACTAAAGGAATTATTTGTTATTTTTTCACCCATTTTACATTGCAGCTATAATATATCAGGGTTAACCCCTAGAGGGCGCATTGAAGGGTTAAGACTTAGCTTTTGGACTCCGTTTCCCAGGGTGCACCTCGGTCAGGAGCCGGGACCTCTCACCTGAACCAAGGTTGCTAATTAGTGTGTTTTTTAAATAGTCATGGTTTTGAGTTAGTTCTTTGTCTTGCATCTGTTTTGTTTGGTATTGGAAACTGTTTTGCTAAACTGCTTTGAGCCAAAGATTCATGTTTTGTTCTTTCCTGTTTAGTTTGTTCGTGTTTAGAGTTTTATGCTTGTTTATTTTCTTTATTATTAAAACATCTTTAAGTCTTAACCTCTGCATATGATTATATGCTTATGCCTTGCCCACAACAACAATATCGTGACAGAATATAAATATATATTTTATTTTGCAGCTTAGAACTTTCCAGGTCTTAATTATTAAACATTTTATTTTGTAAAAAATAATTTAACATAATTATTGTTAATTTTCTAAAGTGTGGCAATAATCTTGGCATTGTATAATTAGGCAATATCACACAAGAGTGAGTGCTGTTGTGATGAATATCAATATGGCTGTGATGTGATGTCATGGGTATACCAGGGTACCCCTACTAATGATGTCACAGCCCTGTTGCCTTCATAAAACAGCTCTACAGACACCATTTATAAACAGATTATTAATTTTTTTTTAGTTATTTTGCTCAAACTAAACAAATCCTTCCGTGACTAGCGGAACTAACCGCGACTGGCAGAGCTAGCAACTGACAGTTAGTGTAATTAACAGGCATGAACGTAGTTTTAAATTCTTACCGGTACTATTTAGCCAAAAGGTGAGGAGAATTTCAACATATTCCCCTTTTAGAATATCAGCTCACTGGGTTGAATCTGAAATGGGGTTAAATGGAAGACTAGTGAGCTATGTAGAGTGCACCGTCCCTTATTCCACACACCAAGTAGTGCCCTTGATCAGGGGTTAGAGAGTGATAGGGGATTCATCTTTGTTGCCCTAAATAAAATAACTCAGACAGTTAGTAATTGCTTCTAAGCGTTGTTTAAGATAACCTAATTTTATCATATTATTTCTTATTGAAACTGTTTCCGTGTCTGGTTTTGAATGTGGGTTTTGGCAGGCAGCTGCTCTCTACTAAGTACCGCGAACCGCGCAGATCTACTTTCACTGTCAGTTAGTCTACTGTGATTTACGATTGTTAAAACACCTGTGACATGGAGTGATACATATTAAATGTCTGAGTGCTGTTATGCTTTATTATCACCACTCGTGGAATGTCTCCCGTCTAATCAGATTACTCTTTAGTCGTGTCCAATTCCTCCCCTTCACCACATTAAGGCTACTACTCCCACTCAGTAGGGGGGGACGAAGACCATCACGTGTTTCCCCCGAACCATGTGACGCCAGACGAACTGCTCGCTCACGCACCGTTGGGGGCGGAGTAACACACTCGCTGGACAGCGCTATCCGCACCTTCCGCCACCTCTATATATATTGAATGAATTCTGAATATATGGATTGAAACTCTATATATATTTAATGAAGATTCTGAATATATTGAATGAACTGTGAGAATATTGAATGGATTCCGAATATATTGATTGAAATATATATATATTGAATGAATTCTGAATATATGGATTGAAAACTGATATATTGAATGAAAAGTCTGAATATATGGAATGAAAAGTCTGAATATATTGAATGAAACATGACGTCATCGAAACACAGCGCCATCTTTAGGAAGGATGAGTGAGTCGGCGAGAAACTTGGTTGCTGCAATTGTGAGAAATGGAGAGATGGTGAACACATTGATGAGTGCGTGTCCGGCCCAAAGTGGTGGCACAAGCCGCACTCAGTATCAGACGACGGATGAAGAAATATATTCGCTATTTCACCGCGGAAGACCGGTGTTATGCGCTAAAATGCTCCCCTGCCACAGATTGCCCCCCCCTACATAATCTCTATCAAATATTATATTACAACATAAATTCATAAGTTTATTGTTATCAAATATGATATAACTATTATAATTAACCCTTGGCACGTGACAGGTGTCGAGACCATGAATACAAATTCTCATAGAATGTTTATTTTGTGGCACATTTATTTTACAGGGATTTGTCATGTAATACAAAAATGCTTGCAATAAATAAATATTCATGATGAAAAATGTAACGAAATTATTTTTATTATTAAATAAGCAATATCAAAAATACATCTTGTATATAAAAAATAATAATTTATATTTTTTCCCTATACAACATGTAATTTTTTATAATGCTTATTTTATAATCAAATCCATTTGGTCTAATTTGTAATTTCTAAATCATAAACCTCGAAATTTCTGTTCTAATATAATATTCGACGGAGATTAAATAGGGGGTGCAATCTGTGGCAGGGGGGCATTTTAGCGCATAACACCGGTCTTCAGCGGTGAAATAGCGAATATATTTCTTCATCCGTCGTCTGATACTGAGTGCGGCTTGTGCCACCACTTTGGGCCGGACACGCACTCATCAATGTGTTCACCATCTCTTCATTTCTCACAATTGCAGCAACCGAGTTTCTCGCCGACTCACTCATCCTTCCTAAAGATGGCGCTGTGTTTCGATGACGTCATGTTTCATTCAATATATTTAGACTTTTCATTCAATATATCAGTTTTCAATCCATAGATTCAGAATTCATTCAATATATATATTTTTTTCAATCAATATATTCGGAATCCATTCAATATTCTCACGTTTCATTCAATATAATCAGTGTTTTCATTAAGTTCATGAATATTTTCCTAAACGGCATGCCATAATATATATGCTGTAGTTTTATGATAAGGATATTATTTTTCCCACATTACCACACTCAAAATGTGTTTATTAAATCACACACTAAGATACATTTAACTGCCCTTCCCTAAACCCCTCCACCACCCTAACAAATAAACCAGGCACATGTGACCAAGAGGATGCAGCTGGGCCATCTATCTGCCTCCCCAGACTGGTGTTGAATGGAGGAATCGAGAGAGAGAACGAGAGAAGAGAAAGAACACAAGGAGTATTAGGCCTCTGAGTACAATGTGAGCACCTGGATACAGCTTTCCCTCAAAGCTCTGCCTTCATCCGGCCTGTTCCGGATACACTCCAGAAAACACGTATGAAAGCCCCTCGCTGTCTGGACTCCGCTGCCCCCTTCCTGAACCGCGCTTTCAGCTTGGTACCTCCTCTTCCTGCTCTTTGATTTTCCTTCATTTAAAAAATAATTACATCACGAGCAACCTTTAAAAACTTCCTGCGAAGCTCTTGGAGGTCAGAGTGAGCCAAGCTAATGACTTCGGGGAGAGAGTTATCTGGTAATTAATAAATGAGAAACTCCACTAAGAAATAGTGGGACAAAGAAAGAGGTAAAAAGAAACATGGGAAAGAAAAAGGATGGACAAAACCTCTCCATGGAAGGCTTTATTGTGTTTTAACTGTGGGTTAATAATAGTTTGGAAGCAAATATCACTTGTTGCATGGGGTGTCTCCTTTTAAACACCGACGTTTGCTTATTTTCATCATTCAGATGCGCTCAGTTGCTCTCCTGTGGCTTGTCAGGCGTCTGCAGCGGGAAAAACAGGCTGCTTATTCTCGGCTAACGTGCTAATGTGGCAGCCAGGAGGAAGCTGAACCATAAAAGGAACAGAAGGGCAGAGAGGCCAGTAGCCCCATGTGACACTCGGGAACAGCAGGACAAAAGGTCACCTACTGCCGGCCAGTCACGACCGAGCGTACAAAAAAAAAGAACACAAGGTCACCGGGATCATGACCCATGGATACAGTCTTAAAGGATAAAGTTCAAAGGCAGATAAAGCGACGACTCTATTGGACGCTCGCACCCGGTGAACTGTCCTAGTTCCTGTTTCCGACTGACACATGCCTATTGAGACTTCAAGATTGGGATTTGCTGACCTAACTCGACTCGAAACAATGTGTAATCATTTCAGCTGGGAAAGTTCTCCACATACAGTACAGAGTTACTCAGCTGCTCATTCAGATTACTGAAATAACCTGCGTGTGGATCACACCTTCAACGCTGCCAAGTTTTTTCTTGGCAAGACTTCTTTTCATAGCATCTAGATCACTCCCTTCAAAATGAAAACTCTTGTCTTTAAGACAGGGTGAAATCAGACGGGATGGAGAGTAAAATACGATGCGGCGGAATGAACACAAGCGGTACGGTAAAGTGCAGATTAGGGTAAAGCGACAATTAACCATTGACGAGAATGCAAACATGCGACGCGATCAGCCGGATGGCAAAAACCAGTGCTCTTCTAACTGTGCCAGAAGAGTTGAAAAGAAGAATTTTGATGAAGATGAGGAGTTCAATCCTGGCGTTACTGGCGCAGGGCTATACTGAGCGTCACGTTCCTTACAATTTGAAAGAACGCAGTACACAAGAACAAGGTCAAGCAGCGTACACTGAGCGCAACAAAGCTACAGCCTGGCAGAGGCTGAAAACAAATCTGTTCTGACAGGGATGACCTCAAACTCATTCAAATGTCACTCAACAGCCGTAAGATGACATCAAGTGACCTTCAAGCACAGACGCAAACTGAAGCTGTACGATGCAGGTTTCTAGAATGGGGTCTAAAAAAAAAAAAAAAAAAAAACGAGCCAGGTTGAGGTTTGCCGACGACCACAGGAATGGTAGAGTAGAGCAGCGGTTCTCATCCCAGGTCCTGCACATATTAGTATTTTCACCTGCTCTCCTACACCTGCTATTCAGTAAAAACTAATAACTGCTAATTGGTTAAACGTGCAGAGCAAGAGGTCTTCTCAGACCAGGGTTGGAAACCATTGCTGTAGAGACCTGGACTAAGGTCATCTTCTCTTGGCCTTTCATTTTTGGCCAAAACCGCCACATTCTTCTGGGTTATAAAGAAGGTTTGGTGATGATTTGAGGGTGCTTCAGCAAGGCTGGAATCAAGCAGATTTGTCTCTGTGAAGCACACACGAATTAATCCATGTACAAGGTCCTCTGACATTTCCAAGCTCAACCAAGTTCAACTGCCCGTCAAAAGGCTATTAATTAAGCGGAAACAGGACGTAGCGTTCAAGTCAAACCAGTACGTTTGATTGTGTAGAATGACAGACCACAATTCTGGGGTTAAAAACTCCCTTCATTTCTCGATATAAATGTATCCGCTGCTACACTAATGCACTCATCCCAGCGTTTCCCTAGTACCTGGATACCATCAAGGTAGGAAGCTTTCCCAGTTTGCCGCAGCCATGATCGGACTCCCTGCTTCATGTTTGAAACGCTGGCCTCCCAGGAACTGTTCTAATGGCCCAAACACATGGAAATGTCTTGGCTGTGAGGTCAGGACTGTAATAACCCCCAGTCGAGTTTCTTTGATGTGCAAGTGGTGCTGGTGAATGATTGATTGTGTGTACGGTTCCCACAGATAGATGTCTTTTCCACGATTAAGCCACAAGTTATCATTTGATGGTCAGTAATCAATGATTCCACTTGCCGAATGCACATGGGAACAACCGCAGTGGGCTCCGAGCCACCTCGGCCGTACGGCCTTCTTTGAGACCTACTTTCTGAAGAGTCTCATGATCGTATTGTGCATGATGACCCCTCTAAATGTCACTACGCCTTCATTCATGATCAACTTTTCATGATAAAAGTCCCAGTTCGACTTGAACACCATTCTTATTTCATGTTTATAAATTGCGGCCTTTTAAAATAACCAACGTTTAATTGTTTGTTTGTTTGTTTGTTTTTTTTGCTGCCATCATACTGGATTTTGCACAGTTTAACTTGACAACCTTTACAGTAGATACTGAATATGATGAAATTACTGTAACTGTGAACAAAACTGTTGAAAACCCCACTCATTTCCAGGGCATCTTCACTTTATTTATTGAATAAATTCCTAACATTTTAATTAGAAGTTAAATTTTGCTCTTCTTATTCTTTCGGCTGCTCCCATCAAGGGGGCACCACAGTGGACCATCCGACCAGCATACAACTTGAGGCACAGATTTCAAGGCAGATGCCTTTCCTGACTCAACCCTCGCACTATATCTGGGCTTGGGACTGGCACTAGGGATGTGGCTGTTTTTTTTGGGGGGGGGGGCGGGGGGGGGGGCACTGACTGGAAATGAACTGGGAACCCATGCTTTTTGCATGGCAGGTAAGAAACCTACCACAAACCCACTAATGCCTTAATAATAAAGAAATACCATTTAATTAATAACGGACATTTAAAATGACAGTTTAGAGTCATGTGACGTGACAACTTATAAGACAATGGGTGTAATACCGTCTTTCAGTCTATGGGCAAAAATAGATACCTTGGTTTTGGAATTAAGTCCAATTAAAGAGTTAATTCTGTCCTTCAGTAAAGATCTGATGGCTGCCACGGATTTCCCTCCTTGATGCAGCGCCGATCCGAGCGATACCCCTCACCTAATCGCTTAAAACACAATCCCTTCTTGAAGAATCGAGATCCATAAGGTAATCCTCTCCACCGTTTGAGCCACTCATCTCAGCCCTGGAGGACGGTTTCACGCCCGGATGCTTATTTGATTAAATATACCGAGAGCTTACAGCACTAAAGCGTGAGCCACGGCTCGCTGTGGTAAACCCTGTTCCAATTCAGATACAAGGACAGAACATATGCCTGGTGTGAGGCGGTGAAAAGTTCATAATTTTCCTTCAGCAGACTCATGAATCCACTCAGACGTTCTGCCCTGAGGGAGAAAAGCTCGGGTCTGAGATTGCTTCGGTCATTCAGATGGTGCAATATTGATTTCTGCAAACGCTGCCTGATTTGCAGACGGAATCAGCTAGCACTTGTCGTGTAACCTTCCTGAAATACAAGCGCTTAAAAAACCTCAAGTGAGCTACGAAGTACGGCTCTCTTCAGGTCGATCACCTGCTGTAAGATTAGATAACACCATGCAGTTAGCTTTATGGTAGATGTCATAATTGAGGTTCGACTGCTAAGTTCTAATATCCGTCTGTATAATGAGAATGCCGAATTAACTAAAAAGCGAAACCTGATATGATAAACATAATTCAATGTTCAAAGCATATAACATTCAGATGATGGAGTGATGATAAGACGTCAAGCGTTGTCAGAGATTATATGGTGTGTTGCACCAAAATCTGGCATCTTATATGCATCATATTGACAGTTTGTCTATCAAATAAACATTTTTTTTTTTACATCTTATACAAGATATAATATTCCAGATATTCTAGTGAAAATGATTTCATCATAACCTTACTGTAGCTACACACGTGGACAAAATTGTTGGTACCCTTCGGTCAATGAAAGAAAAACTCACAATGGTCACAAAAATAACTTTAATCTGACAAAAGTAATAATAAATAAGAATTCTATGAATGTTAACCAATGAAAGTCAGACATTGCTTTTCAACCATGCTTCAATGGAATTATAAAAAAAAAAAGTGAACTCATGGAACAGGCCTGAGACATCACTTTCCTTCGCTTCCTCTGGTCCATGTTGAGTGTGGTACATACCATGTCACCAAACAACACAGTGACGACCTGGAGCCCTATATATAGGCCCACTGACTGATTACAAGATTGTAGACACCTGTGATGCTAATTAGTGGACACACCTTGAATTAACGTCCATTTGGTCACATTATTTTCAGTATTTTCTAGGGGGACCATCATTTTTGTCCAGGCCTGTTCCATGAGTTTATTTTTTTAAATAATTCTATTGAAGCATGGTTGAAAAGCAATGTCTGACTTTCATTGGTTAACATTCATAGAATTTTGTTTAATTATTACTTTTGTCAGATTAAAGTTATTTATGTGACCATTGTGAGTTTTTCTTTCATTGACCGAAGGGTACCAACAATTTTGTCCACGTGTGTATGTCTACAATGCGGTCAAGTCAAGATTTTATTTGTATGCTGTGGAGCATCGTCTTTAAATTATTCCACAGTCATGCATAATTTCTTGGTCGTGTTTTATAAATTCATGTTTAAAGGAAGACACTCATTCTAATACTGTACTCTATCGTTTCTGTAATAACAGCTTATCCGAAAACTTGCTTGGTGTACTGTACATAATTTTTGGCTTGGAGCGAGGTCAGGACTGTACGGGATTGTGGCAATAGTTCCCAAGTTCCTGTAATGTGCAATTTGTGTCGGTGAATGTTTGTGTGCACAGATAAATGCGTCTCTTCTGCAAGTTGGTGATGAATTAATCCCTACATTTTTATGGTTCCCAGTTTGACTTGAACGTCCCGTTGTATGAAATGTGCTTGCAAATAGATATACAGGACATGCCATTCTTTAATACGTGAAAATTGGAATCACTACCAAATTGTTACAGTGTGGTATTACAAGAAGGAAACACGTCCCTAGAAATAATCGTGCTGTTGGTTATTTTTCTATAACTGCATTCCTATTTGGCTAATGTTGTGTAGTGGCCATGTGTATGGATAATTACTGTATATCTGTTGCTATTACACAAGACTTTTACAATATCCGAATGTCCTGTTCTTAATTCGTCATGTCACTTGGAAAGAGAAAGTTTTAACATTAGATCTAATTCTTTCTAAATAGCAAGCTCAATAGCAGCATCTTCTGGTTAATATTAGCAAGACAGCTTTTTATTCCCTGGCCAGTCTCCAAAAACTCCTTTTTTTTATTTTTAAGTCAATAATGATTAAATGACCGTCCAAAATCCCAATCATATGTAACAGTATTGCCATGTGAAGTAAAACCCTTATGAATGGCAATCAGCACCGGTTTGACATTTTCAAAAAAAAAATTCTGCATAGTTCTAGATGGTCCAAGTTCAGATTTAGTCCCAGAATTGACCTGTAATATAGCTCATGGATTGATTTATCTGTTCACCTTGGCCAATTGTTCATATAATTTAATCATTAAAAAAAAAAAGAAAAATCGAGAGAGAGGGAGAGCACTAACAAATGAGCAAAAAAAGCTGAGTCTGAGAATGCGTTCCTCCTTTAAGTAGTGAAACAGCGTGCCAAGGAAACGGCAGGCAGGCTCCCCGGCCGAGAGCACTTTCAATGCCATCAATGTGCACGACGTATTCAAATCTAATTTCTGAAATTAGAAATGCACTCTTGCCAAGCTAATGACTCTACTTCATTACAAAGTCGGCCAGAGTGGACTGGAGCGCCTCTTGCGCTTGGCAGAAAGGATCTGCCCTTTTTTTTTTTTTTTTTTCCCTGAAAGAGCTTTTTCAGACTTTAATGTCAAACTAAGAAGGCAAGTTAAAGAACTTAAAGTGTCACAAGACGTCTGATGTCCAGCTCTTCTATAGCGGGATGCTAACCCGACGCACCGGTTTCTCATTCTTTTGTCCCTTCCATTATGTAGAAAATAAGGTCTAAGTGGACATCAGTGTGTACTGAAGTATGCATTGTTATTAGCATAATTCATCTTTTGTGCTTTTTTTTTTCTGAACAAAAATTAAGCAGCACTTGGATTAATCAGATACAATGGCATCATGGAGCACAAGAAGAAATCAATAAATAGTCTGAAGGTTGAATATGTAAAAAAAAAAAAAGCATTCGCCAAAAGACATCACAGTGGAATTAGGGCACTTCGACAAGCTTGAATTTTATTTAATTTAGGTCACTGCGATATAATGATGTTCATAAATCATGCTTGGGCTTTTGGTATTCCATAATAAAAACCCCAAATGTCAAAAAATGTATCTATTAGTTTGTTGAACCATTTCATGCACAGCATTAACACTTATGAACAGGAAATTTAAGGTTGTTTAAATAAATTTTTTTGTTTGTTTTTAGGTGAATGTGATATAAACCAGCTATAAATCTTAAAAGTTAAAACCACTACTATAAGTAAAAGAAATAAAAATAAATAAAAAATAGGATTTCTGTTCCTCTCTTGAGAGAATTTCTTTAAAACCATTCTGTCCAAAATCTTCAATACTTTTTAGACAATTGTTATTTTGTTTTGTTTTAAACATTGCTTCATTTCAATTGTATCATAATCATTGGCTCATTTTATTTATTTATTTATTTATTTATTTATTTATTTATTTTAATTAATTAAGTTGTAACTGTGTACTTGTGACACGTCATGTACTTTTTTTTTTATTCAAAAGTGATATTTTTGAGTTATTTTAAACATATTTATTTATTTATCACCAACCCATCAATTCACTGTTCAATACATATAAGTTCGCATTATGTTCAGTTTCATCTAATAACATCTGGATTCTATTCCTGTTTTCCAAGTGCTTTCTGTTTCTTATTTTGTTCCTTTGTTCTGTTTTTTTTTTTTTTTGGTTTTGTCCATGACTTTAGTTAACCAAAATAATTTGAAAATCGACCGATTAACTTGTGGAAGAAAGAGACGCGTCTCAGTTGTTCACCAACACCATTTGCACGTTACAGAACCACATGTTTCATAGAGTTCCAGATGTGAAGCAGGCAGTCTGATCGTGGCTCAGCGTACTGTGAAGGCTTTCTAACTCGATGGCATCCAGTTTCCAGTTTTACTCTCAAAGCCGTGTTCTGCTATTCTGCACAATAGTAACAACAGAAAAGTCCTGATTTGACTTGAACACCCCTTGCTAAATCCACTTATTCAAATCTGAGTGCTCTGGTAGACGTCAGCGTCAATTACATCTCAGTAATAATAATTAACCGTGTGGTGTAGTGTTTTTGTTTGGTAAACTTCCTCATACCTACAGCACTTCCTGACTGGAACTATTTGCTGTTTTAAATGGGTGTGTGTGCTTTAACACCCTGAAAGGTCAGACAAACCAGCTGACTAAAATCTAGAGCAACGTAAACCAAAAATCTGAGTTTTAGCAGATGGACTTCAAGTGTATACAGCAGCATACGACAGAAGAAAGCTGTTTACTTTATTTCTAGGACACTTAGGGAGGTCCCCATTTTATACAAGTTTATCTGTGGCATGTGTGTGTGTGTGTGTGTGTGTGTGTGTGTGTGTGTGTGTGTGTGTGTGTGTGTGTGTGTGTGTGTGTGTGTGCGTGTGTGCGTGTATGCGCATGTGTGTGTGTGTGTGTGTGTGTGTGTGTGTGTGTTTTAGCTTACTGAAATCAAAAGTATCTTGGTTAACCTCTCACCGAAACCTTTTCTTCTCCTTTTAGTATGGGCATGCCTTTTTAAACTTTCATTTTATTAAAACCGTAACACATCTTTGAAACAGCAAGTAGCCCTGAAAGCTCTGAGCATCTTAACCATCTTTTTTTTCTTACTATAAACATACTGTATATACGACTCGTGATTGTGCAGTACAGGGTGACATTTTCTTTCAGCACAATCTAGGCAATTTGATGACATTTTAAAGCCGAGCATAATCACAGAGGCAAAGAAATAGAACGGATACAGATGATCGCGTGATTTCTACGGTTGTTTTCAGGTGTTTCTATGGAAAAAAAAAAAAAAAAATACATAATATGATCTTTTGGAGAGTTCTACATTTCCGCGATGTCGTTCCCGTATTCTGGTAGCGGTAAAAATGTACTCCATATAAAAGTAACGATGACTTGTTTGTTCTACCCGACATATCCGAAAGTCTGAAGCCTCCACCTTAACACACACATTCCATACTGTATAAGCACTTTTTTTTAAATCGTCATTGACCGACGCAGCAGTCTATATTTACCCATGATTCTAATCTTTATCAATTTGCTCTTTAGTTTTCTCAAAATACCGTGGTGTAGGGGGAAACAATCTTGTAGATTGTAATTATGTACGTAGATTAAAAGAAAATAGGAACAAAGGTTCACTCACTCACTCATCATTTATAGCACTTTATCCTGTATTCAGGGTTGCAGGGCCCCGGAGCCTAACCCCGGGAGACTTAGGGCACGAGGCGGGGCACACCCTGGATGGGGTGCCAATCCATTGCATGGCACACACACACACACACACACACACACACACACATTACGGACTACTGGAGAACTCCATGCACACAGAGACGGGAATCGAACCCGGCCACGGATCGAACCCGGACCCTGGAGGTGCTAAGCAACAGTGTGTGCAACCACTACACTACTGTACAAACGTTGTTCCATTTAAAGAAATCAAGGGGCTCAAAACTTTTGGACATTGCTGTGTATCTAATAAAATTTTAGCAATGAATATAATTTTATTATATAATTTTGTGAATTTAAATAATAATGCCAACATTAAGATTAAGACTAAATTGATCCTGTAATGGAGCAACATGATTACCTTACATCTATACCACTAGTGTCGGCGGACCTGGTCCCTATCCCAGGAGGAGGGGTTACACCCTGGACAGTGTGCCAATCCATTGCACACACACACACACACACACACACACACACACACACACACACACACACACACACACAAACACTCATTTTCACACTAATGGCAATTTGGGAAGACCTATTAGCCTGATCTGCATGTCTCTGGACTGTGGAAAGAAACTCACCAAGCACTGGGAGATCTTGCGAACTCCATGCACACAGACCCTTAGGAGGGAACTGAACCCAGGACCAGGTGGTGCAAGGTGATAGTAAGCCACTAAACAGTAAGCCACCGTGCCACAGCAGAAGGTACTTAAATAAAATGAAATGCAACAAAAAATAAGAACATTAAATGGTAAAATGCTTTACATTTATTCATTCATCTTTCTTTTACAGACAGGGTTAGCTCAGCGGTTATGGCATTGGACTACAGAACGTCGAAAGGTCCGTTGTTCAAATCCACCATCATCAGGTTGACCCTGTCGACCGGTGAGCAAGGTTGACCCTTTAACTCTCGCCTCCTCAGATGCATGACGGGATAAAATGTCCTGCAAGTCGCTCTGAATACGGGTGTCCGACAAATGATCTGTAAATGTCTTTAATGTAAGTGAAATCCTTCTTGGTAGCGTTCTCTGTGAATCACCGGATCGATACACACCCTGGGCAACATCTCTCTCTCCAATTGAAGCGTTGCCCTGGGCTGTTTACATATTTCCGAGCACTAAGTGTACGGCTTCATTCCTTCTCAAATTCTTACAGATTATACAGAGAACCTGTTTTGTCAGATTGCTTTGAGTCTTCTAAAGTAACCGGTTTTCCTCACAAGGTGTGACCAGAGTGAATAAAAACGCTTTAGAATTTTTGATTTTGAAACTGTGCCTCCAGATCAGCTGGAATCATGAAGCTTTTAGTGTATGCCTTCGTCCTGGTGCTGCTGTGTACCACCTCTGGTAAGAGCATCAATTTCATTTCTTAACTTCTACGCAATAAACTGAAAAAAAAAAAATAATATATATATATATATATCTCAAAAGAAAAAAAAAAGAAATTTACAAAAACACACTTGGTAGCTTTCAGATTTATTATTATTATTATTATTATTATTATTATTTTATTATTATTATTTAAATAATTTGCCATACTATAGTATATGTATTTTTGTGATGGAGTGGTTTTGGTTTGGTTCATTTCTTTTCGGCAGTGCATTCTCTGCAATGCTACACCTGTGAAAATGGGGATTGTAAGACCCCCATAGATTGTCCAACGTCCAGCAACTTCTGCAAAACTGTTGTGACATGTAAGTACTTAGCCCGGTCCTGTCCCAGACCTCTCTTCAGTCTGTAATAGTGAGTTTTATACCACAGTATTGCTGAATTCTTGAATCTGATTCAGTTTCTTCGATGGGATTATTTTAAGAGGTTTTTTTTTTTTTTTTTTTTTCAGAAATGTGTATAATTATTTATATAGTCGATTTATGTAAGGATTATGAAAGAAGCCAGTGTCCTGTCTTTTTTGTTTGTTTGTTTGCTTGTTTGTTTTTTTGTGTTATTGTTCTTGCCTTTTTTTTTTTAAAAAAGGAAAGTAAAAGAAAAAACTAAGACGATTAAGGGAACAGGAAACCATTGGGTTTTTAGCTGCTATTACTTATGGGAGTTATTTTATAGACATTTCAGACCAACAATGAATGTATTCATAATAGGAGGGGGGGGGGGGGGGGAAGTGACCTTATAACAAAAAATAATAACGTTATTAATTGCTCATTTACGATGACATGTTCTAGAAAAACAATTAAACTCATGGTGGAAACTATACCCTGGCTTTCTTTCTTACACATATTACAACTCGCACATCATCATAATCATCCATCTCTATCTTTTAATCTCTGTTAATTTTATCTATACAACTTTGTCCCCCCCCCCCCTCCCCTCTCACTACCTTCCTTTGCCACCTTGTAGCTGATGAGCTCCTCCGGACGTGTGAGGAATTCTGTGTGCCGGGAGTGAACACCTACTGCTGTAGCGAGGACCTGTGTGGTTGACGAGCAGCTCGTCACAGCCATGGAGCTTTACATGAATACAATATTCAAAGCGATCGTATAGTAATCTCTACTCTTACAAAACATGTACTCACTTGAATCCTTTTAAATGCTTAAATAAAGAAATCTATAAGTTACTATATACTTGCAAACGTTTTTGAGAAACCATTTGTTGTAAGGTTCATTTAAGGGAATGAAGACACAAATTGAATAATGTACAAACTCCCAGGCTAGACAGGTGTGTATCAGCGTCGGACTGGAGATGAAATACTTTGCTCAACATACAGTGCTGTGCAAAGGCCTTGAGCAACCCCACCCATATCATTTAAATGAAATTGAATTTGTGAGCAAATGTTTTTACTGTGACAGGCTGCAAAGTGTCTACAAGAACAAAGTGATTAAAAAGCCTCGTTTCCCCTCTCGTCTGTTCCAGCCACTCAGCATCATCAGTATACTAATCACCGTCTGATCATCTGTCATCATCTGCACCCGTTTCTCACTGGTTCATGCCTTAAAGTTAGTTCCTTTTAATGCTTGAATAGGTCGTAGGTCACCGTGTGGCTTAAGAAACAAACAAAAACATTCCTCTGAGACTGAGGACTCAGGTACAGGGACTGGATTGAAAATGAACATGTGGTCTTTTACATGCTGTAACATGCTGCTTTCATTTCAGATATTTTCTTCCCATATCAGGTTCGTTCAGCTTGTACCGAAAACCTGTTGTTTCAGATTGTTTCCAGGCTTCTGAGGAAACCGGTTTTTCCTGAGGTGTGACCAGAGTTATGAAAAAGATCGAACAATTAGCATATTTCATATTTTAGCATATTAGCATCCTCAAGAGTGCATTAAAAATACTAGAAAGTCTGGCTCTTCGGAGGGAAAAATGAAGAAATCTTTTTTTTGCACAGTAATAAATAGTTATGGGAAAAGTCTATTTGGTTTACGAGTGTTTTTGGAATACGAGCCTGCTTCCGGAACGAATTATGCTCATAATCCAAGGTTCCACTGTATATATATGTATTTATATATATATGTGTGTGTGTGTGTGTGTATGTATGTATGTATGTATGTGTGTGTGTGTGTGTGTGATATATGTATATATATATATATATATATATATATATATATATATATATATATATGTATGTATGTATGTATGTATGTGTATATATATATATATATATATATATATATATATATATATATATATATATATACTGT
The DNA here is from genome assembly GCA_013621035.1 of Clarias magur. Taxonomy (NCBI): domain Eukaryota; kingdom Metazoa; phylum Chordata; class Actinopteri; order Siluriformes; family Clariidae; genus Clarias; species Clarias magur. The sequence goes on from QNUK01000162.1 coordinate 1,288,712, forward strand.
TCTGCATGGTTTCACTTTAAAATCTGAATACTGAAAGACTCTTGAACACATTTGTTTGACCTCTGTTTCTTTATGAATCTGATCTTTCGGGTATATTTCATTATATAGCTTTTTATTTTTATTAGATGAACGGTATAATATTTCCAAAATATTGTCAACTTTGTTTGTCTTTTCATAACTAAAGCAACAACAGTTTTAGGAAATCTGACTGTCACCATCTCTCAGGGATTAAGATGGACATGCATCAGGAAGTGGAATTATCTTCCTGTGGATGTCTACACAATGTCCTAAGCCCTGTCTGTTTCTTGGGTATTTGGGTTGAACCCAATAAATAAATAAAGCAGCACAGTGACTTGGTGGTTAGAACTGTCGCACCTCCAGGGTTAAGGGTTCGATTCCTGCATGTGGGTCTGTGCTTGGTGGGTTTCCTCCAGGTACTCCGGTTTCCTCCCACAGTCTAAACACATGCAGTTTAAGCTAATTGAAGTCCCCCATCCAAAAAAAAAATAATAATAATTAATAAAGAATGGCTTCAGTAGAAGGATTCCACTCCATCACCAACTTTTACTTTAAACCAGCTTATAAATGAATAATTAGTGACAGTTACTAGATATTATTATAACCCAGCCAGAATGTTGGTAGCCAATGATTCTTCTAGAGGGTGACAGGGAAGCCACATCAAATTTTTAGCCTGGCAGCTAGTACCAGGAACCTTCTAACAGGAGGGTTGCAGGATAAGTCAATCCAATACTATTGTATCAGAGTATCACGGAAGACTGGAGGATCATTACAACCAAGACAAGGTATTGTTAACATATGCTCCTATAATGTACAGCTCTCGTGTGCTATTTCTTAAAAAAGTTAACGGACGGCTCAGAGCTTGTGTCTGTTGAGGCTCTGGATGAATGACACCTCAGGTGAGACATTTCATACCTTTTTAAAAATATATATATTTAGATGAATTATTTTCAAGCCCTGCCCCAGCAAAAAAAATAATAAATAAATAAAAATCTGAAGGAGGCGGTGCTTACACTATATGAGGTCACATAAGGGGGAAAAATCTAACTGGTTTGTTTACAGCTGATAAAAAGCAGGGAATGTTTTTTTTTTCTCCCCCTCCCTTTTTAAATGTTTTTTATTACACATTATTTTGTTAATTAGAATTTTGTTATAAGAGGTTCACTTTAAACCTGAAACATTTTTTGTGCCTGTAACTTGCATAAATTATGAATCTAAAGAGCACAGACAGTGTGTGTGTGTGTGTGTGTGTGTGTGTGTGTGTGTGTGTGTGTGTGTGTGTGTGTGTGTGTGTGTGTGTGTGAGAGAGAGAGAGATCCTGTCTTTGGGGCAGTTCAGTGTTTGAATAGATATAGGGCAACAGACAGGAAGTCACATGACCAGATTACTGTTCATAAATCATTTGATGGAACAGATGGTTATAACCATATTGCAGATATTCACAAATATACTGTACATACACTATAACCCATAACCTTTAGCCCAGGCATGAGTAATATATGCACTCGCATAACACACACACACACACACACACACACACACACACACACACACACACACACACACACACACATGCTACTGTACTTCATTTATCTTGTCGCATTCACAGAGAACTGTTTAAGCACTGGCAGGTTTGGTCTGTTGAACTGATGCAGCACTTCTGTCAATTTACAATTTATAATTTACAGGAAATGGCAGAACCTGCAAAGGCAGTTCGGCGAACCGGAGCTCTTTCACTGATTAGGAGAAAATATTCATAAGAGGAAATTGAAGTCCTGGAAAAAGGAAATAAAATGATTAAATGGGAGTTACTGTAGATCTGCAAGTATTGCGTTTGACAGTTAGTTTGAAATTTCCTCTATAATCATCATCATTCATGAATATATGAGTGTGCGTTATGTTTAATATCTTTAGCACACGACAAGCTTAAATTAGGCAGATGACCCCCAGATCAGATCATGACCAGAATAAGATGTAGATTATATTTCCTAGACACGGGGACAGCGGTCTAGACATGTACACTTTTTAATGAAGGATATTTATGGTTCTGTTTATTGTTGTTTCTGTTATGATGGGGTATTAAGTCAAACCGCAACTTTATAATGCGCAAAAATAACAGGACTGTCTGCTTCCTGTCTGAAACGCCGGCCTCCCAGGAACTCCTTTAATGGCCCAAACGCCTTGGAGTGCGGTCAGGACTGTATAGGGATGTGGCAATAACTCCCAGACAAGTTCCTGTAATTTGCAAGTGGTGTTGCTGAATGAATGTGTGCACACTTCCCACAGACAGATGCGTCTCTTCTGTAAGTTGGTGACCCAGTTTGGTCTCGGTTTGACGGTTTTAACACTTCTTATAATTTAGTTGGTTCTATTTCCTAAAGTATTTTCCAAACAAACCAGTACGTTCATGTGAACCACCAAGGTACTGACAAGGCAGTTACTAAAGAAAAAAGAATAAACACTGTATATACTGTGCTATATGTTAATAGTATTTTAGTATCCTGTATGAAGAAAGTGCAGTTTGTGTTAATTTGTATAGAGACCCGCATGATCCCTGTCTTGATGCTCAATCCTGTGAGCCTTTCTGGCAAGCTTTGTAAGCTATTCATCATAAACATTTTAGTGTAATGAAACTTGGCTATACAGTATTTAAGAGTAGTTAACGTGTATGTACTGTACTGTAGGTTGTTCACTTACTGTAGGTTGTACTTATATTTGATGCAGGTTATTTAGACAAAGTCTGCATGTTGAGTTATTGTTAGAGGACAGTAAATCTAATATACAGTACAGTGTACAGTTTTAATTTCTATACTATTGTCCCTTGAGAACATGTAATAAAGTGGTTGCTGAAAATGCTAGGGGTGTACTTACTTTTGTGAGATACTGTCTGTGTGTTTGTATATGTGTACTTCTGATTCTGCATAACTTATTTGTGTTTGTTTAACAGCTAACAACCTGAGCTACACTGGTATGAAGCAAAGGCACGGCTTCAGTGAGCGGCTTGTGCTCAAGTGAACTAATCCTAGAGAAGAAATACGGCCCCGCCCATTTTTTTTAATTGTGTGATAGATTTTGTACCTCAGCGAGGCGGCTAGAAACCTGGAGAGGTTCTTACATCAGCGCTCCGTTTGTCCGCCAGACATTCGTCACATCAATCATTGTCTGAAGAACAGCTCAAGCATGAATCTCTTCTGTTTTTCTCCGGTTGAACTTCTGGCTCTTCTTCCTGTTTTCAGATATCGCACAGTGGGCTTTAGATCAGTGTGGATGGATGGAAGGATGGATTATTGTAAGAGCTTTTATTATGATCCTCTGATGAATGGGTATTGGATAGCTTTGTCTTTGGAGATGCCTCCTTGTTTAGAAAATATTTTTTAAAAATCACAATGTGCTTGTGTACTTGTATAGTATTTTACTATTTTTCTTTAAACTACATAAAAAGGCACCGGTAATAATGATTCATCAAATTAAGTTAAGTTCAGGCTTTACTGTCGCAAAATACTTTATTCTTAATTCTATCCCAGCTTTTTTTTCTTTTTTTTTAGTAGGCCGGCATAGGGTCAACCATTTTGATGGTGATAAAAAAAGAGTTAAGGGCCCAACACAAGCAGCCTAGCAGAGGTGGGACTTGAACCAACGTCCTTCCAATCAGTAACTCAGAGCCATAATACATTGAGCCACCACAGTTAGTTTCTGAACCGAATAATCTCATCATGCATAATGGAATAAAAGGAGAATGGTGTAAGGGATAACCCCTAGAGGGCGCCAAAGCGCCTGAATCTTGTTTAGTTGTAGTTTATTTTGTTACTTCATTTCCCAGTATGCAACTCGGTCAGGTGACGTGGGCGCTCACCTGAACCGAGTTGGTCATTAGTTTCTTTATAAATAGCTTGCTTTAATTCTTTTGTTTTTGTCTTGCAACTGTTAATTTAACGTGATAATAGTCTGTAGGTTTTGTTCATGACTTCCGTTACCTTTGTTCGTGTTTTGATTTGTTTTATAATTAAAGTATATTTGTTTGTTTAATTCCTTTCTCTTTACATCGAGACCTCTGCATCTATGCCTCGAACGACCCCAATTCGTGACAAATGGTCTATAGCGGACAATGATCCATCGTAACTATTAAAGAGGAAACAATTTCAAGCACTGAATACAACCAAAATATGGAGCTGTTTTTTGTATCAGATATGAATTTTACCTAAATACAGTTATTTTCTGTTTGTAATTGTAAAACTATAACATGGATATGTATATTATGTTTCCTTCTGCTATTATCAATTACAATTTATATCTTGACAAAATTTATGCCACAATTCTAAAGTATGCAGTCAAAAATATGTATATCTATCTATCTATCTATCTATCTATCTATCTATCTATATATACACAGAAAACTCAGCTTCGTCATGATTCTTTTCAAAGGTAAGGTGCTGGTTCATTTGTTATTTTTTATTTTTTACTTTACAGCAGTGATTCTGTTAGTATGCTCACGCGGGTATCATTAGAGAGATGTTTTTTTTTCCCCATTAAAACAGTGTTTGCCTTGTGTATGTTAGTTGTGAAACTTAAAAAACGAGGTGTGGGAGGGAGAAGAAGTTTTACTGTTTAAGACGAGGCGAGGGGCTAATTACACACACACACACACACACACACACACACACACACACACACACACACAAACACAAACCCGCATACAAATACATGGAACCTGCGGGCACAAACAGAAACACTTAACTGTCTGTATTTATTTTTACTTTTTTTTATGTTAAGTGCAGGTTAATTTGTTTTATTCTTACTTTATATGTTGTATAAATTTTTTTTATGTATTTATTGTTTTGGGCTGTACAACGAATAATTTGAGTTTTCATTATTTCTTATGGCAAAATTAAATTTGGTTTACGAGTATTTTGGAATACGAGCCCGCTTCTGGAACGAATTATGCTCGTAATCCAAGGTTCCACTGTGTGTGTGTGTATATATATAAAATCACAAATTGATGGATTTGATTAAAACATTTGTGGAAGAGAATAGTAATATTTCAAAGTTGAGTGGGTGGGGCTGGAATCATGTGTTCAAGTGAATCCAAGCTGTCAAAAAGAGAAACCTAAACTTATGAATAATGAAATCATAAGGAGGTGTTATTATTGTAGGAAGATTATAATCAGTAATGGAATGGTGTGATACCAGTGTAACATGGAGTTATAGTACGTGTTTAGTGTAATGCATACGTCTTCTCTTTGTAATTATTAATAAGTCTACAAAATCACTTATACTACAGACACTAAATAATTGCTTATCCACATCTCATATTTCTGTACCCCCTGATGTTCACAAGACACCAGCAAGGATGGCATGGTGGAAAACGTTAAGGCATATTGCATAAATAACAAACAGTTTGTAATTGTAAATAATACATTATATTACTAGATGTGCCCTCGAATTTTTTCGATGGAAGTTAATTGCACACTCATGTACTGCGACATCTGTTAAATTTTGGAATGAACTTTTTACGTCATGAAGAATCTGAAGAGATGTACAGAATATATTCTCTTCAGATTCTTCAGATATGAGAGAGAGAGAGAGAGAGAGAGAGAGTTTTATAAGACTATATATGATTAGTGACATAGTCGAAGAAAAAAATGGTCCCAAGAAGGTCTTAATGAAAAAAGTGAGAGGGTGAAAGTTTACGCATAAAAAGGCATCTCAACATTTTCAACATCAAATCTTATAATGTACATGAATTACTGCTCATTTGTATCTGGAATATATTGTTTTATTAAATTAAATTTACAGTATTTATTAGACCATGTAGTTTAGTGACCTATAGACGAGCATCAGGAATAAAGAGTATCATCCAGAAGGTTTTGTTTAGAAAACAAATTTATATTGTTGACATTAATTAAAGAAAATGTAAAAGAACGAAAGGCAGCCAACACAATCCCATAAATAATGGCAAATAAAATGAATCACTCAATTAAGATAAAAGAAATGCTGCCATATAAACAGAGAACAAGACATTCAGTTGAAGGGAAGCTGTACGCAGTAAACAAACACCTCAGATGACAGAAAATTTAGCTCATTATTTTAAATATTATGGAACATTTTTATTGGCAAAGAAGAAATAAAAAATACCTCCTGCTTTTATGCTGATAGTTTGTGCATGTTTCTAATAGTTTGTTTCATGGAGTTTATGGGTGTCACGTGTGCAAGTACGCAGCTACAGGCGTGCACTGTACAGGTAATCAACATACTGTATATACTTAAGTATAAAGAAAACTGTGTGTTAAATCCAGCTGAACGTTTTACTCAGGTTTGGCTTACACAAATATTTAAATGCAAATTTAGTGAGTGATTTGATAAATGAGGTGCTTTTAAACGTTTAAACTTTTAAACAAAAAAATATATTACTCATTAGGGCCCAAGCACTATAAGGTGCGCAGGACCCTCTTGTTTTTCGAAGGATTATTTTTTTCCAACCTTTTGGACTTTTCGGGGGTCTTAACATGCTCAAAAACTCATGAAACTGCCATCAGGATGCCTGAGAGTCTCGTGGCCCAGGGCCCCCAGGGGCCCCCACACGAGATTTTGCTCGATAGCTCATACACACTTTCACGTAGGCACACAAAACTCGGTACACATTTAGAGCTCATCGAGCCGAACAACTTTTGCGCTGCATGTCCTGGGTTCAACTTAACAGGAGGCCGTTTATTTTGGGTCGTTTGCAAACGCACCCGATGGATTTTGATATACTCCTCCTAGGGAATTTATACAATCATCACCAAACCTGACCAATGTGATCTAAAGACATTGAGGATGCAAAATTGCGGAGGGATTTTCGATATCTCAAACGGGCCAGCCGTGATAATGTCTTAATCTTACACCGAAAAATGATTAATAACCTTCTATGTGGCATTATATTGAGTGACATTATATGCAGTGACACTTTCTGTGACATCACGTTCAGGAACATAATAGTGTGAGGCTTATTTTCCAGCATCTGCAGCCTATTGTACACACATAAACATCACAAATGTTAACACTCACTTGCGCACACACACACACACACACACACACACACACACACACACACACCCCTCTTTCACGACACACACACACTAACGCACTCAACAAATATTTAGGGCCCAAACTGACATTAGCCCTGTATAGTGTGTTATGTGTGCAGGTTGTGCGGTGCAACCGAGTGACGATGGCTTTTTCGAGGTCTTAACACAGTCATATAACACAGGTTGTGCGGTGCGCCCGGGGTGGCGATGGACCCGTCATCGTTGCTTACAACTATATTTACTCATTGAAATACTTGGAAATTCAAAATTTCAAGATTTATTCCAAGATTCTATTTTTCATTTGTGAGTTTTTCTTTTTTTCTTCTTCTTCTTTTTATTATTGTGATTTTTGTCTAGCTCAGTGAAGTTATCGTATATGGTTCCTTGCCTGTGTAGGGTAATAATAATTTGTGTTTATATAAAAATATATAAAAGAACACAGATTTTATTTCAACATAAAAATATGCAAAAATACTTTTTTCTACAAATTTTCTGCAAATATACATTTATTCTTGAGGTACTGATAATGACACTTGTAAGAAATATAACAAATGTACATAACAAAATATGTAACAAATATCCCACACATATCAAAGTCCAAGCCAGGCCAGTTTAAAGCAGTCATTTAGGCAACCATGAACTCTGATAAAACAAATAAAAACCTTTTATTAATGCTTTAACAAGTATCTAGAACAGGTTTAAAACACATTTTGTAGTTATGCATGATGTCGCCATATTGAACGCAAAGGGAAGTTACTAAATGTGCAATTCACTCGATTAAGGATCAAGTAATTCATTAACATCATAAAAAAAATCATTTATTAGTTTCAGTAAATTTCATTTTGACAAACGTTTTCCACTTTCATTTTCATGAGTTGTTCATTCAACTATAAAAAAGTTCCACCTCTGTTTGCATTTTTTCCTCATCAGCATATTTTACAAATCACCTCCAGTAATTCCCAAAAGGAGCAACAAACGTACAGTTATTTATTCTCTCAGGATGTGGGTACTAGTGTGGAATAAAATGACTTACAGTTCCTGGTATCTTCCTGGAGATACAATACTTCGATAAACTCAGCGTCCTAACCAGATGTCCTACCCCTTTGTCTTCTTCACATGTAAGCCCCCTACCAGCTGTCCTGTCGCCCAGTCTCTCGTTAAGTATGCATTAAAAGCTGCACGGAAGGAAATCCTGTGACTTCATTACGTTTTGTGTGAGATCTCGATACATCCTTAATGAGTAACTCGTAGTGTGAATCAGGATTTACAGTAAATCTCCCTGTTTCCATTGCTTGGGCTAAAGATCCCTTGAAATGTGTACTTAATTTAGACCTGTTTCGTAAACATGAAACATTTTGGCTACTGAGTTATGTGTTATGGCACATTTGTATTTTGGTTTGTAGTGGGCATATTTTAGGACACAATTCTTTAAAAACAAATTAATATTCCGTGCACTGATATGCCTGATGTGGGCATTTTCAGTTGAGTGTTTATATTTATAGTTTTGCCTTTTGTATTTAACTTGTTTTCCTGTGTTTTAATAGATATTCTCGTTACTTGAAGATTAATGCTGCCACTTATATAATATTTGTACTGCTTTTTGTTCTGAAAACCAGAAATCAAATTCATAATATTGTTTGCTTATGTTAAGAGCATGGGTTCTGTAAAATGTACTGTCATGCTCAGTAGATTACTTTATCTTGAATAACCTAACTCTCGTCTTCTTAACAGGCGCCGTGCATGTGAAAATATTTCACAGTGTCATGCCCCGCTTAGGCAATGCTAGCATGGAGTGCGTCATCGGAGTGTTTCAACATGATGCAACGCAAGCAGACGTCACCAGTTCGGAGTTAACTCTGCCTTGTTAATGTCAAGTTAATAAAAACCAAAATGCAGCTTATCATCTACACTAGGGACTCTTCATTTTTATCGATTAAACATCATACAGTAAACCTAACCATATTGAGAATTCTATTTTTTTTTTTCTCATTTCATTAGGAGCATGTAGCATACAGGTCCAACAGGACATAAGCTCACTAATAATAATAATAATAATAATAATAATAATCTGTGTTTTGCTGATTTGATTCATAGTCAAAAGTACTGTCTGAGCTTATGTTCTATCTATTTACCTATCTGCCCCCTTGCACTGTCACCTTGCACCTCCAGGGTCTGGGTTCGATTCCCACCTCAGGGTCTGTGTGCATGGAGTTTGCATGTTCTTTCCCTGTGCTTGGTGGGTTTGCTCCCGGTGCTCTGACTTCTCTCACAGTCCAAAGACATACTAATGGTGTTCTCAAATTGCCCATAGTATGTGAATACTGACCGAAGATCCTACCATGATTGTAAAAATTGGAATAAATAAAATGGTTACCACTGGCTTCCATGTTGCCTAGTTGGACTACAGAGGTCTGTCTATCTACAGTATCTATCCATCCATTAATCCAGTTTTGTTTTCTGTGAAACAAGTTTCATAACAAAATGACGTTTGTAACATTTGTCTTTGCCAGTATAATTGCATAACGTAGGACATTACAGCATTGAGTGGCATAGTGATTAGAACCGTGGCGTCACACCTCCAGGTTGCGGGTTCGATTCCTGTTTCGGGTCTGTCTGTGACCCCGTGCTTGTTGGGTTCCCGCCAGGTTCTTCGGTTTCCTCCCACAGCACAAACACATTCACAGCTAATTGGCATTTCCAAATTCCCAGTAGTGTGTGAGTGTGTGCCCTGTATGTGAGAAATGTATGTACGTTCTCACAAATATGTCTTGTTTTGTTCCTCATTCCATGTACAGCTCTGACAGCAGGTCCGGTAAATAGAGCAATGCATGTGATTTAAACCAGAAAACCATCTAGCATTAGTTGTCATGCGCACTCCTAACACGACCGTTCACCATCCACGCTACAGGGCTAGCTGCTAGTCTTCTGGTCCGTCTCTGTTTGTTTGTGACATTAGTATTTAAAAAATGCATTATTATAATTCATAATTAATTATAAAATAATTATTTATTGCTAAATGAAATGTTTTTAGTACAGTCTCTCGTAGTCCTATATGAATAAGGTGTAGATCCTTAGAGTGTTCATGTGGCACTATGCACAGGTGCATGCTGGGAAAAATATGCACATAATAAATAGGTTTTAAGTGTAAAAAAGGGCAGGTAAAAAAAAAAACCTGACTATAGACAATTGTTGAGTGCAAAAGTGTGCACACCCTTTGGAGAAAATCAAGAACGTGATTTGTAAAAGCAGGGTGTTCTGTGTATTAGGTTTCAAACATGATCTTTCATCCACAAGTAGATCTATAGTACAAAAGATTGTGTGTGTAATGATAGTGAAAGTAACAAGTTTCAAACAAGATTGAAAGTTAATTTAAGACTTTAGGTGTTCATTTGAACTCTAAACAAGTTAAATCAACACTGGGGATTTTAATGTGTAAATTAAAGATGAATTGTAAAATGCACAATATTAAATGTAAGATATTCTCAGATATAAAAGGAGTGCAAACTTTTGCACCCAGCTGTATTGCTCAGTAAAGTTCAAAACTGTTTTGTAACTGTTTTTTTTTTTTGTATGTATGTATATATGCTTCATAAAATGTAATTAAACACACAAAATAGAGTCTAGTAGCATATTAGATTAAAATTTACATATTAATTTATATATAAATCTATTCCTTCCTTCCTTCTTTCTTTCCTTCCTTCCTGTCATGCTTTCTTCCCTTTCCTAAAAAAAAAAAAAGGGAAGAAAGCATGGCAGGGAGGAAGGAAGGAAAGGGAAAAGAAAGAAATGATAAAAGGAGGGAGGAAATGAGAAGAGGAAGGAGGAGAGTAGAAAGGAATGAATTGAAAAGAAAGAAAAAAAAGATAATCAGACTGAAAAGGAAAAAAATTGATTTTTAAAAAAGAAAGAAAAGAGGACCAGAAGAAAAACAGGGAAAGAAAACTAAGGAAAGAAGATAGGAAATTCTTTCTATATACTGTATGCTTTATAATAAAGGATTCTATTAAATGAATCATATCAATACATGAAGTCTGTTTATTTCTGTACATCTGACTGATGGAGTTGGGGTTCAACACCTGGTTTGCACATTGATCTCGTTTCAGGATCGACAGAAATTACTTCTTATTTGTTTGTTTGTTTTTAATCACCTCGGTTAATATGATGACTACTGCAAAAAAGCAAATAATTATGAAATATATTTTTATAAAGAATTTGCTGTTAAAACAACACAAAGTCTAGTATGGAAAAACACCATCACATGAACATGTGCAGAGAGAAAATGAGCTTCCTGTGCAGGTTAGAAAATATCTGTGTGTGTGTGTGTGTGTGTGCGTGTGTGTGTGTTGCACCTGTGCTTTATTCTGCAGACATCAGTAATGTGAAATGTTACATGTTCTTGCATCAGCTCAGATTTCAGCTCATTTTGGTTTGGATCACAGCTTTCTGTTCTGTTCTGTTCCTTTAACAATAAAAAATGTCCCCAAGCAGGTTTTCAGGCACCGAGACCAGAGCAAGCTGTCAGACATGAACACACACACACAAACACACACACACGAACACACACACACACACAAACACACACACACACACACACACACACACACACACACACACACACACACACACACACACACACACACACACACACTTATATCAGGATGCTGAACACACACAACACACACACACACACACAGTTATATCAGGATGCTGAACACAACACGAACAACACACACACACACACACACACACACACACACACACAGTTATATCAGGATGCTGAACACACACGAACACACACACACACACACACACACACACACACACACACACACACACACACACACACACACACACACACACACACACACACACACACACGTGTCATACCACACACACCATCACTTACTGCTGCTTTCTCGTCAGCATCTTTTAGTGCACAAGTATTCTACACAAGATCGACTAAGAATACACAGGCAAAAAGACTGACTGAAAGAAACATATCAAAAAGAATGATGAGAGATGATAAAAATATGAAAGACAGTTGTACTAGAAGGAATGAAGGAAGTACAGTATAGAAGGGAGAAAGAAATTTTAAAAATTATATGCAGAAGAGAAAGGAAGAAAAAGAGACTAAAAGAAAAAAAAGAGGAATTGAAAAAAAACACACAAAGGTAAAGTAAGAAAGAAATAGACAACTATATAGACTGTAAAGAAAAAGAAAGAAAATAAATACAAATAAAAGCCTTTCAGGAACAAAAAATAATGAAAGAGAGTTAAGGAAGTAAGGAAAGAACAATGAAACAAACACGAAAGAAAGAAAGGGAAAGAAAGAAAAATATCGAAAGAAGACAGGAAAAAAGAAACAGGTGATGAATGTATGAAAGAAATAAACAGTTGTACAAGAAGGAATTATAGAAGGAAGAAAGAAAGGAAAAAATTCCAGGAAAGAAAGAGAAAAAAATGATGGCTATAAAAGTAAAATGGGAAAAAGCAAAAAAAAGGTAAAGTAAGAAAGAAAAAAACAAATACAGGCAGGAAAGAAAGAAAGAAAGAAAGAAAGAAAGAAAGAAAGAAATTAAATCAAATCAGTGAATACTTTAAATAGCTGACTGATTTCCAGGTTTTTTAGATAAATTCAGAGAAAACTCTCTACACAGTAACCTGATTTTTATTCCAGATTCGGTCTATGGCTTTGTTTATTTCATGATGAGGTTCTCTGCAGCTCTCAGATTCAGTGGTTAGTCAGAGATCATGACTGCCTGGTCTAACCTCAGCAGAAACACACACACCACCCTCTCCTCCCTGTAGTGGTTGCAGCATTTCAGAGTGAAATCCACCTCCAGCACGTGTCCTCAGGAGGGGCTGCCCCAGTGTACAGTCACCTGTTAGGGTGAAAGAACGCGGTTGACACACCGATGCCCCAGTGTACAGTCACCTGGTGGGGGACAGCAATGCGGTTTACACACCGATGGGTTCAACTGATTATAAGCAGCCTAAGAGTCAGACGTACCACAAAAGAAAAAACTAGACACACACACATACATCATATCATATCAACGTCCTCCCAATGGCCTTCTGTTCCTTTTCATTCTCTGCGAATTCTCTCCATGACAGACAAAGATGTCTGAGACAGAGGCAGGAGACACATCAGGACTCATAAAGAGAAGGCTGAAAACTCATCTCATCTGTGTTGACACTGTGTGTGTCCTCACCTGCGGGAAGGTGTGCCCTAACACCAGCATGGATCCTTGTAATTATGTTCAAGGGCTTGTTTCTAAATAGCATTTTACAGACAAGTGATTATTTCATGATCTGGGAGAGCCACCTGTCACTTCTAGTTAATCCACTTCCTGTTTCATCCTGTACTTGAACTCCACCCTGCACTCTAGACTCCATTCAGTTTGCAACACCCCCCCCCCCCCCCCCAAAAAAAAACTCATTCACACAGTTTGCATGATCATTTGTCTGATCAGAACCAGACCAGACAAGAGAGAGACAAGGAGAAATAAGAGAGTCAGACAGAGAAAAATTATGAATTATACTGAAAGAAAAAAAGCCAAATAAAAAAAATTAAGGCAAACAAAGTAACCAAGCCAAAGAAAGAAAGAGAGGGAGATGTCAGGAAAAAGGAAGAAAAAAAGGAAAAATGACAATCAAGAAAAGAAGCAAAGGAAAGCGGGGAAAAAATAGAAGACAATAAAAGGAAGAAAGAACTGTAGGAAGAAAGAAAGAAAGAAAAAGAAAGAAAGAAAGAAAGAAAGAAAGAAAGAAAGAAAGAAAGAAAATAATAATAATAATTAGGGGATCTGGAAACCTTGGGCATGAACAAGACAGGGTGCCAATATATTGTAGGGCTATTAATAATAATAATAATAATAATAATAATAATAATAATAATAATAATAATGGCATTTTGAGCTCTTAACAAATCACAAAGTGAAAAATCCTTATTGGCACAAAATAGACGCATGTTATAAGAGAGCATTAGCAATTCTCATTGAATAAAATTGGGAGACAAACAAAACAAAAAATCCTGCAAATGACAAAGGAAAAATATGACCAGACATAAACATTTAATTCACATAAACAGGATAGGGAAATCCTGTACTGTACATAAACTGTACTATTGTAATTGCAATGCTCTTTAGAACACTATACTGGAGTTTTAGGTGTAATTTATAGGGGGAAAAAAATTTATATGAAAAAAGTTTTATTTATATGGCACTTTTAAGTGAACATATTAACTATTACTGTTTACAGAATTGTGAACTATTATTGTTCACTATTATTTAACAAAAATATATTTTAAAAAAATGTAACTAAAAAAAATTATAATAATAGTAAACAGAACAACACAGGCCTAAACTGGAGCCTTGTGGGATGCCCTTGTATTTTTTTTTTTTTTTTGGCTTTAAAGGATCTCTATGAACCAAACACAGAAGAGTCAATCAAAAAAAGATCTAAACCAAACATTAGACCATGACTATGTTTTCAAAATATTTCAGACAATGAGCATTGTTAAAAGCGCTATATAAAATTGAAAATATTATATATAACACCTAGTTCAAAAACCTTGTGGATAAAGTCAGTAGTTTATGTTTAGTGATGGCTCTCGAATGTCAGATGATAATTATAGCAACGGTAATCTGCTTGAATGCCTGTGAGCTAATTACAGAAATTGCTTCTAAAAAGAAGTAAACTGTGTGTGGGTTCAGTTCTTTTTTTGTTTTTCCACCTTACTTGTGTTCTAATTTGGTGTAGAAAATGTCAGCTGCCGGAAATGGCACTAAAACTTTTTGCACATATTATAATTTGCCTCACTGAGTACAGTAGATGAAATAATGACACTATGGAGCTTTGAGTGAAATGATGAATGCAAATGTAGTGGTTTAATTGGTTAACACACCTACACCTCCATACCAACTATCTAATAATAACTTTTTTACGACGACGAAATCAGTGTGGGAAAATCCCCACCCACTAAATGTGCTGAGCAGGTGGAGATGAGCCGCCCACAAGCTCATGTAGGTCATCAACACGAGTACAAAGAGGATGAAAGTAAAATGTGTGGCACAAGTCGAACCATCATTATTTAATACGTGCTTAATAAACTTTATTAAATTCTACAAACTTATGTTGACATAAAGTGTATGTTTATTAAAAAAGTAGACTATGTTTGTGTGTGTGAGGGAAGATGGTCTACTATATGCGAGAGGAGACACATTAAATAGTTTAATTGCACAAAAAATGAGCTAGACAGGAAAAAGCATGTTGAGGCACTACAACAATGTACAGTGCTGTGAAAAAGTATTTGCCCCTCACACTTAAATGATTGAGATCGATAAACAAATTTTTATATTCCTCATGTATAACCTGAGTAGTAAAAATGTTTTTTAATTAATTAAGAGAAAAAAAAAACCTGTCCAAACCTGCCTGGCCCTATGTGAAAAACTAATTGCCCCTTATAACTAATAACTGGTAGTGCCTCTCTTGGTGGCAACAACAGCAATCAAGCCTTTGTGATAACTGGAAGTTTGTCTTTCATATCGCTGTGGAGGAATTTTGGCCCACTCTTCCTTGCAGAATTGCTTTACTTCAGTCACATTGGAGGGTTTAACCTGCCACACATGTTGGTAGGTCGCTCCTGGGAAGGTTCACCACTGGAGGTCTGCAACTAACGATTATTTTGATAATCGGTTAGTTGGGTGATTATTTTTTCGATTAATCTGAAAATCTAAATGCTTCTTTAATTTGATGTTTTGCTTATAACTATATAAAACCATAAATCAGGGTATTAGTTATGTATAAAACTAAACTTAAAAAAAAAATGCAAAAGCCACATATAGTTTAATGATCTTTAATTTTTACATTTTAAACCTTAAATTAAAGACAAAGTTTGTTTTTGATCACTAAAACTAATCTAAATATCCAATATCCAAAGCAAAACAATTAATGTACTCATATTGGATGGCATCTGTTATAGTGGCTGCTTGTTGTGGAGTGCATGGGGGATTTCTTTTTTGAATTAACTCACTTGTGCTGACTTGTCTCTTTCAAAAAAAAAAAAAACATTTGAGTATGCAAAATACAGTTTTTTTTATTATTATTTAATTTAATTTATTTTTTTTTTACAATAATTGCAGATCTTGCCAGCTGATAGAAAAGGAACAGCCAATCAGAAGTAGTGTGTGGAAGTCTGTGATTGGCTGGTTTTGTGGCAGTTTTGTAACACTGGACAAAGTTAAGCGAGCGTACAGGCAGAGTCGAGCGCGCACAGAAAATAAATGTTGCTTGCGCGTGAAGGCAGAGTCGAGCGTGCCCAGAGAACGTGTTGAGCGAGCAGGGGCGACATTGCGCGCGCAGAATCGAGCTGTTGGGCGCGTAGACACTGCACGCGCATAGAGTGATTTGTCTGCTCTCAAAATGTCGAACCGCGCGCTCAGAATTGGGGCAGGAATATAACGCCATAGGCGCGCGCTTTTCCCTGCAGACGCTTCTGTAACCTCCATTGCGCGAGCGGCCGTGTATCTGTGTGTATCTTTGTGTATTTGTGCATCTTGTGGTCGCGCTCCTCAGGAACGTGAGCAGTCCAACTAATCGATAACGGCATTCGTTAACAACGATTTTCATTATCGATCATTATAGATTTTATCTCAAAAAAGCAAAGCTATTTCAGAAAGAAACCTAAAAAGGCAAAAAGAAGGAAAATAAGTCAAACGATCAATCAATCAATAAAAAGCTTCTCCAGTACTATACATGTCTGAGGAAAAGGTCCTTCGCTGCACATGTACTGTACAATCACATGATAAAACACTGCTCTAGATAGAAACGTGGGTGGCTTTGGCATTACAGAGTCTAAAGAGCACCTCGCACAGTGTGGAACACTCTGAATTATTGAAATCAGGGACATTTCAGCTCACTCTGGATACTTCTTCTCCAACTCAGAATCAGTTCCTGGATCAGTTCCTGAATCAGTTATTATTAGCAGCAACACACCATATGATGGCATGAACAGAGTTAAGCAGGAGGTTTGCTTTGACCTTCACCAAGGGAGGAAAACTTTAACACGTGCTGTTTGTTTCTATGGTTTTAAGAGGGTCTAAAAAACAAAAAAACAAAAAAAAACAGGTTATGACCTGATAATCCAGGCTTTAAGGAGTCTAATGTCCCAACTCAGGATTAGACCATGATATTTAACATGGACATCTCCTTCTCCGGCTTTGCCGTACTGATTCTTAATTCAGTCTACTTTCACTCACTCATTCTCTACACACGCCTATCCTGTACAGGGTTGTGGAGTTCCCTGGAGCATGTCCCATGTGTCTCGTTTCTATCTTGCTCGGGGTACACCCTGGACGGGGTGCCAGTCCATCACAGGGCACACACTCAATCATGCTACGGGGAATTTGGGAACGGCAATTAGGCTACTCTGCATGCCTTTGGATCAGGGATTTTTTAATCACAACCCTCAATCTGGATTTGTCCCTTTGAGGTTGATCTTTATAATAGAAAAGCATGAGCACGCTGTCACGTGAAGCATAAGGCTCGAATTGGACTGATGGGGAAGATTTGACTAAGAGGAGATGTTAATATTTGCCGTATATAAATAAAAATCCCTTCTCTCAGCTGATTTAAGTATAGAATAGAAATCCTGTAAATGGGACGAACCAGTAACGATGAGTTTTGCAGAGGCAAGGCACAATGAATCTATACTATTTAAGAAACCCGTGTGCAGGCTCATCGAAAATGATTTTGCCAGCTTAGCAAAACGTCTCCCAGTTAGTTTTTGAGTATCGAATCGAGAACCTCATAACAAACATCACGCTACAACTGTAATCAAGCAGTGATTATAGGGGTCCAAGCACCATTTTGATAAAGTTTAACTAATCTTTGTCCATGGCTATGAAACGAAATATCTGTTTTTCCTGTATAACTTAGAAGAAGCACTTTAAAATTCATATATGACAAATTAATCGATCAGGTATTTTTAACTCAAAATATTGGTACTGCATTATGACTTAGAGGTTATGTTAATGCATACACACACCGAGATAATAAAGCAATATAGTACTAAATCTGACAGTAGTTCCGCAGTAAAATCCACTGGGTTGGGAAATATGAGAAGTACACTTTCAGTAAAAATGACATTTCCTTTTTTTTTTTTTTTTTTTTTTTTTTGGATTCCTGTATGTTGTTGCTAGCTAAAACTTCCTCTTGAAAAGAGACCAGATTTTGCAACTTGAGTAAAAGCTACTTGTTTCTTTACTCTTTACTTTCAATTTTCTGGTAAATCCAACTGGATCCAGCATATTTATTTACACCTGCCTATAAAGGTTATAGTACGTCATTAATAATAATTCTCCTGGATCCTATTAATTACCGCTCGAATATTCATAACAGTAATTTTGTGGAAAGTTCTTTCTGCTGTCACGCCTGTGCATATTTGCTGTATATGTAAGTTCCTTGAAATGACTGGGAAGTGGTTTAACAAGCAAACCACAAATGCAGACTCAAGCATTAATTCTTTTTTTTTCTCTCTCTCCGAAACTGCTTCGATAACAGACAGAACACGGGTTGTGTCACATCCTGTGTCATCTGAGGAAGTCAGAAAGCAAGACAGATCTGATGAACCACTGCAGTTAGTGCTTTAGAGTCAAAGGTTACGCACACCAGCTGGGATTTGAAAAAGATATTATAATAATATTATTAATAATACAGGTGTAGGATCATTTTAAGGGGGAAAAAAAAACAAGGCCATGCTTCAAAGGGCAGCTTCAAATGTCTCGGATAAACCTAAAAACATCAAACCAAAGGTAAGGCTTACAGAGTTCCCTATTGGAGATCTAAAACATGCATTTGTTGGTTATCTATTGCACTTATTGAGATAAAAGTTTAATTAATACTAATGTTGAAATGCTTCTAATTCTGACAATGATTTGCTTAAACATCTTTCTGTGTGAAAGATAGCATTAAACAGTATTTTGTGGATCAGCTATGTTCTTTGTAACTATGATGTAAAGCATACTGTGCAGTAGCATGATTTGTGAATGCGAAACCTGACATTAAACCTATTAACATGTAACATATAAATGTTATTTCAATCCATTTCATATTACAAAAAAAAAAAAAAAAAAACAGAATAAAACAGCGATCGTAGGGACCCATGCAAATTTCAGCCATATTATTAGCTGTCAAAATTTAATATGACTGATTTAGTATGTAAATGGAAGAAGAAGAAGAAAAAAAAACAAAGTGTTGGAAATGTCTTCTGTTCTAGACAGACGAACAGAAGTGCGAACTCTCCAAATTGAGAAATGGGTTAACACTGGTCTCGCGCTGGTGATGAATTATTTACAAATAGGATTTGAGTAACCTTCAGCTTACCAGTTGCTGGACCTTCAAAATCACTGGTTTTGGTACAATCAAGAAAAAAACAACATGTTTTTCTACTCCAGATGAACTTATTGTACAGTAGTGAACATTACAGGCTGAAAAATATGTGCTTTAAAAAAAAAAAAGTTCTCACCCAACAATTTGACCAATATGAGAGGAGGAATCAAATAAACAAACTAAACATAAATAAATAAGGTTCATGGGTTTTTTGCTCTTTTGGTCAAAATAGTTTAGTAAAAGCGGAAACTCTTACAAAAATGACTTTTAACCTTTGATTCTATTGCAAGTGTATTTGCATGAAGTGTGTGTGTGTGTGTGTGTGTGTGTGTGTGTGTGTGTGTGTGTGTGTGTGTGTGTTAATATCTTCATCATACAATCTTTCCCCCATCGTTCAGAGATCCACCAGTTTCGGAAAGTTTGACACTTTCAGGAATTCGCCGAAGCTCGAGGAGGATGGAGCAGCTCTGGTACGAATGCTTTTTTTGATAGTTTCTTTCCACTTTGATAAATAATCCTTGTGCTTTGCAGGGGGGAAAAAAATGAAGATGCTAAATTTAGGGTGAATCTACTTTGTGCATGATTAAGTGGGATGCCGCTTCAGAGCTTTAGGCTTACTCAGCACTTGGCAGGCGATGTAGCCTGTTTCGAGATGTCAATATTCATTACGCTGTGTGTCTGGAGCAGGCCGAGGGCGAGGCCGGAGCGGAGAGGAAGGACAAGCCGAACAGTTTGGGCAAAAAGATGAAGGCCATTGCTTGGACTATGAGGCGAGGGAAGAAACATGTCAAGTCGTGCTCCGAGGACACGGTGAGTCACGGCAAACCACACGTGAGATTTCGACATCTCAGCAACCTTCCCCATGACGTCAGAGGACGTGTTCGAGTTCCTGAATCTTGAAAACACATCTGTGGTGTTGGTCCTACGTTGAAATGATGTGTTTACACATCAAATTAAAATTTAAATTTTATTTGTCACATACACAGTCATACACAGTACGATATGCAGTGAAATGCTTAGGCGACTGCCCGTGACCTTAGAATAAAGGACTATTAAAGACTATTTACACGAAATGAATATAATAAAGAAAGTAGAAATAAATTTAACTAAGAAAGTACAGTAAAAATATACAAATATACAATAAGAAAATATCAGAAAAATATAAGAAAAAGAAAAATATGTGAAAAATATAAGAAAATAAGAAAACCTGAGTGTAAATATAGAACAAAAAAAAAATATATATATATATACGATATGAGAAAATATAAGAAAGCCTAGGTGAACAGTATAGAAAAATATGGAATAGAAATAGAAAGGTCCAGGGGGTGTGCAAGTATGCTGTAAAGTGTACATACTTAAAGTGACTTGTGCATATAGACTTGTGCACTTAATCCTGATATGAAAATTAGAGGTTAGAATTTTTTCAACGTCAGTGGACCTGAAATTGGATAAAGCATGATAAATAAGAAAAAAATATAAATGAATCATAATTGATCTGAAAAAAGGAGAAATAAAATAGATCTAAAAATAAAAATGTGATAAAAGGAAATAAATCAGAAATTGGTGGTGGGGGGGGGGGGGATTAACATTTGCCATACATCTTAAAATAAATAATCATGTAGGGAGAGATCTTATACGTAAAAAAAAAAAAAAAAAAATTCTTTGCAATAAATGTACAAATAAAAATTTGACAATAAATCAATTTTTTTGACTCAGTTAAAATTCAAGATGCCACAATATTCTTTTTTTTTTTTTTTTGAAGGACCATGGAAGCTATTAGTTTGCATTTTGTGCTGTTTTGATATTTTTGTACAACGCACGCAGGTCAGCTACACCATTACAATGCAAAACATTATGATCAGGTTTGTATTGTTTTCCCCTTTTGCCCCCAAGGCAGCTCTGGTCACTCAGGGCGTGGCTGATCAGGACGTGTGCTCTGGTGTCTGGCACCAGGAAGTGGCAGCAGATCCTTTGGATCGTTCTTGTTTGTCAGCCCCCATAGATGTTTAATACATATTTAGCTTGTTCAGAATCAGTACTGTACTCAAATGAGTCTTCCTGATCACTCACACACACACACACACACACACACACACACACACACACACACACACACACACACACACACACTGTTTACTGTATAAACTTTTTTCTATGTTTAAGGACAATCAGAAAAATGTAACCAGAAAACAGCATCTAACTTTAACCTTACATTGTTTAGCAATATAAACAACACACCTATGAGGCTGGACGATGGAATAAACTGTGTGGGGGACAATAATGTCAAACATTTACCTGTTAATTATTTGACAATACTCCTGCTTTTTGTTGGAAACTGGCAGACATAAAAATGTGAAAAATACTTTCTGATGCGATGACTTCAATCAATGTTATGAACACAGTGTTAATGTGCATATGAGAGGCTGAACATGTTCTGTTCTCACCTGCTGCTCATTTGGAGACCTGCTGCCATGTGACTTAAAAACCTTCCATCTACAGTTCAATATAAATATTAAGACTTTGATCATCACGTTATCTAGTTTAATTTAGTGTTTTAGCTTCAAAAATAAGTCAGTAGGTTCTACATTCAACCCCTTAAAATGTCATAGCTACTAGATTATTTGTTCAAATTCATTAATATTGACAAACATTGCTTTAATGTAATTAAACAAAGCATCATCTTTTTTAATATCATTCTTTTTTTGTTTGTTTTATTCATTTAAAAGGTAACTTCTCCTAAATTAAAGGACAAGAAATCCTATTCTAAGGCTAGTAAATGTATTTTTTACGATCTGGGACATTCTTTAATATAATACAATCTTTATTACAAAAAAACAGGATTTTTCTCTCTCTGTAAATCACACTGCTATGCAGTTAAAACGAGTCCGCTGAATGCTGTCTGTCTCATTTGTGTGCTTAACTCCATGGTAGTTAATGCCATATGCACTGTGCAATGTTTTATATAGACAGTTAGGTTTTTCAATTAGAACAGCAGCAGCATGTTTGTTTTTATAAAGGTTCATAGAGGATGTACGTATTAAGGGCTTTATTTTCAATAGAGGAAACAGCTGGTGTGACGAGGGTGAACACAGTGAAAACGTAGTAACTGATTAATCCCTCATGATATTTTGTACACTGCATTTATGAGAAAGGACTGCACTGATGAAGATAGAACAATTTATCGAAAAACACACACCTTGGCTCAATCCTCTCTCTATGATGGCGAATTGAAGACCGAAGTCTGCCGCCGGTTTCATATGAAATTTAAAGGGGACACGGGCGATCACTAATTGTGTAAAGTTTATGGAGAATTTTTAGGGGGGCTGAGTACAAATGTTAGGGGGGCTTTATGGCCTAGCGACGCCCAGGCTTGGGCCCTTTGTCTGCTGGACCCCGTGCATGACAGGCTGTGGTGCACTGGGTGTTCTGGTGCCTTTCAGTAATTTTGTGCTGCTTTTGGCTTTTCTGTGGGATCAGGTTGGACAGGCTGGTCTTTGGTCCCCATGGGCATGGGTGAGCCTTGAGCGTCACCAATCTGATGGTGTATACCTGTATAAGTGGTGCTCAATGCTCTTGTGTTAATGTCATCTAGTGTAAACTGGTGTTGAGTTTTTGTACTGTTGAATTTGATTACGCAAGACCTTTTTTTTATTACTAATATAGCAATGTGAAATATATGACCATGAATATTCATGTTTATGGCTATTATACTGTTTGAAACACTGTTACGTCAATAATTTTTGGTTTCTCTACACTGTACCTGTTGCAGGCGGACGACTTGGACCGAGAAACTGAGGCAGGCACAGAAAGCAGCTCTCAGGTCGCAAAAACGTCAAACCACTCGGAAAACTCGTTAGAATGTCTCTCCGGTGGACAGAGCTCTTCCAGTAAGCGCTCGCACATCGGAAAACCACTTTTTCCAAGAGAGTTGTGCACCACTCATGCCATACTGTCTTTCCTCTCTACTGTCTCAGGAGCCATGACCAGCAGCTTGGACGCATCCAGTAGGCAAGACAGCCTGAGGCTGGATGAGGACGTGTCCTACACGGGGCCGTTTTGCGGACGAGCCCGAGTGCACACAGATTTCCTCCCCAGTCCGTATGACACAGACTTGCTCAAGCTCAAGGTCAGCCCGCCATCTGCTTTATGTACATTGGCATCATCATGCAGCCGTGTCTTTATGTAACTTGGCATCAGAAGGAAATTTGACATATATTATATTATATAATTGTTGATGTTTCTGTCAGGTCGGCGATATCATCGATATCATAAGCAAACATCCTATGGGGATATGGACGGGCATGCTGAACAATAAAGTAGGAAATTTCAAGTTTATCTACGTGGATGTGCTGCTTGAGAAAGAAAAAGATGAAGGAGATGATGAGGAAGAGGAGGACGATGGTCTTAAGATCAGGCCTCATAGATTGTCCAAACGACCACGACCCAAAACGTTGCTGGAGTTACTGGAGAGATTGCATTTAGAGGTAAACGCATGCATTTCATGCACTACAATCATTTGAGCCGTATACATACAAATGGACAACTTACAACTGTATATATTAGACTTACTATATGGATATGAATTGGTTTGGCATAGAAATGTTTTATTTATTTTATACTACAACGGGTTGCCAGTTTTTACAGTTTTAAAGTTATTAACTATTAAACAAAAAGTGCCGCGTGAGTTCTAAGCGTTACTAAGCACAACACATTGTATCCATTTATAGCTGCCCGTATTATTTCAGAACATCTGCAAAATGAGTCATTTCCTGTTCTTCGTCTTCTTAAAAAAAAAAAAAAAAAAAAGCCAAGATGCAACATCCTCTGTCATGAAGACTTAGTTTCAGCTTTAATGTCCGACTGTTACAAAGCCACGACACTGGATATTCCGCTCATAAACGCTACATCAACCTTAAATCTCCTTAAGAAGACATAGGTTTTTCTTTGATAAATAACAACACATTTATTTAAATATCCGACCAATCAGAATAGAGCATTCAATAGAGATGCGGGATATTGGAAATTAATTTTTTACTTTAAATGTATGACATCACTTCAATAGTGTAAATAGTGTAAAAAGTATGAACTGAATATTATGCACCATTGGTTGATGCTAGTCAGTACAGGGTTTGAGAAGGTCAGATTCAGGATTTTCAGATTCAAGGTTTAGGTTCAGGTTTAGACTTTAACCAACTTGATTTGTACACACCTGCACGAGTTTCTAATTTTAAACCACCATCCATCTCACAGGAATACGCCTCGACTCTGCTCTTGAACGGCTACCAGTCGGTGGACGACCTGAAGCACTTGAAAGAGAAACATCTGATTGAGCTGAACATCACCGATCCTGAGCACAGAAACAAGCTCCTCGCCGCTTCAGAGGTCGTCTATGACATGGGCAGTGAGTATCGCAGCTGACTTTCCTGTAAAAAAAAAAAAAAAGAAAAGGTTTGGGCTGGAGCTGAAGTCTGAACAAAGCGGGGATTTCAATCAATGATTTTAATAATAGTTTCGCTTTCTGATTCAATTAATCAATGAAGAGTGAAATTAATCAGAGACTTAATGATTGACTTAATAACTGTAGAGTCACATTCTTTGGCCCTCACATGTTCACTAGTCATTAATATTTAGAGGCAGAACGTCTAATACTTATAACTATTGTTTACATTTCTCAAAAAAAAAAAAAGCAATAATATACAGTACGCATCTTACATACACTTGAAATCATTGTTTTGTAGCTACAAAGCTGAGTGTATTATAATAGTGTAGTACTACATTACTTAACTCAAACTAGCAAGCCATGAGCCAGACGTAGGAGGTAACTGAGTAAATGTACGTCGTTACTTCAGTGCATACAGTATTTTGCAGTACGTTTCTGTACTTAAGTAGTTTCATTGGAGGGTTTTTTTTTTTTTTTTTCCTTTACTCCGCTCAAAGGCACAGAAAATATCTTTACTTTTACTTTAAACTACATTTCTGCTTTGCATTGTCCCGGTGGCATGTGTAGTGTTTAAAAGTGTTCATTTCAACACCTGCTGATTTTTATGCGTGATTGCATGACATCCCTTTCCTTCGTGACACGCAAAACCACGTAGCAGGTGTTTGTGAAATCAGAAGCGGAACTGATTGCAGACGGTGAGGAAAGCGATACGGTCACAGTTCACACACAGAGAGAGAATTTTTACAATGGAAAAAGGCTACTTAGCTTATACATGCCCGTGAACTTTTGATACTTGAAGGTAATTACTTGTTTACTTTTACTCAAATATGCAAATAAGTAGAGGACGTATACTTATACAGTACTTAATAATATTTGATCTACAGAATTGTGAAGTTCATTTTCATCACCTGTCATTAGGTACATATTTATTTATATTTATTTGATTTGAGATATATTAAAATAAAACATTGTGCTTTGTTTAGATTATGTTTCAGTCTAAAGTTTTCCATAAAATTGTGAAATAAAAGAAATTGGGCACGAAATTCAGCTGCATTAAACTCACCTCTGAGCATTCGCGCTATAAACCTAATGTATTATGTATTGGGGAAAAAAAAAAAACATGTCCGCCTTCACGTTAGCAAGAAGCTAGCCAGCTAGTCTGTGATGTGTTTTCCTCCTTGAAACAGTGAACTGTTAGGGTAGTGTTATAGATGTTACAAATAAATGTATCTGTATATCTAAATCTTTATGTGTGTAAATATATACTGACGTATAGCAATGTATGAAGTGCTACTGCTAATGCTACGAGCAGCCATGTTGGTTTGAAGACCTTACGTTCCTGAGTAGGAATTCAACTTGTAAATTGAGGGAATTTTC
>QNUK01000162.1:1317500-1402500 GCA_013621035.1 Clarias magur
TGAGCTGCACTAGTTTGTCTATTGAACCGTCATTCATCCGTCACCCTTGGCCGCCCGTGACCTTGTTGTCAGTTCACTTGATTGTTTTTTTTTCTTGGACATTTACATTTGAGGCATTATGCAGACACCCTGATTCAAAAAGGCTTTACATTTATCTCATTACACATACAATATGAGCAGTTGAGGGTTAAGTCCCAAAAGCGGCAACTTGGTGGAGCTAAGGTTTGAACCTGGGACTTTCTGATCAGTAGTCCAATGCCTTAACCAGTAAGCTCCACTTGTCCTTGGAGCCCTTTTCGTATGGCCTGGAAATCATATTATGGCTGATTGTTGTGTGTTGTTGTGTAAAATATTTAAATCATTTGTTTTCATCTAATTAAATGCGCTGAGGATGGAGCTTGCTCTACAACAACAGATCTCCAGTGCTGTAAAGACAGAATGAGATGTGCATTTTATCCTGAGCTCTCATGGGTATCATGGTGGCTTTATTATTTTTTTTAGTAGCTATTAGAACTTGGAGCAAACTATTTAATGGTTTATCATCTTTTGGATCCTTAAAATGCTAAAATATTAAATAAAAAAGTTATCAAGCAAGACCTATTGAATGATGTAGATCATATTGCACTGAAATGTCTTTATAACTTATAAACACTTATCATCGTCATCATTCGTCACCCACTCTACTGTCTTTATACAGCATGGAGGTTTCTCCATCACGTTTTGATTTAGTATTAACTACTGTAAGATGTTCTGCTGCTCTCGCATCGTCGGGCGCACTAATGAGTCTCAAGCGTGGTTGAAGGTGGTGGAGTGATGCGCATGGTGTCTCTCGAAGGCTGTGGTGTAAATTAGTCAAGCACTGCGGTACTGCATCACTCTGACTTCCTGTTTCAGAAGCCTGCATGTTTCTATCAGCTCACACTTGTATTTTCAGTTCTTTTAGATATGACACACGTTTCCTCGCTCTATTACGTGATCACAGAGTGATAACCTTTTCGTTCGCCGCAGGTTCTGTGATCCTGGCGTTATTCCTGGCCGGATATCTGGGACAGCAGTACCTTCCTCCTCCTAAACCCAGAGTCATCGGGCTCGATCTCGGGACGACGTTTTGCTCGGTGGCCGTCTTCCAGCCCGGGACGGGAGACGTCGAGGTGATCGGAGACGAGAAAGGAAGGAAAAGCATCCCCAGCGTGGTGTCCTTCACCCCCACGGGCGTATACGTCGGACACGAAGGCCAGGAGTTGGCCGACATCAACCCGCAAAACACAGTTTACGATGCCAAGCGGTTTATAGGGAAGATTTTCGACCAGAAGACTTTGGACCAGGAAAGCGCTCGCTACCCTTTCAAGGTAAAAGAAAAAAGTGCTAATAACTGAGAACGAGGGTACACCAGGGTACGGACAGATCAGAGCAAGGATCCGCAGTCCTCTCTTAAACGCAACCTAACACGTAGAGCCCACATGGTGAAGACGGCAATGAAAGTTTATTCATGTTGTTTAGTTGCTGTGAATAAATATTGGCCCCTTTCTGTTAAAGACTGGAATCGCCAGTCCCCAACCGATACAATATTCATAGTCATAACTCGAAAGTTTTATGCCTTACTGTAGCTTTATTCAGCTACAGCTTCACCACTGAACCCGACACGAGTCATTAAGTGTAGCGCGCTCCTTCTGACATTAGTTTTCTTGCTTCAAAACCAAGCGCAGGATTTAAACAAAGTTTTACTCTCTAAACAAAGTTTTTTTTTTCAAATTAAATTAAAAAGGCTACATTTTTACTTACTGAGCATCACATACTGTATTTTTGTCATCTGTGATCATTATTCATTCTAAATGAACAAATAATTGACTCCTACCACAAGGGGTGTCAGTGTGTGAATAGTTTGGCGCGTATCTCCTGTAGGATTATAAACGGTGACATTTTACCGCCTTAAATACGTCTAACGCCGCGGACACGCGGGTGTGCACAGCATGTAACCTCGGCACGTGCGACTTCTAACGTGTGATTCGAGCCTAATAAGCTCTTGCAGTGTTTTGAGACTGGCGTGAGCGTGTAAAATGAATATTATAAATGTCAAATTCTTCCCCCCCATCACTACTTTCTGTATCTCTTCCATGCTTTATAAATCCAGAAAGAGTCTAATTTACTGAACAGCTTTTGCGCTCACGCAGGTGGTGCTGAACAACGGCAGTGCCGAGTTCCTGCTCGACACCAACGGCACGTTCACCGTGACGCCCGAGTTCATCGGCTCGCGGCTGCTGTTAAAGATGAAGAAAATGGCGGAGCGGCACCTCGGGGTCTCCATCGACAAAGCGGTGATATCGGTGCCAGCAGAGTTCGACGAGACGCAGAGGAACTACACCATCCGAGCTGCCAGTTTAGCAGGTCCGTCTGCCAACAAACCGCTGGCTTAATTCACACTCTCGTCCTCCTCCTGCAGCAATTCATTTATCCGTCGCAGCTATAGATTCGCGGTTAAAGGACGACGTCAGGACTTCCTGCTGCTGCCAGGCGCATTTATGATTATAAGGCAGCAACGGTGCTGCGGTACAACAGAAGGGAATAAAATCAGTTTAGTTTCTAGAAAAAAAAAAGGATTATTTGTTTATTTATTTTTTAAAGACAAACGTACTTGAATATCGAAGCCGCGTCTCCTTGACACTATTAATTCATTGTTTTGCATGTGCCTTGATCACTTAGCTCTGCCTCTTTGTATTGATGAACATAGCTTTTGTTTACACACTGCACATCTGCAAATAAAATGGACTTCTTGCGTGTAAGAGTTTAAAGCATCTCGCATTAACAGAGTGAGTAATGTGTAACATCTGTACCAGCCAACATCTTAAGTGAGCACGAAAACATTGTAATTATATAATCTGGTCAGTGCCGAAACCGAGCGCTCGCGGAAGACTCGTGCACGTCGTTCCCTTCGTAACGCTAACGTATTAGTAGAAGGCAGCAGTTTTAAGCTGCGCTACTCTTACAGAGCGTTATTAGAATGTAACGACACCTTCCGAATCCGACTGATCACAAACGGAGAACGATGCGGTTTGTTTCGCAGGGCTGGAGATCTTGAGGGTGATTAACGAGCCCACGGCAGCGGCGATGGCGTACGGCCTTCACAAAGTGGACGTGTTCAACGTGCTGGTGGTGGACCTGGGAGGAGGGACGCTGGACGTGTCTCTGCTCAATAAGCAAGGGGGGATGTTCCTCACCAGGGCCATGGCAGGTCTGAACACACACACACACACACACACACACACACACACACACACACACAATTGAAAAAGTTATTATAAAATTCTAGTTAGTGTGATTTTTAAAATGGCATATTTATTTATTTGAATGTAGTTAATTAGTATGAACAACATTTGATTGTCTTTTTAATTCTGTTCATTATATTTTTGCCTTCCAAAAACTTTGGGGTGTGCAAACTTTTGCACTCCACTCTAACAATTCATTTTAAAATCAGCTTCTCTGACCGCTTCCATCTAACTCTCCATCCTCGACATCTCAACAGGAAATAATAAGTTGGGAGGGCAGGACTTCACCCAGCGGCTCTTCCAGTACGTCAGCGACCGAGTGCTGCAGCAGTACGGCGTCGCGCCGTACTTAAAGGAGGATATCCAGCACCTCCGTCAGGCCGTAGAAGAAGCCAAACTCGGCCTGACCGTCAATTCCACCGTCTCCCTTCAAGTCCCTCTCCATCTCAGAAGCTCAGGGGCGCAGCAGGAGGAGCGCGTGACCTTCCAGCAGGAGCTCAGTCGGCAGCTCTTCGAGGAACTCAACGCGGATCTGTTCCAGAAGATCATGGCCCCCATCGAGACGGTGCTGAAAGAGGGCCGGCTAGAAAAAGACGAGGTGGACGAGGTCGTACTGGTGGGCGGGTCCACGAGGATCCCACGCGTCCGTCAGATCATCGGCGAGTACTTCGGGAAGGAAGTGAACACGCGCGTGGACCCGGACCTGGCCGTGGTGACGGGCGTGGCGCTGCAGGCGGGCATCATGGGAGGATCGTGGCCTCTGCAGGTCAGCGCCATCGAGATTCCCAACAGACACCTGCGCAAAACCAACTTCAGCTGAGACGCAACAGGAGGGACATCAGGACGGCACATGGAGAACCTCGAGGACTTTCAGGAGGAAAGCGACTGATATTTGGACGTGTAGTTTTTCAAATTGTTGTATCTAAAACATCACAAAATAAGAGTTTCTTCTTCAGTCTTTTAGATCTTTGAGAGAACAGGTTTTATTTTTATATTAAGCCGTGGGAGAGGACCTTGTGACATGTTCAGCCTACATTTCTAAAAGCCTTCGAGAAGGTGCTTAATCTCTAGCTCTTAAAAAAAAATGTTTCAGGAACGAACTGTAGGATGTTTGACTCTGAGCGTGCTCGGAAATCGTGTAGGTTGGACGATGTATATTAAAAGTCAAGAGTTTATTTAAAAACGCAATTTGAAATGAATTACATTTAATTGCTAGTTTTGGCTAATTTGAACATGTAACGTTCTGTGTTCTCCTTTTTTTTCGGTCTGGACTGAAGCTATAATACACACCTGATGGAAAAATCAGTGAAATGATGACAGGAAGGGTGCCAATAATAGTAATAATAACGATGACTATAATAATGGGAAATAATAATTCGCACTGATGTTGAGGATGATGGAGGACAAAATCCTCACCCAGAGCTGCACATCTCTGTGATTATCTCTCAAACGTCACCAGTCATTCATCAGCTATTTATTTATTTATTTATCTCTCGCCTCTCAGACAGTTCGTGACTACTCGCTGTGTTTTACAATAATTACTGTAAGGTTACTGAAGTCATTTCTGCACCATGGACTAATCATGAGGGAAAACAGACACTGTTTTGCTGAGCAGTCAAATGTGTATAAAAACCACACCATGTCAAAGTAGGTACAGATTGATGGATGTTTATTTTTTTTTTCATCAGAGTTTTACATTTCAAGCTTACGTTTTGAAGGAAACTGTTGCACTTTAAAATACAGAGGCTTAAATGTTAAAAATGTTAAATGTCTCTTTTTGGGCCAAATATTTTGTTTAAAAATAATAAAATAAAAAAAAAACATGCCAAGTGTACTTAATATTTTCATGTTTTTTATTTATTCTGTTTTTGTCTTGTTTAAAAATAATGTCAAGTCTAGACTTAATGTAAAATTATATATATATTTTTTTTTTTTTATTTTATATATATATATATATATATATATATATATATATATATATATATTACAAATTTTATATATATATATATATATATATATATATATATATATATATATATTTTTATATATTTTTTTTACATTAAGTCTAGACTTGACATTATTATATATAATAATAATAATAATAATATATATATATTTATATATATATATATATATATAGTGTGTGTGTGTATATACTGTGTTTCCAAACTTTTTTTTCCCAAACTATGTATATTCCCAATAAGTTTGATGTGTCACATGACCCTCTTCCTACTGAAAAAACAAAAGTTGGATCCAAGATGGCCGACTTCAAAATGGCCACCATGGTCACCCCCCATCTTGAAAAGTTTGCCCCCTCACATATACTAATGTGCCACAAACAGGACGTTAATATCACCAACCAATCCCATTTTATTAAGGTGTATCCATATAAATGGCCCACCCTGTATAATAATCTGCTTAATTATTTAAACATAATGTTAAAAAAAAAAAAAAAAGTTTAGCCACAGTAGTTTCTTGTGGCTTCTTCTATACATCAATTCTTAGAAGTTCTTTTTTTCCCACCAATATAATTCTCCAATTTTCTTCCCACAGAATAACAACAAATTCCTCCACTCTTATTTGAGTTTCTCACACACTCACATTAACGGAAACACTGTTTTATCAGAAAAATTGACAAGGAACATCGCTAAGTTGTTCCTAGGTTGTGACACTAGCATGCACACACACTAACAGAATCACTGCTGTAAAGTAAAAATAAAACAAATTAATCTGCACTTTACCTTTAAAAAGAATTGTGACAGAGCAGTGTCTTTGTGTAGAGCAGAGAAAGTGTGTGTGTGTGATGGCCAGAGGAGGAGGGGTGTGTGTGAAGGGACATGGTGTTCAATGACGTGTGCACACACAAACACAAAGTGCAGGCTGACACACATAGAGAGAAAATGTATCTAACCTCTCTAATGAAACTTGCACAAAATAAAAGATGTTTTACGCACACTCGTGGTCACCGTAGAGTACGGTGATGAGACTCGTGCAAACGTTTTAAAGAAGAAAATGTGTCCATGAATGACGATTCACCGACTTGGCATCAAAACGAGCGCATGCGTGATACATGATCGTAAGCTCGTGTACTCGTAAACCAA
Source organism: Clarias magur (assembly GCA_013621035.1). NCBI lineage: Eukaryota > Metazoa > Chordata > Actinopteri > Siluriformes > Clariidae > Clarias > Clarias magur. Next base: position 1,323,865 of record QNUK01000162.1, read on the forward strand.
GACTTGTTCATTTTCCAAGACAAAATTTATTAAAAATCTTTGCTAGTCTTGCGGAAAACTCGCAAACCGCGTTACTTGCAATCCGAGGTTCCACTGTTATATAATTTGATGATAAAACACCTAAGAAAGCTTTATATCTATTGTTGTGTAAGTACATGTCTGGATTAATACATAGTTTTATACACATTAAATAATTGTGTGCATCTTTTTGAGACAAATTCGTCTCATCATAAGACTCCCAGAATCCGGTGAAAAAAAATCGAAACGTGTTTTTAAAATATTATTTTTATTTATTTGTTGAGCGACATGTACAAAATAAAAACAAACTACCACAATTTGTTCATTGTCTCTTGTGCAAACATGAACACAACATGTCTACCAGTGCCATAACTTATAAACTGTTCCTAGCAAATAAAATACATTAATTCCATGATGATGATTAAGATGATGAGACAATTCATCACTGTACAATATATTAATTATATAAACACTCAGACTTGATTCCAGGCCAGGAAATACTTGGGGTGTTCAAGTCGAACCGGGATTTGAAATGTTATGAAAAGGCATAAAGCCGGATTGACTTTTGAAGAAGATTTAAAGTACAGTACGGTGATGAGACTCGTGCAAACGTTTTAAAGAAGAAAATGACTCCATGAATGACGATTCACCAACACCACTTGCACATTACAGGAACTCGGCTGGGCCACATTAAGGGAGTTCCTGGGGGGCCAGCGTGAAGCAGAGCAGTCTGATTGTGGTCCAAGCACTAGTGAAACGCTGGGATAAGTGCATCAGGGCATTATATAGAGAAATAAAGGGAGTTTTATACTCTCATTCTGTACATTCAAATGTCCCGGTTTGACTCGAACGCCCCTCGTACTTTACAGTAGTACTGCAGATGGCACTGAGACACTTTAAAGGGAAATTCCACCCTTGTTTACACTGAAAACAAAATCATCTCATTCCCCGTTTCTCAGTGACATCATCGTGCAAATGTTCAACATTTAATCATATTTAAAGTCCCACAGTGCAACACGACACTCTCTTTATTTAGAGATAACATGCGAGGCATTCACTCGGGTGGATTTTTCCTTTAAAGCTCGTACACGCTGTCACGGCTTCCTGCTTTTACAGTCGAAACAAAACCTTCAGGAAGCTCAAGTAACCTGTTTACTACCCGGCTTGTATTAAAAAAAACGAAAAAGAAAAGATGAACCCCTTTATTCAAAAGCACAAAACATGAATATAAAAACTCATTCTGTTGGAAAAGGTTAGACGGGGGTGTATGAAAGTAGTCGCATACAGTAAAGAGGAAAAACAGGCATTCTGTAAACAGACAGGAAGTCGCTTCGGCCCTGTGGGCGGGGCTCGAGAGCATCCCAGAGTAAAATCGTAACAAACATTACATCATACGAGTTGGTTTAGGAACGTTCCTCGCACCCTGGCTACGGGTTCTCCAAAATGAAGGGCGTGGTTTAGTACAGCCAAGCTTGCAGTCAAAATCAAAATGGTCGATGTTACACCGGTCACGTCCGATTCCTTACAAGGAATTTACAGTACAAAACAAAGAAAAACTGTACAAAATATACACTGATGGGGACACTGAACACGGAAAACTCTGAACATGGCAAAGCAATGATGGAAAGCAGAGATGAAAAAAAAAGAGAATGGAAAAGAAAAGCAGGTCTGGCAGTATGTCCGGGCTGTAAATCGTACTGTTTTTGCCCATGTGGATGTGGAGCGCCGAGTCAGTGAACGTCCTGATTGGTGTAGCAGTCGAAGCCGTTTTCCTCACAGCTGACCCCCTCGCTGACCTCTGCGCGCACACACACACACACACACACACACACACACACACACACACACACACACACACAAACAGTTCAGATCCTTATATTATTATATACAAACCTACAGAACACTCTAATGCGGCCTCCGAGTGGCGCAGTGGTTAAAGCGCTCGCCCTATCATCCGGAGATCGCTAGTTCGAATCCCGGGTGATGCTGTAACCTCTCGCAGCCGGAGGTCTAGAGGGAGCTGATTGGCCGAGCTCTCTCAGAGGGGCGGGATGAGAGGTACATAGTTAATCCACATTAATCACGGCTCTACAGCCAGTCAGGGGCGTCTGTGAGCTCGCGCAACGGAGGGAGCGGATAGCGCTGTCCGCCGAGTGTGTTACGCCGCCCCAAAGGTGTGCGAGTGAGCAGTTCGAAAAGATGCGGTCGGCTGGCGTCACGTGGTTCGGAGGAAACACGTGATAGTCTTCGGCCCTCCCGGCTGAGTGGTAGTAGTAGCCTTAATGTGGAGCCCCCTAGTGACGGGGAGGAATTGGACACGACTAAATTAGGGAGAAAAATCAGGGAAAAAAAGAACACTCTAATGCATCCAGGAATCACAAAACTCCTCCTTTAATCACATATATGATCAACATACAGTAACTGTATTGATTTTTATTTCATAAACACAACAGTTCTATGTTCACGGACCTACAGCAACAAGTTAAGAATACATCATTAATTTACATTAATTTACTATTTGCTCTACATTTGTTGCTTAATACATAATGTATAAAGCAACAAATGTAGAGCAAATAGTAAATTAAGTCTATTTTCCGACTGATACTGGACAATTAAAAATAAAGTGGATGAATATTCTTCATTAACACATTTTCTTTTACAGATTATTATAATTGTGAATTATGATTCCTGGCTAATGACGGCATTTAAGATGCACTCTGGTCGAAAAAACTGGGTCAGACAAATGAAAATGAAGAGAATTTAAATCCTATGGCTTTGTTTTATTAGTTTTGATTATGTTTCATAAATAATATAAACATACAAATGACCAATTGATCATAAATATTTAATTTTAAATGAATTACCTAAATGAAACTGTTAAACTTTATTCAAGGTACTGTAAATGATTGCTCATGGCCCACATGCAGTACCATCATGGCCCACCAGGGGGCTGTGACCTACACTTTGAAACACTGCTGTAATTCATAAGAACCCACAGTGACACAAATCAGTGTTCTGGAAGGTTCTGTATTCAGCCTCGACCTTGACTTTAAAGTCTCTAAGTGCCATCTAATGAACATCCTGGTGCAGTCATGTGACAATCTGTACCCATGACATCATTTCCAAAATGGTGGTGTGTCTGAGTAAACATGTGACGGAACCGGCTAAGTTTTAAAAAGCTTGTTTTTTGTTACTGTAAGTTACAAGTTGCTTCTCATTTTACAATTCTAGTGATTTAACAACATCTCATAATTTATATTTAACCTTTTCTGACTCGATGTTATGAGTAATGTCTTATCAGTATGTGGTTTATTGCTCTATTTTGCTCCCTAGTGGAAGAAAAGAAAAATCTTGAAAAATCCTTCTTTATCACCATCCACAAAACTATTAGATTAGAAGCTTGGTCAGACCACACCCATTGTTTTGCTTTATATGCATAAGTATTTACAAACTATTAAATGAGGTTAAATATGGTGAGGTAAATTAGGTAAAATGAGGTAAATGATTTAATCGATGGATGGATGGAATAAAAGCATATGCAAGGCACTGTACACTTATTTTGCCCCACACTTTGTTACTCACCATGAAGACAGCACTGGTCATGAATACCAGAGCCACTTATGAGCTACAACTGGAGGTGAAGAACGGAGTGAGGGATAGATGGATGGGATCAGGAAGGGTGGGTGGTTCAGGAAGGTCCAGTATGGTTAAGGATGGAGCAGGATGATGATAGACGATGCATGATGAATTGGGATGGTTGGGGATGGTGCAGGATGGTACAGTATGGGAGATGAGATGATGATGGAGGGTTACAGCTGGGGTTAAACTGCTACTGTGGCTGACCTTTAGGAAACGTCAGAACCACTCAGATCCATGCAGATATCATGGGGCTCATGCACAAATGCAAAATAAAAAGACACACACACACACACACACAAGTCCTTTACCAGAGAAGATGAGCTTCTCCTTCATGATGTTGACGTCTCGGCTCGACCTCCTGACGGCGGCGCTCAGCATGATCTGCTCTGGATTGTAGCTACGCATGCCACTCATCCTCCATCTACACACACACGCACGCGCACACACACACACACACACAGGTCTCAATACTGATGTCCTCGTAAATAACTAAAAGAACTAAGAATAATTAGATTTAATAAGCAAACTTAAAGAAGGGAAGTGTTAGCTTAAGGCTCCTGTTTTACATTTTAAACCATTTTAGATGTTAATTGCTATATAACACTAGATTTATTGTTAATAGAGTGTTTTTCTTTGTGTGGTCATTGTATTCCTTTTTTTAAACTTGTACCACTTAATAATAACGATGATTATGATTTTTTTTTTTAATCAGACATTTTTTTAGTTAATACAAACTTTATTTGTATAAATTAATTTGTATAGTTTTGGACAATATGGGACAATTTGCATGCAGAATATAAAGACACTGTATTTCAGAATATTTTGTTTTTAAAAGTAGCTATAAATAAAAACAATGTAATATAATAATAATAAAAAAAAAAAAGTTGTGATGAACAGCGGTATATTTTTATAATGTAAAATATCATAGAAAATATTCATAATCATAAAAAGAAACCCTTTTCTTTTTTAATTTCTTTTTCTGAAATTTTCTCTTTCCCTATTTTTTATTTTTATAATTTTTTAACATTTTATTTTTATTATTAATATTCTCAGAGCAGTGTTTTATTTCTCTAATGTTTGGATGATCATTGTGTTTTTGAATAAACACACATTTTACATTTAACTTCATTTAATTTTTCATTAAATAAACTTTTATATAAAAAAAAAAAATTCCATCTCGAATCCAAGAGGGATGCAAACTTTTGCACTTTGCCTCATTTCAGGACATTTCTTATACTATCATATCTTCCGTCCCTAATATAGAGCCTTAAAAGCATGACGTAGAGAGTTACTGGTGTCTTACAGCTACTATGACTTCTGCTGTAATAACATCAAATAAATATTAGAACAATATGATTATTAAATAATATAACGCTGAATCCTGGTGAGTTAACACACGAACAGTACATTGAGATAAAAGAATCTGGTGTCCTATCTCTTTTTGTCCTTCTTCGTGTCGTCTTTTGTGTGTGTGTGTGTGTGTGTGTGTGTGTGTGTGTGTGTGTGTGTGTGTGTGTGTGTATGTGTGTGTGGGTGTAAGCTTAGACACATTGCTATAAATAACCGACTTTTAGTGCAGGTTGGTGTGATTAATGCAGAGCCACCATCCATCTCAGACACAGCGCCAGTATTTACATCTCAACTCCAACGGGAGCTAAAACACAGAGCTCAGCGCTTAGACAGGAAGCTTTAAATAATCACTTCAGATGGATAATAAGCTGCTTACAGGCAATAAGGGTCAACACCACCCTCTAGTGGATGCAAGAAGAAATGGTTACATTGTTATACTAGGTTTCTTGTCTGCCATGCCAAAGGCCCGGGTTCGATTCCCAGCCAATGTTCAAACCCAGACATTGGTTGCAGTGCCGGTCCCAGGAAGGACAAAATGGGAGAGTTGTGCCAGGAAGGACATCCGGGATAAAATCTGTGCCAACAATATTAACTACTCAGAAGAGTAATAACATAATTGAAGGCAAAGAGGAGAATGATGTCAAGGACATCACAGGGAAGTTGAGGTATTGACTGAGGATTTTAGTTTAGCCTCATATGAATATTACTACAGTACACTGCCTGGCCTAGAAAGTCACCGTCCCACAAGGGTGAAATTATTGGCCTGCGTCAAGCAAAGACAACAACTACAGGGATCTGAAATGACTGGAACTGGGTTAAGAACTGTCCAACACCTTATTAATACCTGTATGCTAGACCGTCAACCCCCTTTTTTTTCCTTTTTTTTCCAGCCATGTCCCTTTAGGGGCTCAGTAGGTTTTCCTCCAATTTTTCAATAATTGCAAGTAAAAGTAAAAGAGTGGTTTGGATGGTGTTTGGTTCTTAGCTTCCCAGAAAGTATCAGGGATTCTTCTGAAACCTTGTTAAAAAAAAAAAAAAAAAACTTTCTACAAAAAACATTTTTTCTAAAAAAGATAATATTTTCTTCTTATGAGTTTAAAGGTATTTCTTTTAAAACAGTAAACTATATGGTGGGTGCACAAACTTTTGTATTAAACTCTAAGTAGCATGTGTATAATTAAACTGATTGATTGATAGGGGAGTGACAGATACATATATATGCAATAGACAGACAGACAGACAGACAGACAGACAGACAGATAAATAGAGAGACATAGATAGACAGACAGACAGGCAGACAGACACATATATAGACAGACAGATAAATAGAGAGACACATAGATAGACAGACAGACATGTATATATAGACAGACAGACAGACAGACAGACAAGTATATAGACAGTCTATCTGTCTCTCTGTCTGTCTTCATATGTGTCTGTCTGGCTATCCAGATAGATAGACAGACAGACAGACAAATAGATAGACAGACAGACACGGATAGATGGATAGATAGACAAAGGAACAAACAGATAGACAGACAGACAGACAGACAGACGCAGTAGCACAGCCTTCATGGGCCGGGAGAAGTGACCCAGTTACCTGATCAAGTGATAGCTGAGAGATGCCAGAATGCAGCAGAGAAGAGGAGCATGCACATCAGCAGAGGAGGAGGAGCAGGAGGAGAAGGAAGTGGAGAAGGAAAAGGTACAAAGGTCACAAAGGTAAGAGAGTAAAAGAAGGAGAGAATCAAGAGGTCAGTTCAGAAGCAGAAGCTGAAGTCAGGATGCCGAGCGCAGAGGAACGTCAGCACTAAAGCAGCAGGCGGGAGAATCCCACACCGAGTGCTGCGTACAGAACCACCAAGCATCGCAGCAGAACGCTTCTTAACACAGAAACAGCAAGAACACACACACACACACACACACACACTGCTCATGCACTCGTTCAGTCGTCACGCAGTCGGTCTCCTTCTACAGCTTCTCTACTTCTATATTCTATATTCTGAAATGTTAAACATAACTATAAATGGATAAAAAGTAAAGTCGTTCTCCAATTAATTAAACAGCTATTAATACTTATTAAATACTTACGGTACCAGTAAAAAGTTTGGACACACCTTCCATTGTTTTCTCTTTAGTGATTTATTTTCTACATTCTAGAATAATACTGAATGATTTTTTTTAAACTATGAAATACTAACACATATGGAATTGGGTCATTAAGTAACAACAGCAGCAACAGAATAAAGTAAAAGTAAAAGTCTCATATCAAGCGCATTCGCGAAACGCGTCAAGCCCCATGACGAAACGTGAAGAACATGAAGACCTTCCCAAACGCAAGACCAAAGCGTACATCTGCTGCAGAGGAGAAGCTCATTTAGAGTCACCAGCCGCAGAAATCACCAATTAAAATCCACCAGCACCTCAGATTAGAGCGGTTATGAAGGATTTATAGAGTATAAGTAGCAGATATACATCTCAATATCAACTGTTCAAAGGGGATTATTGTGTATTTCGGATAAACGCCTTCAGTATTGTTTTATAATGCAGGATGTCCATGATTATCAGGAAAGACCACGAAATTAGAAGGTGTGTCCAAACTGTTGACTTGTAGTTGTAGTAAAATGTCATTTATTATTATTATTATTATTATTATTATTATAAAAATAGTAATGTATTTATATTTTTCTAAGACTGCATTTAACCTAACAAATGAATATAGAACTTTATATATTACCTTTATATTAATTTGTAAATTATTTTTATTTAATCTTTGTTTATACACTGTTATATATCTATATTATCTAAATCAGGTCTATGTACCATTTTTAATCATAACTAGAAAAAGGTATAAACATTCATATCTTCACTTTTCCCTATTTCTTACTTTAATTCCGGGTGTCCCCTGTCATGTATGTCTAACCAATACACTGGACTAAACACCTTTGCATTTTCTTGCACACACAGAACGGACAATTATGTCAATGCACATTGCACATATATGCACATATGCACATTTTGCAAACTTCAAGGACTTCTTTTCACACCCCCCCTCATCTCATTAAAATACTACCTCAAGTTTTTCACAGACTATAGTCGTAATATATTACATCACATCGTACTTCAGATTTTATGTATATATATATATATATTTTGTAACTTTGTTGGAATCTGTTTTATAGGTTCCTTTTGTAAAAATATTTAAGGTCACGGAGCGGTCGTATAAGCATTTCACTTCATATCGTACTGTGTATGACTGTGTATGTGACAAATAAAATTTGAATTTGAATTTGAATTTAATTTCTAGATCATTTTATTATTTCCCACCCCATGTAACCAAAAATCTTACTCCAAGAGGCTTTAATGCTAGCAGATTGGATTTAGGAAAGAGAAACAGATGGTGAAACAGATACGGATGATATTGTAGATTAATAAACTAACAAAGCACAAATAAAGTACAAGCTTTGCAACAAACACTGAGAAAGTAAATCTGTCCTGCCTCACTCTGTACGCAGTTCTGTCTTAAAGCATTACGCAGTCAAACTGATAAAGTGCTTACTTCTGAAAGACAAAGATCCCCAGGACCAGAGCGAAGGAGACGAGATCCGTGGAGACCCAAATCAAGCGGTACTCGTCCGGAGTCTGGAACAGAAGCAGCGATGTGACAGAGCAGACACTAGGTGGCACTAAGGCACAGGAAAAAATCTTGATTTGTGGACATTTAATAACATTTAACGATAAACAAACAAACAAACAAACAAACAAACAAACAAAAGATGGTGCTAATTATTTAATACATTAGGAAATGTTAGTGGTTTCAAATTGTTGTGGTGTATAAAGGAATAAAGTCTTTTTTTCAGGACGTACTTTTAAATTTTTTGGAAAATGAACATTTATCTTCAAGACAAGGGCTTCATCATGAATCAATGGTTTTCCCATAAAAGCATGACCTTGAATGCATTTGATTTCTTCCTTATCTGTTATTGGCACACATTGGTGTTAACATGGACCAATGAACTTTATTATTTTTTAAATAGCAGCATTCTTTTCTAAAATACAACAGTTTTAGCAAATGTATCGAATGTCAATCAGATTCAACGCAAGCTTTCATCAGTGTTTCAAACAGAGAAGGAATGAATCTAGAATTGTACATGTTTAAGCACGATATGTTGTGATTGTTCCCGTGTGTAGTTGCTCATTTACATAACAGGTGCCAATAATTCAATAAGGGATTTATTGAATCTACAGTATAAGAGAGGTGGGTTCCCATTGAGAGAGCGTCTCACCATCAGCCAGACAGGTGACAGAACATTCTTGAGGATCTGCGGCGCTTCCGAGGAGACGGAGGACACGCCGCTGCACCAGAGCACAGAGTACAACCACGGCTCGTTCACAGAGTACAGAGTCACGCTCACGTTATTGGCTGTGTACGTCCTGATACACAAAGACACACACATATACACACAAGTTGTCATAAAAATAAGAACAACAGGAAACACACTCTCTCTAATAGGATTATTATTATTATTAATATTATGTATTTACACTGGGGTCCAAAAGTATTGGTCCTCAGGAAGCGATCAAGCAGACATGAATTGAGCGAGTGACACCAGAGAACCGCAGACGCCTTTCTGACTCTATGTTCAGCCGGATCCAGGAGGGTTTGAAGAATAAAGCTCTTCATTATTAAATACTGATTGTCGTATATAGTAATTTCACTGCATGAAATTAACCCTATTATCCTGATAGTCATTATTTGTTGAATGACTCATTTCAATCTACTGTATACATCATGAGAAAAATATTTAAAATATGAAAAAGGTTTAATAGATGAGTAAATATAATGTAATTCTAAAATATAAATATACAAATGGCAAGAATTTTTCATGTAACACACCAAAGTGTGTGCTGTGTATTTGAAAAATTAGTAGTGTGTGTGTGTGTGTGTGTGTGTGTGTGTGTGTGTGTGTGTGTGTGTGTGATTTAATTTACAGTAACGATGTATGGAAAGTTGAACATTTATAGTTCTATACATTTTCTTTCATAGTTAGATTTATTAGTATGGAAGTTGTTATTACACCCTAAATAAATAAATAAATAAATAAATAAAAGAAGTTAAAAGTAAATGTCTTTCTTTAGGAAAAAGGTCAGAGTTTTGCTTAAAAGGAAATGAAATAAACAAACAAAAATAATGCAATATGCCTGAATGTGTCTTATATGAAAAAATAAAAAAATAAAAAAATAATAAAATACTGTAAACACCCAAGAAATAGTAAAACATGGAATAAGGCAGCTCATCCTTCAGGATAAATCAATATGTAATTTAGGGAAATGTCTCCGGATGATTTATCTACAGTATCTTGACAATAAATTATCACAACAATAAATGATTCACTGGAAAGTTCATTATAAATGTTTTTGTTTTTCAGTGTGAAAGAAAAATGAGAATAAAGTTGAATTCTTGATAAAGATAAAGGTGTATATACAGTGTCGCTCTCTCTCTCTCTCTCTCTCTCTCTCTATATATATATATAAGCTCACCGTGTTTCCTCTTCACTGACGTGGTTGTAGCGCAGCAGTAACCTGCTGATGCCGTCCTCATGGAGATCCTCCAGCGTCTGTTTCTTAGTGGAGATCTGTTGGAAGCTGGGAGCCTGCTGTCGTACCAGCTCTCTGTCCCAGTCCACACTCCACACCACCTACACACACACACACACACACACACACACACACACACACACACACACACACACAATACATTAACAGACAAACACACACTTTACCAGCAGGGGGCAGTGCTGCACAAGCCCACACTTCCACCGGTCATCAACTTGCTATCCGTTTGCTGTATTTGCTAACTACACAGTGTGTATTATAGAGAGGCATCCATCCATCCATCCATCCATCTAGGAACCTCTGTAGTCCAACTATGGACCGTGAAGGCCAATAGTGATCACTGTATTCATTCCCATTTGTATAACCATGGTAGGGCGTCCCGTCAACATTTACACACACATTCACACACAACGGGCAATTTGGGAATGCCAGTTAGCCTAATCTGCATGCTTTTGGACTGTGGGAGGAAACCGGAGAACGTAGAGAAAACACACCACGCATGGGGACAACATGCAAATTCCATGCACACTGACCAGACACGGGAATCAAATCGAGGTGACATTTCTAACCACTAAGCCAACAGTGATGTCATAAAGAGGTATAAAAAGTGTATAATGCACTAGATGTCCATAAAAAAACATGAACTCTATTAAGAGCTTGTAGGAAATTAATGTCTTTTAAAAAGAAGAAAAAAAAAATATTATGAAAATAAAGTATGTGATAGTCATGCGTCTCACCAGGTGCTGAGGGATACTCGAGTTCAGGACTGTGGTCAGGGTGAGATTAACCCAGCTCAGGTAGTGTGGGTGCCTTGGTGGAGGTCTGCGGAGGGTGAACAGGGCTGAGCGATTGGCGCTGGCTGCCAGCCGTAGCATCTGTTCCAGACTACACACTGTCTGATTGCCCGCTAACCGGCGCTCTCGCTCAGACATGTGGTGCGCCGCCCAGTACGGGTCATCCTGCAGGACAAAAAACCCAAACACATCTAAATCAACACACTGACGGAAGAGTAAAGATGTAGTAAAGTACAGTAACAGCATCTTCTAATAAATCCTTCTATTTTGCCTTCGGTTCCCTCATATTTACTATTTACATTTTTCTTCATCTCATCCATCCATTCAATTTATCTTTATCCATCCATCTATTCATTTATCTGGCTTTCTATCCATCTGTCCATTCATTCATCAATTTATCTTTCCAATTAGCTCCTTGACTTCCTATCTACCTTACCATCCATCCATTACCTCAACCAGTGATATATCTATATATGATTGTCCATCTGGCTTTCTATAGGGCCTTCCATTTCATCCTTTATCCATTTATCCACCCATCTATACATCCATCCATCCATCCATCCATTATTACAATATTCGAACTGGCTTACTATACATCCATTCAGTTAACCATCCATCCATCCATCCATTTCTCCATCTAGCTTTCTATAGGATTATTCATCCATCCATCCATCCATCCATCCATCCATCCATCCATCCATCCATTTCTTCATCTAACTTTCTATTTGTCCATCCATTTATTATTGTATCTATCTATCCAGCCATTGATTAATATAATTCTCCATTTGGCTTTCTACAGATCCATCCACCCATTTATCCGTCCACGCACCCAACTTATTAGCTTTCTATCTCCATACCTTTCTGCTTTTCTATCCATTTATTCATCCATTTATACATCTATCAATCCATTGATATATTTGTCCATGTGGCTTTCTATAGGGCCTTCCATTTCTTCCTCCATCCATTTATCCACCCATCTATACATCCATCCATTCATCCATTATTACAATACTCAAAATTTCTATACATCATCCATCCATCCATCAATACATCCATCCACCCATACATACATTTCTCCATCTAGCTTTCTATAGGATTATTCATCCATCCATCCATCCGTCCATCCAGCCAGCCAGCCATTGATCAATATATCTACAGGCCTGTTCATCCATCCATCCATCCATTTCTTCATCTAACTTTCTATATGTCCATCCATTTATTATTCTATCTATTTATCCAGCCATTGATCAATATAATTCTCCATTTGGCTTTCTACAGATCCATCCATCCATCCATCCATCCATCCATCCATCCATCCATCCATCCATCCATCCATCCATCCATCCATCCATCCATCCATCCATCCATCCATCCATTTAGTTGAATACCTTTAAAAACCATTGGCCAGCATTGAGCATGCTCAGTTCAGTCCAGTTGAAGAAGGAGGCATCATCATTTTCTCTCTCAGGAAAGACTTTGCTCACGTCCGTGGTTCTCCTCAGGGTACGATCTCTCATCAGGAAAGGTACTCCGTCTAGACTACAACCAGAGAGCAGTTACACTAACCGGCATCAGATTAAACTGATCCAGATAGGACCAAGTCACCGCCAGAACCCCATCTCGGACAAAGCCTTAGGCTGGGCAGATGCCCCATGAACGTTTCTGTTTATGCCATCTTGAGGCAAAATGAGATGAGAAGAATCCACAAAAACCTGCTTCATTTTATTGTAATGCCTATCGACTAACAACATCGAACAAATATAAAACTATAACTACTACAAAGACAGCGTGAATTTGTTTATTACAAGACATGTACTTGAAATTCATGGAAAAAGTCGTAAAAGATTTCAGGTATGAAACATCAAAGGAAAAAAAAAAAAACGTCTGCTGTTTATTTCTGGTGACAAATTGCAAAGGAGAGAAAGAAGCTGAAACACACATGAAATGGCTGCTTATAGAAGTTTGGATGCAAGCGAAAACTCGTCTCAGACGTTCCACAGCATTAAGAACAGTATAAATATAAACTGATCATGTTTCCTTTAAAGTGAACTCAATGACTAAAAAACCTTCATAGACCAGAGCTGCATTTTTAAAATAAAACAGATCAAACAATTCATTTCTATTCAGTATGCTCAAATGCGTACGGAGATTTAAGATATATAAGATTTTCAGCATGCGAAATTGTGTGTAGTCTCGGGTATGCTCCGTGCTCTTAACGTTCCTGTATCAGCCTGGAGCTCATCTCCTTTATTCCATGCTCTTATCCATCCATCATCTGGACATGACTAAACCCACCTCGCAGTGAGCTCACATTCTCTCTCTGTCGCTCACACACACACACACACACACACACACACACACACACACACACACACACACACACACACACAATTCTGTCTAAATGGTCGAAAGTCTAAATGGTGTATTGATCCGTACTTTACTCAGACAGAGGAAGACGCACAGGAAATATGTGAAAGAATAAATGAATAATTACCTGATAGCCACCTCGGCCTCCAAGCCGCTGACGTTGCTCTGCAGAGCCCTCTGGAAAGAGAGCAGCGTGTTCTCTGGAGCCAGCTGTCAGGAAGAGGAAGAACACACACAGGGAGCGTTAACCTTCAATCCAACATTTCAATCAAACACAGCGAGATCAAGCACCAGGGGAGGAAACAGCAGATACAATGCAGCAGTAAAATAAAACGCAAAACAAAAAAGAAGTTAGAGTGACCTTAGGAGTTCGGAGCCAATAAATGCATTAAAGAGGAAAAGGAAGAATGATGGAGGGAAGGGGTTGGATTTGTGTTCAGCTCTGCATTTCTCCCAAGGAGATAAGACACGCTTATTTTTATGATTTTTTTTCAATTATTCTGATATGATTAATAGCTCACAGTGGAGGAAGCTCCTGGAGGTACGAGTTCATGGGCGAAACTATTTACTCATTCATGCAAAAACACGATTATCGACACGTTTCCAGGCTTCATAGAAGCATTAATCGAGTCCTAATGTCAGGTTTATGGCATTTCACCAAGGCAGAAATACAAAAAGTATGCAGCGGAGATTTGAGATTTATTTCTTTTTCTTGTTCTGCAGCTCCTTTCAGGATCATTAAAATATTTTCCACTTCTGGAAAGCTTTGCTTATTATTTATTTACAAGGTACAGTATCACTAATAAACTGACTGTGCAACTGTCTAATCTATGCACTTTCTATTCTCATCCATCTCTCCATTCATCTTAGCATCCCATCCATCTGTCGCTCGTTAGCTCCATGAATCCGTATATTATTTCTGCCTTTTTTAAAATTTGTACAGTGAACCTTGGATTGCGAGTAACGTGGTTTACGAGTGTTCCGCAAACCGAGCAAAGATTTTTTATAAATCTTTAATTAATCTTTAAATAATCATCGGAAACCGAGCAAGTATTAGTATACGAGCGCTGAGTATCATGTATCACGCATGAGACTCTTATTTTGACACCGAGCGTCACTCTCTCACCTTTTTATTCAATTCAGTATGCTCAAAAGGTACGAAATACAATTGTTGTATAAAAAGTGGCGTTTATTATGGCTTATTGTATATAATACAATATATATATATATATATATATATATATATATACATACAGTATACAGTATATCACTTGTAGTATCTTATAGGCTTATTTTTCTTTCTTTTTTTTTTCTTTTTTTATTCTTCTTCTGGCCAAAAAATCCCATAGTCTAAAATATTGAGACCAACTTTAACGGATTCTAGCGCAGAGCAAGGATTTTGTAGAAATATAAAATTTTCCACATTTGAAGAGACCTTCAAGCTGTATCAGAACAAGAGAGTACGAGTTGTTCTCCAGAGGCGCAAGAGCTGCCCAAATTATGGTGAATGAAACAGAAAGTGCTAACAGTTGCATTTCCTGCTCTGGTAACTTCCATAGGATGGCCAGAGACCTGAGTTTTGCCACGGCACGCACCACTCACATTTTCTTCAGAAAAGGTACCTGTCTAGATATCTATATTATCTCATTCTATTCTTCAATACATCCAGATTTTTATTCATCATCCATTTATCTGTCCTTCCATGTACCTTAGTGTCTGGCTTTCCATCCATCCATCCATCCATCCATCCATCCATCCATCCATCCATCCAACTTTGCATTTACTCATCCTTTAATTTTTATTTCAATCTCTCCATCCATGCGTTTGCCTTTTTTTTTTATCCATCAATCCATCCATCCATTTCGCCATCCTTTCTTCCACCCACCCATTCATCAATCCATTTTGGTATCCATCCATTCAGTTATCTGACTTTTCATCCATCCACCAATCCGTGCATCCATCCTTAAGTCTTTCTGTATAACCATTCCTTTTTTTTTTTTTTACACAAACCCACTGATTTGTCTTCCTACTCATCCACCCATTTATCCTTCTATCCAGACGTTCACATTTCATTTGACGTTCCATCCGTCCCTCCATCTTGCTATTCATCCAGCCTTTCCATCCATAAACCCATCCACCTGTCCATCCACATATTTATCACTTGGCTATACAGTCAGTCCTCCCACTTTACTTAACCTGAGCGGTTACAGTTCAGGTTAAATGAAGGGGAAGTACAGATGAAAAAGCATATTGTGTATGTGTGTGTGTATGTGTGTGTGTGTGTGTGTGTGTGTGATAGAAACAAGCCACGACTCCTTCCCTATGGCATGGCACAGAAAATGATTTTCTTCATTTAACACACACACACACACACACACACACACACACACACACACACACACACACACACACACACACACACACAGGCTCAGTTCACAGAAAAATGATCTGCTGTACTTTTTTCATTCACCACCAGTGCACAAAAATGATAAGCCGGACTTACCATGGGAGCTCCGTGGCGGCCGATGACGACGGGCCGTGCTTTAGGCTTGTGCTCCATGATGCAGGGTGACGTGATAGACAGCGGGGTCAGGTAGAGGCTAAGAAGCACCACCAGGTAGACGAGCAGAACTATTACCTGAAACCCTACACCACACACCACACACTTATCAGAGCACTAGTACACTGCATACAGCACATGGCAATCATCTGTTAATAATACATCTGTCTCAAAATTCTGATTTAAAGCCCTGATTGATTTACGCAGGTCGTTTTAAAGATTCGCGACATCGCGGCAACATTGCTTGGAACCACCGACTGTTAGTGACGTTAGACTCCTTCCTAAATAACTAAATTCTAAATGACCTTCATACAACTGTGATTATTCATTTTTGTTTGTCAAATAACAACATGACGTTTATCAGTTCAACACGTCACACGTATGCAGTACACGTGAATATGCTGTTACTGTAAAAAGTGATAACGCATTACAGCAAGTGCATT
Organism: Clarias magur; assembly: GCA_013621035.1. Lineage (NCBI taxonomy): Eukaryota > Metazoa > Chordata > Actinopteri > Siluriformes > Clariidae > Clarias > Clarias magur. Next base: position 1,340,652 of record QNUK01000162.1, read on the forward strand.
CATACTGTATAAACAACTGGACTAGTCTTAAAGCTGCTGCTATAAAATATTAATCCACATCTTCTGACCAATCAGGATGCAGATCTAATCTGATGTCAAAGGCTGACAGCTGGTGACCCTGAACTCATCTGGTGTGTCAACACTTTTTTTGGTGTAAAAAAGGGCCTTTTGTTCTTGATTTAATAATTAACATCAGTTCGATTGGTGAGAAAAAAAAACAACAAAAAAGAAAAAAACAGACTTACTGGTCTTTTCAGCTCGAGCCACTTGTCCAGCCACGATCCAGGCCAATGCTGTAACTGCAGCCAGTGCACCGATGTGCAGGAACGGTCCTGTGGCCTGGCTCACACACACACACACACACACACACACACACACACACACACACACACACACACACACACACATAGAAAAAAAAATATTATGAACAAGATTTGAAGTATTTGAATAGTTTTTATTTATTTATACCACATCACTGTTGAACTCATTGTTATGCAAAAGTTTAGGCACCCCTGGATAAAGAACAGATTTTGTTGATTTTTTTAATTGAAAAGATGTTAACACAGTCTCTCTTGGAAATGGAAAAAAAAAAAAAGCACAATATTTTCAGCAAACATTGATGCATAGTTACTTTTTATGTCATAAATTGAACAAAGATAAAAAAAAATAAATAAAAAAAAAAACATTATTGTGGCACTGTGCAAAAGTTTGGGCGCCCTACATAATCCGTACTTACATCAGTAACACCTCCTCTGGCAGATATCACAGCTTGCAAACGCTTTTTATAGCCAGTTAAAAGTCTTTCAGGTCTTGTACTTGGGATTTTCTCCCACTCTTCCTCGCAAAAGACTTCTAGTCCTGTAATATTCTTGCACGCACAGCTGTTTTAAGATGTCAGGAGACTGTGATGGCCGTTCTAAAACCTTCAACTTGCGTCTCTTGAGGTTTTCCATACTGGATTTCCAGGTATATTTAGGATCATTGTCCTGTCGTAGAAGCCGTCCTCTTTTCAGCTTCAGCTTTTTTACAAAAGATTTATGTTGATTCATTTTCTTAGCTCACTCACAGTGATTTCATGTTCAAGGAGTTTAGGCAAAGAGGTGTTTATTAACATTTAACTCATTTGGAAGGAGTCTCCAGTCCCAGCTCTTCGTAACAAACTGCGACTGGACATTTTCCAATGTAGGAAGGGAGGAGTTTATGCTTTCAAAAAGGCAAAATAATAATAATAATAATAATATAATAAAAAGAGAGGCGGCTGATGAGGGAATAATAGGAACAGCTGCTGTAAAGTAAGTGATAACAGGGTCAAACTTGTTGATGTTCAACAACATTAAATATGATGAAGATGTGATATTATTGGAAACTAATCAGCTAAAGTGTGGTATCACTTCATAGTAATAGGCTGCAAAGTGCCTAAAGATGTAAGTAACAACCTCAGCAGCGACCTCATTTCCCTTCTCGTCTGTTCCAACCACTCAGCATTCAGCGTCAGCAGTACACTAATCACCTCCTGATCATCTGTCATCACCTGCACCGGTTTCTCACTGGTTAATGCCGCGAGTTAAATGTTTGTTTGTTTTTTTATGCTTGAAATGTTTCACAGGTCACTGTGTGTGGTGTAACAAACCAAACATATTCCTCTGAAACCGCTCAAGTACAGGGACTGGATTGAAAATCCAAAAAAAGTTCTTTAGGAAGCATTGAGGACGATTCCTCAAGACTGCGTTACAAATACAAGAAAGCCTGGCAAGATATGAATAAATGAGGACGAAAACTTGGAAACCAGTGCTGAAGACATTCAAAATACGCGGTGTCAGGATGGCCGAGCGGTCTAAGGCACTGTGTTCAAGTCTCTCCTGGAAGAGTGGGTTCGAATCCCAGCTTAAGGCATTGGACTATAGTTCGGAAAGTCCCGGGTTCAAATCCCAGAACTTGGGCCCTTAACGCTCAACTGCTCAGATGTGTACTGAAACACAAATGTAAGTCGCTCTGGATCAGGGCGTCGGCCAAATGCCGTAATGAAATGTAATGTAAATATCTCGAGTTAGGTTCAATGATGGTGCAAATGCATGACTGATGATGGAGACGATGTTGAGTGGTACCTTTGTATGGAGGAAGATTTACTTCACCCAGATTTCACCCAGATTTGCATTACTTTCAGTACAGCCCTCGTACGACTTGTTTTATGCAGAATCAGGGATTGTTTCTCTTTAATAAAGCACCTGCAGTGTGATTCGGAACGTCCCGAAAATGGCTAAACATTTTTCCAATAAAACCGTGCTTTGTATAAATCAATATAAAAGATGGCCAGGTATTAAATTTGTGAAATTGTGGCAGGAAAACAACCAACTGCAGCATTATTTTAAAGCTGAAACCTAGTTTCTGAATCTTTGTACAGTCTTATGATTCATATTTGAGCCGCAGTACGACGGAAGAGCAGGTATAACCATTTGTGGGAAATCATTTCAGGCATTTAAAGGAAAAAATGAAAGCTTTCTTAGATTAAAGTTTCCCAAATCGCAAATAAGTAAAGCTTGATTTACTGCATTATTGCACAATACATTATGTATTACTTGATGTGTTATTTACAGATTTAATTCTATTCTTCTTAGAGTCTCTCTCTTTAAGATATGAGCTTGTTACAACAATCAATAAATTATTTAAATCTGGTCTCCTCCCTCGACTTTGCACATCTTTTAGATAATTAATTTTTTATAAATCATGCCTTTTAAATTCATATGTAATATATAAAACACTGTTTAGCCTTTTTATTTGGCATCTGAGTTCATCAGGGCTTTGAACTTTACCTTTAAATAAATATTATTAAAAAAAAATAAACAAACAATCTGTCTACGGATCTGGACTGAATACAGCATGCGTACTTGCAGAGAGATTGAGAAGATGTCCCACTCCTCGCTCCATGCTTGACTGACGGATATCACGCCGATGACGGTTGTCAGTAAAGCTACCGTCACTCCGATCTAAGGAAGAATAAACAGGTTATAAATTTCAAGAGGTCAATAAAAGTGCCGAAGTCAAGAAGCGTGTATGAACGTTCGTCTTCGCTGTAGGTTAACAGGAGACGCACTGTATATTCACAGCGTCCTTGTGTCGGGGTGACTTTGTGTGCTGATTAGTGGAGGATGTTTCAGCACACACTCACACACACACACACACACACACACACACCACATACACAAACACACACCACATTAGCACGTACTGTACCTTATGGATCCAGTGCAGGTTCAGCTGCTGTCCCACTGCAATGTGACATAAAGCTAAAATCTACAACATAATAATAAAGAAAAAACAATCCTATTAAAACCTGTTATGAAAAAATAAATGCAAATAAAAATGCAATTACATTATTTTCATAGCTTGCAAAAAAAAAAAAAGATCTGAGATCAAAATATTATGTTTCAAATACATTATTTAGTTATTTATTTATTTACTACAAATTAAACATGGTTAATATCTTAGCAAGAAGTCAGTTATCATTATAATGCACATAGTATTGAGATGTAATTAATATTCCACTCATAGTGAAATCATCAGCAACTTCAAATCAAAGACACAGTCCGAGGTTGCCAAAGGTTGGCGATATTACACTTCCTTTTTACTTTTACCAGCATCATTCACACATGAGTAAACGCCGCTCTTTATTTGTCCACATAATATTGTTTTACGATTTCTTCCTCTGGCCTTATAAGAGAGATGGAATACAAAATGTCATTCTACCCATTATAATGGCAAAAAAAGATGTTCTCACTAATTTCTTTTGATTTGCTGCATTGTCTTATTCACAAATATCTCACTCATCGTCTATACCGCTTCATCCTGTATTCAGGGTCGCGAGGGGGTCTGGAGCCTATCCCAGAAGATGTAGGGCACAAGGAGGGGCACGCCTTTGCCAATCTGTCGCAGGACACACACACACACACACACACACACACACACACACACACACACACACACTATGGGCAATTTGGGAAAAGCAATTAACCAAAGCATGTCTTCTTACTGTGGGAGGAAACCGGAGTACCAGAAAGAAAACCACCAAGCACAGGGAGAACACGCAAACGCCACGCACACAGACCCAAGGCGGGAATCGAACCCAGACCCTGGAAATGCAAGGTGACAGTGCTAACTGCTAAGCCACTGTGACATTTACTGAATTGTTTTAATATATTTTCCAATACAAATCATAACTTCTAAGTTAAATGTTAATACGTAAAGACTGTTAGATCGAATCTAGTACAATATTATCTCATATGTAAATATGCTCAATATGTTCGTATGTATTATTTCAATATGTAAATGTGTGTAAATGTGTCTCATTGTGTGACTATATATATATATATATATATATATATTTTTTTTTAATATATTTAATATTTTAATATATATATATTTAAATGTAAATAAAAATGGGAATATACATATATTTCCATTTTATTTCCATTTAAAATTATGCTACACTTGTACAGATAAGTTTTTATATTTAATATTTTACTTTTATTATATATTTTTGAAGATTTCTGTATTGTATTTCTATAGCTAAACTTACTCTTATTTTTATTTTTTATTCCACTATTTATTTCTTGTAAATTTTTGTTTTAATTTTTTAAGGTCACGGGCGGTTGTATAAGCATTTCACTGCATATCGTACTGTGTATGTGACAAATAAAGTTTGAATTTGAGACATATATAAAATGTGGAGTAGCGGTTAGCAAATTGGATGTCGAGGGTTAGGGCTCACAATTCCTGCCTTGGGTCTGTGTGGAGTTTGAATATTCTCTCTGGCGGGTTTCCTCTCATTTTCTTTAACAATCCAAAAACATGCAAATTGGGCTACTTGGTGTTTCCAAACTGCCTGTCGGGTGTGGGTGTGTGTTTGGCAACCCATCCACGGTACAGCCTGCTTCATGCCCCAAGTCCCCCTGGGCCTCCAGGCCTCGCATGACCCTGTACAGGATAAATGATATCGAGAATGAATGATTGAGTGAGAGGGAGAGTGACGTATTTTTTTTCTTTCACCAGTGCAGAAGGGAAGATGTGAAACATTCGGGACACAGAGAGGCCACATTCATTTCAATGGAAGAGAGTCAAGTGCTCATGTGGAATAATAATGTATTTATTATAACCTAACAATAGCATGTCATATTTTATTTATTCTTAATCACTGTGGTTTACTCATTTGGTTGCATTTTTACATTTTTTTTTTTAGAAACTCAGCTATAATTTAAATGCACGATTCTGCTTCTTGTCATGTTCTCTCTTATTCACCAGCAAGACCTCTCCTATCCTATGCCAGCTTCCAACCAGCAGGACCAAACACGAGCTTCCTGCCAACCGCATCTTTTTGAGCAGTCCCACGGAACATTAAGAGTAAAGTGCTATCTGCCCTCTTCTACACGAGCACACAGATGCCACTGTGACTGACAAGACAGAACTGACATGTATGCCGTTACAAATACACAAGCACACGCAGTCTCTTCAAGAGAGGGGGCGAAGATATGGCTTTCCAGCTGCGCTACTCTGACATATACAGTAATTAAAGGTCTCTCGCTTTACTCAGAGGTTAATTTAAGAGGTTTATGTAAAGTAGCTGAGCAACAACAACAACAACAACAACAACAACAACAACAAGCCAGAGAGAGAAGTTCTTCTTATATGATGTCACAATAGGGGGAAAAATCTAACGTGCTTTTTTTTTTAAAACTCTGGCAAATTTTTTTTTTGGTTTTGTTTCATGCACAACCGAAAGACCCGTCGGAAAACTTATCTAAAAATAACAAAATTTAATTTAGCATAATATGTCCCCTTTGATGTTAAACATAAAAGTTAAACACAGTAAAGGAGACCTCTTGTGCGAAATTCACTTTTTTTTTTGTTATTTTTAGATATTCAGATTAATTCTGGACATGTGCAGTATCTGTGGATGTTAGGTTTGCCTAAGAGAAGATGAGCTCCACCTTCCTGAGCCGCGGAGGAGGATCAGTGCCTTGGAGGGATGAATATCAGCTCACCATTAAAAATGCAATATAGGTGAAGCCTGCAGCCGTGGTGGCCAGTATGGGAACAGTTCCATCACTCCACTCGCCTGACTGGTTGTATAAATACCTGGAAGAAAACACACACACACACACACACACACACACACACACACACACACACACACACACACACACACACACACACACACACACACACACACACACACACACACACACACCATGACTCCTGGAAGTGAGTGGAGAAGTTCCTCATGACTCATATAATAGACTCTACACAGACCAATTCTGAAGAATTATTCATAAACATGTCCAGGAATCCATCATCACTTTATTACCGCACTGTTAGAAGCTACTGCAGGTGTCGGCTCCTTCAAGGTCAAAATGTGACTACTGGACATTTCAAAACTACGAAATAAGATTAGATAATTGAGTAACAACGGCAACAATAACAACAGTCAGTCGCTATTTTAAGGCACGGAGGTCAGCTGCTCTGGAACGGGGTTTTGCATGAACAGTATCGTGTCGAGTGTGTTTGTGAAACCCATCAAGCTCCACGATGAAACTGTCTCTCATGAAGACCTTCCCAGGAAAGCAAGACCAAAACGTTACCTCTGCTGCAGAGGAGACGTTCATTTGGAGTCTCCAGCCTCAGAAATCACCAATTACCCTCAAACACCTCGGATTAGAGCCGTTATGAAGCTTTACAGAGCAGAAGTAGCAGAAACATCTCGCTATCAACTGTTCAGAGGAGATCAGGGTGTGTTTTAGACGCCGTCAGCACTGTTTTCACCCTAGAGGTTTCCCACTGATTTTCCTTCCCAAGAGACAGACTTTCTTGTATTTTAATGTATCTTAATCAGGTCGTCTTCTCAATAGGAACAATTCAGAACGTTTAAAAAAAAAAACACATAATAGAAACACAAACAGCTTATAAAAATAACCCTTAAATGATAATAAAGTCATTAAAAAGTTCTTTTTCCTTGTCAATCCTAACAAACCCCACAATGTCTATTTCGAGCGAGTATTTACTTAGCAAGTACAATGTCACTTAACCTATTTACACAAGTTGAGTGGATGATGTGTTTTACATCTACATTTCTGGAGAACTGATTGCTGAGAACGAAGGAGCAACGTTGTTATCTTAAGCGCACTTTAACCCTCCACCCCGTGAAGAAGTCGTGATCGTGTGTCGCCGTTTCCTAGCCGTAATCCTGCTACGTCTAATTTGTGCTAGCTGAAAGGAAAGCAAAGGAAAGAGAAAATAAATCCGAGCATCCAAAAGTGCATAATTGGCCTCGCTTGTCTTGATGGAAGGGATTGTCTTTATCTCTCTACTGTCAATCAAATCCATTTGTTAGCAAAACATGGCAGTTTGCATGGCTAAAATTAGCTGGGAGGATATCCAGGTCTGGAAATTGGTAGTTTTGAAAGGCGTTTGTCTTTAGCTCTCAGTTGTCCAGGTCAGTTAGGAAACAGGGACATTTACTGTAGCAGACAGTGTTGTAGCAGAATGCAGTCCATTGTGAGGGAAACCCAAGAATACCCAATTAGCATTGATGACTAGTCCTCGACTGACCTCGGCGTCGGAGCGTAGGCTTGGCCATGAACTTAATAGCACTTTACCGCAAATGCAAACCAACATGTGGGTTTTTTGGTGGGATGTTTTGTTTCGTTTCCCATTTTTCCCATTAATATCACTATGATACTGCTGATCAGTTGGGCAACAAGGTGCTTTGTTGGCTATAAATAAACATGTCATGCGTTTATTAACATCATTCTAAATGCGTGGTTACGTTTATTTTTAACCATCATGCTTATTCACTTCTACTCCGATCAGCCGTAGCATTACCACCTACACTATACAGTACACCAGTAAACTGTTAACTTTACAGTACACCACCAACTACAGTATACAGGATGATTGCAACCCCGCGGGGACCAAAGCCCAGCCCGTCAGGTCCGATCCTGCAGAACAAGCCAATGCAGCACAAATCACCAAAAGTCAATGCTGAACTGCCTGCCACCTAACACACAGTAGGACTGCAGATCAATTCTTGGTTTCTGTTTCACCCAGATGAGGATGGGTTCCCTGTTGAGTCCGGTTCCTCTCAAGGTTTCTTCCTACTGCCATCTCAGGGAGTTTTTCCCATCCACTATCGCCCTCGGCTTGATATCTGGGACTATTTTGATTCATACACATTCACATTCCGTACAAACTTAAATAATTATTTTGATTGTGTAAAGCTGTTTTGCAATGATGACAATTGTTAAAAGCACTATACAAATAAAATTGAATTGAATTGAATTGAATTGAATTGAATTGAATTGAATTGAATGCTGGCTATGATAGAAAGGCACCAGATCTGTCTTGTTTCCTTTTATGCTTCCTGAAACGCGACCGTATTACTTCCGGATCCTAGTGCCGGTCGTGTTACGAGTGTGCATGACAAGAACACCCAGTGCATCACAGCTCGCTGCGCAAAGAGCCCATACTGAACATCTGTACTGTACTGTATGTTGCTGACTTTAAAGCTAATACTTGTATAAACAATTTGCATTCGATCCCCGTGAAGTTGCGGTTCAGAGTTCGCGGCCTCAGACGTTCGCAGATTTATTTCTTTTTTTTTTTTGATTTCGCGGAAACCGTAAATATCCTTCGCATTTTTTTTTTATGGCTTTTTCATGGCAATATATAACTTTTCATGCATTTTAACACTAAACTATTAAGAACAATATCAGTTACAAACTTCGTAAGATAAACAGTAATTCAGCTAAAGTTCCATATAAAATATAATACTGTATTGTACTGTAGAGAGAACACAAAGCAACCACAGAGGAAACCGTGCCTTGTGAAAGTGAATTATTACCATATTTACCCTACAGTACTGATACCAAAGAAAACGAGCTTGCATGAATTACATCACCTATAGGGATAACATGGGTATTTTACATTCTAGCACCAATACTGTACAGTATACGGGTTTACTTTTACATCCTTTTATAGTTATTGTTATTATTTTTAGGGTACTGTATTAATCTGAGTTTGAAATGAAATTAAAGTCTATAGGCATATTTGGCAAATAGTCATTTAAAATATATTAATTTTCGGACCACATCCAAAATTCCAAAAAGTTTTTCACAATTCACAGGTGCTCTGGGACCGGAACCCCTGCGAAATTTCGGGGGTCGAATGTAAATCATTTAAAGGTAAAAAAAAAACAACAACAAACAGCGTTTAACAAACATCCCCTTTTCAAAAGAACCATCGTTTGCACTATTTGCTGTACTGTTGTGTTCATTATGTGTTCAGGAAATTATTGGCAGTTTGTTACTGTTTACAAGTGTTTACATCAAATCTGTTTACAAGCTAAATGAATAATTAATAGAAAGAAGAAAAAAAAAACATGCACTGACATGTACGTTTCTCTAGTGAGAAAACCCTGGGAAGCACGTTTCGGTCTTACGTCCGCGAGTTCACACAGGCTGTATTTGGCCCGCAGGCCTTGAGCTTGACACGTTGTCTAACTGGAGTCAAAGCAATTGATAACATTATGGTATACAGTATACATACACCAGGGACATTTACGTTAAACCAGAACTTTGGGTTGGGAGTGATATGTTCTCACAGTTATGAGAACTGTGAAAAACTCCCTTTATTCGCCTGTACAATACACGAATTTCACTAGTGCTTGAATACCAGAGTCATGATCAGACTGCCTGCTTCACGTCTGAAACACCGGCCTCTCGGGAACTCCGTTAATGTCCCAAACATGTGGAAATTGCCTGGGGCGAGGTCAGGACTGTATATTTAAAATATAAAATAACCTCTTAGCTTTGGTCTTCTACCTGGTGCGTGACAACTGGCATTAACTGGGAACTGAAAGTAAGAACAAGTCGTTATTTTCTTCCTTAGCCATAATGACCTAGTGTGCTTGTTTGTCCTTTAATGTCTCGCTAAGATTTATACCATTATTGTTTTGCGTTTTCAAAGAAATGACTCTAGTATTTTATCTAATTCTGACATGACGTGAATACGCTCTTTGCAAAAACATTTCTCTGTATAAAACCTGGAAGTTATACAACACTAATTTCACAGTGCTGTTAGACTCATCACACATAATATTTACTCAAAAAAAAAAAAACCTCCCAGCTCATGGAGAGCCTTTTAAATCAAGCCCAAACTGAAGAGAACATTAAGCAATGGCTTCTTTATTCTGCAGGATGAAGCTGATCTGAGATCAGTCCTGACGTGCCCCCGGGAACGCCAGGAGAAGGTCATATCACAGACACGTCTCCTAATTACAATCTCTCGCTTTGCCAGTTTGTTCACAGGCGTTAACTCGAGGACATCCTGAAACACGACGTCCTTGATGATGCTGTCTCATATGAAAGGTATGAGAGACGCGGATGAAGATGGAGAACAAAGAGAAGGAACACAGAATATGAACCAGTGAAAGAAAGCGAGAAGTGTGTGTGTTTGTGTGTGTGTGTGTGTGTGTGTATATAAAGCCAGAGTAATAAAAAAAAACACTTTTTAAAATGATTTTGTGATTTTGTTCATTAAGGGGAAAACGTTACCAAAACCTGCCTGACTCCATGTGAAAAAGTCACTGATTAGAAAATTTACAAATAAAACGAATAATTGGTCGTGGCACTCGTTTGGACAGCATTTTTAAACTTTAACAAATTAAATCATCATTTAAAAACTGCATTTTGTAATTACTTAATAAAAAAAAAAATGAGTTTGATAATCTCAATTATTTAAGTGTGACTTAAATATGCAAAAAAAATAAATAAATAGGATAAGGCAGGGGCAAATACTTTTTCACAGGAATGTAGTATTGTACTATTCAGGTGGTGCGGTGGGCAGTACGAGGACGTGCAAAAACAGAACGCCATTGATAGGAAAGAAAGGAAAGAGCCATTGATGGAGTTCCTGGGAAGCCTTTGTTCCAGAGGTAGAGCAGGCGGTCTAGCGTTCATGGCTCGAGCGTAGAGAGAAAACGTTCTACATTGACGGTGTCCAAGCACATGTATAAAGGGGAAAAAAAAAGAAAAAAAAAAAAAAAAGAGTTTTTACTCTCATAGCTGTTTCTTATGTTGTTCTGTAAAATCAAAGGTCCCGGTTTGACTTGAACACCCCTCATATATAATCTGTTGCTTTTTGATTCGTTTTTACCTTGTCTTACTGCAGGTAGTCACATTAAGACTAAAATCCTTGTTGACAACATTGAGACACTGATGCAGAGCAAACACTCCCATAATACTTCACTTCATGATGACCTCATGCTAATGACAAAGAAGCTCTACAGTATTTTGAACAGAGATTTATATTTAGCTCCATTGTGACAGTGTCTCTTGCTAAAAGCGCTACACAAATAGGACTGCATTGGACTGTAAAGCTCACCAGTTATATTCGCTGTAGTCGTTGCTGGCTTCTAACCAGAAGTAAAGCCAGAAGAGCAGCAGAGTGAACGTCCCGAAGAGGATGAGGGTCCACATACACTCCCACTGCGGGAAAAACACACACACACACACACACACAGACTTTGTTTAAAGACTCGATGGAAAACAATTGCATGCAAAGTGTGTGTGTGTGTGTGTGTGTGTGTGTGTGTGTGTGTGTGTGTGTGTGTGTGCTGCATACCAAAATGGAGATCATTAAAGTAATATACTTGGGATTAAAGGAACGAGTTTTTGGCCCAACCTCCATTTACTGTACCACATGTGAACTGTGCGAGGTCTGTCTGAAATCATACATCCATGTAACGGCTGGATTACACGCAACAATGCAGGAATCTTTTTAACAGATTCTCGTCCATCTTTGAAGCCTCACACTTTTATTGTCCCAGAAAGCCTTCTGAATCATCCGGATAGTTTTTTTTTTTATAGAGCAATGTTCAAGCTTAACTTAAAATCTGATGCAGATTTGTTGCTCTGCTCGCTCAGGCATATTTAATACAACCGAGCACACAGTACACACGCCCACTCGATGGCGTTCAGCTCCCCACTGACTAGTACAGTTTATCGTTCACGCATGTACTGTAGATTCCAGTCCACACTTCTTGGCTGCCATGTTACACTAATCCGTTCACACTATATTAATGTATTAGTGTTGGCCGGACTTTATAAACCTTATAGCCTTGGGCAGTGGTGGCTCAGAGGCCTAACACACTGAGTTACTGATTGGAAGATCAGCAGCTCCACCAGGGTGCCACTGTTGGGCCCTTAAGCAAGGCCCTTAACTCTAACTTGACCCCAGGTACTGTATGCTGGGATATGCGAAGAAAGAATTCACTGTTCTGTAACGCACAGGATATGTGACAAATAAAGGCTTAACTTATATAATGTTGTACTTTAGAACGACATGGGTCTTTCGATTGGAACTTTTATTATACTAATAAAAATGGCTTGTTACAGATTTCTAAGGGAAACTGGTGAATTTTCTCACTGGTTTTTTTTTTTTTTCTTTCATTTTTTTCATTTCATATATTCGTAAACCTGTGTGATTTTATTCTTTTAAAAAAATGGAGCCACGTTTTTGGAGAGCAAACCACAGAAACCTCTGGAGAGCAGCGTGAAATCGGGGTTCACTCACCGTCCACTTTATTAGGAACACCTGCATACCTGGATATTGAAAATTCAAATCAAATTCAAATTTTATTTTCTTGTTTAACCAGCGATGTCCTAAAAATTTAAAGTAGATATTTCAAATAAAGAATATAAAGTATGAAATTATTATTATTATTATTATTATTATTATTATTATTATTATTTTGTAATATAGAAAATATAGATGATAGAAATAAAATATAATTAAATTTAATAAAAATGTCATTTGAAAAAAAAAAAAAAGAAGAAGAGCAAAACAATGTGCAAGGTTCAATTTCAAAGTTTCATGGTATGCAAAATGAGCGAATGTGCATTTATACGTATGTAAGGTGCGATGTGATCAGTAGCGCGATTGTTTTTGTGTGAGGAAGCAGATCAGAGTGTTTAGTCCTACTGTACTGTATGTGCAAGGAAAATCGTGCAGATAAAAGGACAAGCGCTTTATTTAACCTTTGCATACGATTCGAGTCGATTTTGATCCCTTTTCACTTCTGAGAGCAGAACAACACATTAAATTATTATATTATTTTTGCCTAAAATATTATGACTTTTCCTGAAGTGGCCCAGATAATACAGAAATGGAATTCGGTTAATTTTTGTTCCATGTAGATGACAGATTTTTTTTTTTTTTTTTTCAACGCTTAGGATGTCATATAAAAAGAAGTCACCAGAAATGATCACGTTCTACTTATAAAAATACTTTAGAACTTTATGATATGAGTGAATATGGAGTGAAACAGATTTCTTTTTCCAGTTTCCTCAGTACTAAGAAGCACGCTGAAATACTTGTCCGTGGATAATCACATCCAGACAGACACGAATTCCTATAAAACGAAACGGCTACAAACAAAATACTGTTTACACATTCCGAACTAATCACTCTGATCTTTCAACAGTAATCGGAAAGTAATGTGATACAAACAGCGTCTGATGGTCGGAGTTCAATCGTACGTCGAGCTCCGTCAGACCTTTCCCTCTCATCAGTGTCTCATTATGAGGAATCGCTTGAGCTGAATCGGTTGTCTCATTATGGACGCGGACAGGCAGCGACGACTGATCGGCCGCGCTACTGCACACTCGTTTATCAGGCACGGAAAGTATCAGAGCGATAAAACCTGACTTGTTAACAGAACCCATGGAAGAAAACAAAAAAAAATCATTAATACTACATACTGATCCTACATCATACTTTCCATTCAGTTTAAAACTAATGGATAGGAAACTATAAGCGTCAAGTGTTAACTAAATCTGTTTTATACCTTCATGTGATCGGGTAATAAGGTATCGGTAGTGTAATGAGTAAAATCACGAGCATCTCAAAATGCACAAAAACTGAAACAACAAAAATACAACAAGAAAAGTCCACATGGATTAACGCGACCAGCGGAACCCTACAGATTTCTCCGATCAATGTGTGCTTTGATGTTGTTGTTCCTTTGATCTCAAAGTTCAATGAGTTATGCGTCCTGAGATGCTTTTCTGCTCATCATGGTTGTAAAGAGTGTTTTTTTTCATTGATTAGTTACAGATTAGTTCATGTAGTGTGATAGAAATAAAACTAATTCTAGTTGTGTCTTAGTTGCAATTTATATTTAGAGACGGAAGGAATTTATACTGATCAGACGTGACATTTAAAACCACCTTTGGTATGCCTTTGTTCAAACAGGGTGCGTCTGGTGCATCTGTGCACGGTCTCTGGAGGTGTGCTGTGGTGTCTAGCACCAGGACGTTGTTCGATCGATCGGGCTGGGATCGAAAGCTGCGGTGCACTGAATGTTCTGGTGGCTTTCAATCATGGATGATAACAACCAGCAGAAGCAGTTCTGGTCTTTTCAGAGCAGCTGCAAGCGCTGGAGTCATCGATTCTCATTATTTGTTGGGATTGGAATTAAATGTGTTTGCTTATGCAGTGCGCTGGTTTTAAGAGAAGTGGGCAATTTAAAAAGAGGTAAAGGTAAAAGCCTTTATTTTGTCACATATTCATTACAGCACAGTGAAATTCCTTCTTCACATATCCCAGCATAACTGGGGTCAGAGCGCAGGGTCAGCGTCCCTGGAGCAGATAGGGTTAAGGGCCTGGCTCAAGGGCCCAAATGATCAACCTGGCTGAGCTGGGAATCGAACCGCCGACCTTCCGATCAGTAACTCAGTGCCTTAGCCCTCTGAGCCACCACCGCCCCACATTTATTTGCTGAAACAAGAATCCGGGAGCAATCTCAGATCAGGATAATCTGCTGCTTCCACCCGTAATTACCGCAATTATCTAGTGGTTTGTTTAGCGGTTATTATGCTCCTGAGAAGGTACAGGGAATAGCACCTGTTCTGGACACACATGAATGGAAATATAATGGGAAAAAAATCCAGTAACACTAATATTATAGTAGATCTAATAACACCCTTATGAATCTGCTTCCTTTGTGCAGGGTTGCGGCCCCGGAGCACAAGGCGAGGCATATAGGGCACAAGCGCACACATTCACACAGTGCAGGCATTTTGGGAACGGCGACTGGCCTAATTTATGGGTGTTTTACAGGATTGTGGGAGGAAACCGGACCAACCCAAAGGAAACCCACCAAGCACGATCAGAGCATGCAAACCTAACACACACAGACCGGAGGTGGAAATCGAACCTTCAACCCTGGAGGCCAACTAACCACTATGCCATCATACAGCCTTGGACATTACAGTGAAAGAAATGTAAACGCACACCCACACAAACACAAACATTTCCTTTACACTCCAGTTGTAAAGAAGTGCAAACAAGAGGAGAGATACTGTAGGGAAAAAAAAAAAATGCAAATAAAGTGAGCTCTAGTAATTTGTGCAAGGAGGCCATCGGTACACAGGGAAGACTGATGAAATTCATAGTGCATTTTATTGTGTTGTGGAAACCAGGAGGACCGTCACGACCTTCACATGTCCCACTTTTGCATATTATAATTGTAATAAAAACACACACACACACACACAGCGGAGTTGGACAGCATGTGATAGCAAAGGAAAGCATATCTACTGTACATCCCAGCATGTGGACAGATACACAGAGGCGTGGCTACATAAAGGCGGAACAGAGGGCAGAATATATCAGCTGACTCAGATACCACCACCAGCCTCAGTCCAGGGACACGACCGTCTCCCAAACGCAGAATGATTTGGAGGTTTAAATCAAACTTTGGCTGGAATAGTGCTCGTGTTATTCCAGTATAAAGCATGCACGACTAGGATGCTGGATTTTACAGAGTTTTGTTTTTCTATATGTAACACAACATAAATATAGAAATATATAAAATATGAAAAGCTTTGAAGTGTTTTCAAGATTTCAAGACGGAATTCATCAAAGGAAAAAAAATAAATAAAAAAAACAGTTCTGGTGTTGCTAATCTTTTGGAGATGTGGAGTGAATGCGGTTCTAATGAATGAAGACTCACGCCGGGTTCAACCTCATCCGACGGCCACAGAGCCAGGATGAGTCCCATTCATTCCACGGCTATTTCACGCTGGACAAATAACAAGCTTGGTGTCTTCAAGGGCATATTAAATAGCATTGGAGAATATACAGGAATGAGCAACAACATATTTTATTCTACACTGCTTATCCAAAACAAGGCACTATTTCATAAGGGTCAAATTTATTGGCCGGTACCAAGCACAGAAAAACACTAAGAAGATCTGAAATCACTAGTATTGGGTTAAGATTGGATTATGTCCAACACGTTTATATTAAAACCTGGAAGGACAGCACTGAACCGGTGACTTTACAGAAGAAATGCAGTAAGAAACATCAACATGAACGGAGATCATCAGAGATTAAACGCCTGGTGTAGTTGCATTATAATTGATAAAAAGTGTTCTGTATAAACCAGAGCTATGTTTTGCCACTGAGCACCTGTAAGTGCTCGTCCAGCAGGAGCTTGGAAATATTCTGATGAGGAGTACAAAGCTGTAACAACTGAGCCATGGAGTCAGAACATCTCTCACTTACCGTAGCTTCAGGATAGCTGATGCAGAGACGACATGAGAGACGTGCAAAGAAAGAGCCGCATGTGCACGGCTTAAGGGTTTGTCTCCAGGACCGCAGGTGGCGCTGTTAAAATCATGAAAATATTCCTTTGCATGATTTCAAAAATGCATGTATTGACGAATGAATGGATCTGATTGGCTATGCATGGTTTCTAAGAGCCAACCCCAGGCTTGGTTTGTCTGTGGAATTCACCTAGCTGACATACAATTATAAGCAGTGTTCAATTTTGGGAACACCAATTAGTCGAGCCTGCATGTTTTTGGACCGTCTGAGTACCCGGAGGAAACCCACCAAGCACGGGGAGAACATGCAAACTTCATGCACACAGACGCTGAGGCGGGAATCGAACCCGGACCTTGGAGGTGCCAGGCCACAGTGCTAACCACTAAGGCACCTGTTAGTAAATTCAATAAGTTTTCAATAAGTGGAATTTCTTAAAATGCAACTCGAACTTGGATTGCGGATTTTATCGCCTTCTTTAAACCTCTTTGATTGGTGCGATTACTGATCGTGTCAAGACAGCAGAAGTTTTAAATACGCAATTGTAACGCACACGCAAAGTCCCCAACATATAAACAAGTTCCGGTCTTAGTTTGTTCGTAAAAAATGTTCGTAAAAAACAATTTGTTTGTAATTCCAACATTCATGGTCTGAGTACTAGGATACTACCACGATTGGCTATCCTCTAACATGCAAAACTAACATGTTCCATGTTCTTGTCCTTGGTTTAGAGTTAGAATCGTGCTGATGGTCGAACGATTCATGTTGAAAGAACGAGCAATGCCTGCCATCTTTTCACCTCGCTCCATTCTCTCAATAATTTCCCCTTTTGTCTCCATCGTTATTACTCGGAGCTTCTTAGACGTACCGGTTTAATCGCCGCTGCTTTTAACGCCTCCTGGGATGCACGCCGCACGCACGTGATGACGTTCGCCGGGTATTTGATCTAACTTCCGCAAATTTATGTTCGTATCTTTGAAAGTTCGTAACTCGAAATGTTCGTATGTGGGGGACTTACTGTATTGACGTTTATGTTTTATGTTCTGACAGATCAAGTCATGCATTTATAGCCACCCATTCCTGTCAAACAAGGCAATAGTCAATAATTAGTACAAAATAAAACCCCTTTTTGCAACAGTCATATAAGCAAACCAAATATACTCTGAAAATAGAATTGTGTTTTTATAAGCAATCACACTTTGTTTCAGGAATATTTTGCTGAAAATGGGTCAAGTACATCTCTCAGGGTAGCAGTGATGTGTAAGTGTGTGTCTGTACAATGTAATAATTTGTGTGACAGGGAGAACGGGATTAAACGTAACAGGACAGCACGCTCCGCTCGGCTTGCAAGAACGAGACTGCTGATGCTGTAGTTCAGCCAGTAAAGAGGCCATGATACACAGGGTGCTGTTCAAAGTACATCGTGAAAAAAAAAAAAAAAACACTATCAGGTCATTGATGTCTTCATCTTAATCTGCTTTGTGTGTGCATGTGGCATGTACAGTATTATTTGATGCAGTTGAACTTTACTAACATGATCTATAATTCAAACTTATTAGTAGTCTTAGTAATAGATTATTAAGGATGAGCCAAAATGAATTTGCCTAAAACATTTCTGAAAGGCTCTTTACTTGCAAGATTTGGTTGCAAACTTGAAATTTTTAAGATGAAGTACAAGAATGTACCGGCACTTATGATTTATTGCATATAACAGTTATAATGAGAGGAGCGACGCTGTTCACCTGTGTCACGTAACGAACAAGTCAGCACTCGATCTGTGCAGACGTGAGTTAACGACAGCTTCGAGCGTGTACTCGGAGGCTTTGTTGTCAGGAGGAGCATGTTAGGACTCACCAAATGAGGTTAAATGCTAATTAGGCATGAAAATAAAAGGGATTTTGTTGGACTGAACGAACGCTTTACATTTAGCAGCTCTCCAACCGTGATCACACTTTACGTTTAGCCGTAAATGAGACAGGAAAAAAACCTCGCTCTCAGCACAAGACTATTAGCTTGAATGTTAAGAAATAGGCTAAGCTCTTTCGTTTTGTACCAGATAGCATCAACTGCACCTGAAAACAGGGTTTTTTTTTTTTTTTTCTTTCTTTCACAAGGGCGTTCAAATCAAACTGGGACTTTTGATTATGCAGAATAACAGAACACAGTTATGAGAGTAAAAACCCTCTACACTACACTAATGCACTTATTAGCTTTTTTACTATTTCTTGGATATCATCATTTTCTCAGTACTTCGGAGCCATGATCGGACTGCCTGCTTCAAGTCCAGAACGCTGGCCCCCCAGGAACTCCTTTAATGACCCAAACATGTGAAAATGACTTGAGCTGAGTTGCTGTAATGTGCAAGTGGAGCAGTGGGCAGTATGATGTCATGCAATAACAGAACGCTTTTGATGATCAAACCAGACTGTTTTTCCATTAAAGAAAAGGACCGTTAAAGGAGTTCCTGAGAGGCCAGCGTTTCAAACATGAAGCAGGCAGTCCGCTCTTGGCTCCAGTGCATTGAAAAACCTTGATGATTTTAGAGAATTTAAGAATAATGCGTTCAACTCTCTGAATATCTATTCACATCCATATCTCCAAGGCATCTCGCCTGGAATCATGATTCACATACTTATGGCCTTCTTTAAAATGTTTGCGCCATTCAAATTTTTTTAGTTTTTATTTTTTTTGCGACTAAGAGTCTCATCACCGTACCGCGCTCGAGGTCTTCTGTAAATGTCAATCTGCTTTAAACCCTCACTCAAGAATCCCGGTTTCATTCGAACACCCCTCATATAATTTAAGGCACATTAAAATCACAAGGATGATCATTATACTGTAGATCGGAGCAGGTGATGGCTGAAGGCCTTGCTCAATGGCCCTACACTGGTAACTTGAAAAGTTTGAACGCATGATCAGCCATGAGACATCTTATGCATCCTAGCAGTGCAGCGTACGGAGCTGCTTAGCCAAAATAACTTCTTGGTTTAGTTCTACTCGGCAATGTTGAGTTCTGCTGTGTTTTATATCCCTAGCAGTGTACGATATAGCTATGAACCGGTTCAGAGCCAGCCGCTGAGGTATCCATGCAACTGATTTACAGTTTATCAGTAGGTTGCATCCACCCAGCGGGAGAGGGAGTTTGCTGAAGTGTGATTTAGACCGAGTCCAGAGGGAGAGTGTGGTGAAATCCAACCTACATTTTGGGGAGTTGCAGTCAGCAACAAAACGAATGAGGACCATTGGATTAAAAAAATAAAAAATAAAAAAACACTCCAGAAGGCAGATGGAAATGCATTTTAATCGCTACTTTACTTAAAAAGGAATTCATCCGCGATGTTAAAAATCTGATCATATCAGATGATATCTGATCATAGCGTTTACATCACTACAACACGATATCCGAGGGACAAATCCAATCCATATGTCAACAAGAGACATGATGGGAATGCAAACAGAAAGGTTCCATCCTGCTGTTCTTCTGTCCCGACTTCACAGTCCATCAGCTCCGTGGTTCTGTTTACAGGCTCTTTGTGCTCATGCTAAAGAACTGGCTAAATGGAAAATCTCTCAATTATTACTGAGGAGGGATCAATTTCCAGAAGGACAGGCTGCATTTAACACAAGACACACACACACACACACACACACACACACACACACACACACACACACACACACACACACAGATCATTACAGGTAGAAGCTCCACGGTTAAATGTAATAAGAAGCTTCAGCAGAAATCTATCTTTATCCACAGTGCAGTCATTGTGTTCAGAGACCAGAATTACCGGCTATGTGTGAAACACCATCCTCATCCTGTAGGTCTAAACCAGGGTTTGTCTCGCTGCCAGAGATTTTGTCTTGCTTAATTAAAAATGGATACCCAAAGACCAGGCCAAACAAGGCCGGAGTTTAAGGAGGCACACAAGGGCAGAACCTCGGCTCTCAGCCTTAAACCCTTAAAACACCTGTGTAAGGTCTTCTGCAGCCACGACACCTGCTCCTGATTTTAGAAATGATTTTATCATTAACAGCCTGTTTAACTGCTTGTTACAGTAACTCCCTAATCGGCCAATCATAAGGCAGCACCTCGCTGCATTTGTGCATGTGGACGTGGTCCAGACGGTCTGCTGAAGTTCAAACATCAGAATGGACAAGAGCCGTTCTCATGGGCGGTGAGGTGAGAGGAGACTGGCCAGACTGGTTCGAGCTGACAGAAAGGCAACAGTAACTCAAATACATAGAAATGGTCAAAACTGTGTTACGATTTCTCTCGAGCCCCCAGTAGACCTGTGATTCATGTTTTGGTCATGGATCGTGTTTTTTTTTGTGTGTGTGTTTTTCTGTTCTTTGATTCCTTCCTCATTCGTGTATTCCCTTTTCATGACCATCCTTCCTTTTAACATTTCAATAAGGATGGTGCAAAAATTCACGTCATCCATCGCTGGCAGAAAATAAGCACTTATGCAAAGCAATCTAGGGTCGGAACCTCAGTTCCCTTTATCCTTCCTATTTAATCGCATGACGCTGTTGTGAGGTTTTTATCACCATACTGTACAGTACGTAGCGCACTGCATGGTCATTTTGAATCGAATTGCAGCCAGAGATGAGTAGCGATGAATTCAACATCAACTGAAAAAAAAAAAACCTGGCAAGACTTCTCCTTTAAATCTCATTAAGCGTTCCGTTATGACGAACCCTATGACGGATTGACGAATTTATCAACAGAGTAGTAGTAAATCTAGGTCTTGCAGGTTTTATCGGATGAGCTGGAACAGCCGGCTCAGTGCTGAGAGATGCCTAATGTGCAGTTTTTCTCAGAACACGCCGGAGGAAGTCACAACACTTCATTTAGTTTTACGACTTTCAGTAATGACTTTTTTTTTTATTTAGTTAGTTTTTAAAGCTGAAGGAAAATGAGAAAAAGGCAAAGTGTTTCTAAGACAGATACGCTTGCGGTGTGTGTGCCTGCGTGTGTGTGTGTGTGAGAGAGAGAGAGAATGTGTGTTGTAATGCAGGGGCTGAACTGCCATTCACTGGTCAAGGCTAAGCTGAAACTGCTGACAGCAACGTTATCAGCTCGTGAGAGCCAGAACACAACAGGAAGCAGGTCACTGTCTCACAATTCCTCCCGAGTGGAAAGCTGTAACTTTCTCCCTTACTGCATTTCCATACAGTATATATATATATATATATATATATATATATATATATATATATACCCACACGGTCACGTGACAATCCGCAAATCCCATTTTGTGAGATTTCAGAGAGCTTTGCTTATTCATGTAATTGTAAAATTAAAATGGCTACGCTACTACAAGCTATTTAAAGCAACCAGAAACACCGTATTATGATTATCTGACTATAGTGCACGCTGACGTACAATCCTGAAAAATTAGAAACAATTCAGTTTTATGGGGTTTAATTATTTACCTAAACAAGCTCAAACATTTTCTTTACAATTATACACTACATGCATGTATTTTATTACAGACCTTTGTTCCATTTATTTCATTCATTCCATTTAAACACTGAATATAGACAAAGAGAGTAATTCAATAAGTTACTAATCAGTAAAGTCAGTCAATTGATAAGTCAGACAGTATGTTAGTCAATAAGTTGGTCGGCACGGTGGTGTAGTGGTTAGCAATGAAAGTGCAGTGTTTGCTCACAAAATGTGCATATTATTATTCACGAATAATTTGAGTTTTCATTATTTCTTATGGGAAAATTCTATTTGGTTTACGAGTGTTTTCGGAATACGAGTCCGCTTCCGGAACGGATTTTGCAGGCCATGGCGGATGTAGTGGTTAGCACAATTGCCATGCACCTTCAGGGTCCGGGTTCGATTCCCACCACAGGAATCTGTGAGCAAAATCAGGTTTGCATGATCACCCTGTGCTTTGTGGGTTTCCTCTGGGTACACCGGTTTCCTCCCACAGTCCAAAGACATGCAGATTAGGCGAACTGGTCTTCCCAAATTGCCCGTGATGTGTGTATGCGAGTGTAAATGGTGACTGGAGGTCTTACCACGGCCGTAAAAATGGGAATAAAGACAACGATCACCATACTGTAGGTCTTATTAAATTCCATCCGTCTTATTCAATTTCATTCATCTAGGAGCCTCTGTAGTCCAACTAGGGACCGTCCCTAATCGGACTACAGAGGTTCCTAGATGGACGGAATTGAATAAGTAAGCCAATAATTCGTTTAGTAAATATTAAAGTCAGTTGAATAAAGTCTGAACTTACTTACATCCGTTAACAATCAGTAATTAGGTCAACAAGTGATTATATCTCTAACGAGTCGATAACTCAAATCTGTAAGTAAGTAATTAAGTCAGTTAGTCATTTAAGTCTACATTTCTGCAATTATGTCAGTACATTAGTATAGTTAAGACCATAGAAATGTCACTGACTTAATGTCAGAAATGAAGTGAGTTAAGCACTAGTTTACTCAGATAGTAGTTTGTGAAGTACCTCAGACAGTGCAAGCTGTTAAGGATATATAAAGTCAGTCAGCATTTTAATCAGTTAAACAGTAACTAATAAATTTGTCACAAATGACCTAATTTGGAAATTAGTACTATAGTTGAGACTCGAGGCTAATTGGCCGTAGTGTGTGAAAGAGTGTGTGTGTATGTGTGTGTGCCCTGTGATGGATTGGCAGCCTGTCCAGGGTGTACCCTGCCTCGTGCCCTAAGTCTCCTGGGATAGACTCCAGGCCCCCCGTGACCCTGAATACAGGATAAAGCGGTATATACACGATGAGTGGGCGAGTGAGTGAGTAATTCAGTTTGTAGTTAATTAAATCAGTAAGTAGGTCAGTAAATCAGCACTCAGTAGATGAAGGTACAAATAGAAAGTTCATACATTTGATTATAATGCATTGGTGAGTGTAGTGTGTATTTATGCTCCACCTGAAACGACATGAGACTAGAGAAGCGAGAGGAGAGACTGAAAATTTGAATAACTGATTAGAAATAAGTAAAATGGAGTAGTTTTCTACAGTACTATTTTATTATATGCAATGTTTCCCACACACAGGGTATACATTGGCAGGCCGCCCAAGTGTATTTGCTGACCCTTTATAAAAATCTGTCCATCTGCGATTGGTTAACCAGTAGGGGACAGTTCGCTCTGGCGCTAGCAGAATAAACAGGTACAGGAGCGGTAGTGAAGCGGAGAAGCAGTAAATGCAGCAGGAGGCTTCAGACATCACGCTGTGCATTTGGGGCTTCTAATGTCATGTACTGTAGAACTTAATTTTACTGCTCTCAGACTATGGGAATGACATCACAAAAATGTAGAACTCACAAAATGCGCATATTATTATGATTATTATTTGGTCACAGAAGCAGCTTTCAGTCAGTAAGTAGAGCAGGTCACAGCTGGTAAGTGAATAATTAATTCAGTGAGTAGTTAATTAAATCAATAAGTACACACGTGGACAAAATTGTTGGTACCCTTCGGTCAATGAAAGAAAAACTCTAACTTTAAACTGACAAAGGTAATAATTAAAAAAATTCTATGAATGTTAACCAATAAAAGTCAGACATTGCTTTTCAACCATGCTTCAACAGAATTATAAAAAATAATAAACTCATGGAACAGGCCTGGACAAAAATGATGGTACCCCTAGAAAATACTGAAAATAATGTGACCAAAGGGACGTGTTAATTCAAGGTGTGTCCACTAATTAGCATCACAGGTGTCTACAATCTTGTAATCAGTCAGTGGGCCTATATATAGGGCTCCAGGTCGTCACTGTGTTGTTTGGTGACATGGTATGTACCACACTCAACATGGACCAGAGGAAGCGAAGGAAAGAGTTGTCTCAGGAGATTCGAAAGAAAATTATAGACAAGCATGTTAAAGGTAAAGGCTATAAGACCATTTCCAAGCAGCTAGATGTTCCTGTGACTACAGTTGCACATATTATTCAGAAATGTAAGATCCATGGGACTGTAGCCAACCTCCCTGGACGTGGCCGAGGGAGGAAAATTCATGACAAATCAAAAGAGATGGATAATCCGAATGGTAACAAAAAAGCCCAGAAAGACTTCTAAAGAGATCCAAGGTGAACTTCATGCTCAAGGAACATCAGTGTCAGATCGCACCATCCGTCGTTGTTTCAGCCAAAGTAGACTACATGGGAGACGACCAAGGAGGACACCATTGTTGAAAACAAATCATAAAAAAGCCAGAATGTCAAACTACATGTTGACAAGCCACAAAGCTTCTGGGAGAATGTCCTATGGACAGATGAGACAAAAATGGAACTTTTTGCCAAGGCACATCAGCTCTATGTTCACAGATGGAAAAATGAAGCATATGAAGAAAAGAACACTGTCCCTACTGTGAAACATGGAGGAGGCTCGGTTATGTTCTGGGGCTGCTTTGCTGCATCTGGCGCAGGGTGTCTTGAATCTGTGCAGGGTACAATGAAATCTCAAGACTATCAAGGGATTCTAGAGAGGAATGTGCTGGCCAGTGTCAGAAAGCTGGGTCTCAGTCGCAGGTCATGGGTCGTGCAACAGGATAATGACCCAAAACACACAGCTAAAAACACCCAAGAATGGCTAAGAGGAAAACATTGGACTATTCTAAAGTGGCCTTCTATGAGCCCTGACCTCAATCCTATTGAGCATCTTTGGAAGGAGCTGAAACATGCTGTCTGGAAAAGGCACCCTTCAAACCGGAAACAACTGGAGCAGCTTGCTCATGAGGAGTGGGCCAAAATACCTGCAGAGAGGTGCAGAAGTCTCATTGACGGTTACAGGAATCGTTTGATTACAGTGATTGCCTCAAAAGGTTGTGCAACAAACTATTAAGTTAGGGGTACCATCATTTTTGTCCAGGCCTGTTCCATGAGTTCATTTTTTAAAATAATTTTGTTGAAGCATGGTTGAAAAGCAATGTCTTTGGTTTCATTGGTTAACATTCTTAGAATTCTTATTTATTATTACTTTTGTCAGATTAAAGTTATTTCTGTGACCATTGTGAGTTTTTCTTTCATTGACCGAAGGCTACCAACAATTTTGTCCACGTGTGTAGGTCAGTAAGGTAGCACTCAATATGTGAAGGTACAAATAGAAAGTTCATGCACTTGATTATAATTTGTTGTTTTCATGAAGTAACAAAAGCATATTAAATAGCTGATCTGTAAGTGTGGTTTGTGTTTATGCTCCATCTGAAGTCACATGAGGCGAGAGAAGAGAGGGGAGAGGAGAGAGGGGAGAGACTGAAAACAATCTGTTAGAAATAAGTAAAAAGGACTCTTTTATTATTTGCAGTGTTTGCTCACAAAATGTGCATTTTATTATTAACAAATAATTTGAGTTTTCATTATTTCATATGGGAAAATTCTATTTGGTTTACGAGTGTTTTCGGAATACGAGTCCGCTTCCGGAACAAATTATGTTCGTAATCCAAGGTTCCACTTAATACACAGGGGTTGGACAATGAAACAGAACCGCCTGGTTTTAGACCACAATAATTCATTAGTATTGTGTAGGGCCTACTTGTGCGGCCAACAGCATTAATTCGTCTTAGGAATGACTGTGCAGGCCATGGGAGATGTTCAACTTCACTTTCATGTTCATCAAACCACTCTGTCACCAGTCTTGCTGTGTTTATTGGTGCATTATCATCCTGATACACGGCACCGCCTTCAGGATACAATGTTTGAAACACTGGGTGCACATGGTCCTCCAGAATGGTTCGGTAGTCCTTGGCACTGACGCGCCCATCTGGCACAAATATTGGGCCTGGGGAATGCCATGATACTGCAGCCCAAACCATCACAGATCCACCCCCATGCTTCACTCTGGGCATGTAACAGTCTGGGTGGTACGCTTCTTTGGGGCTTCTCCACACCGTAATGGATGTGGGAAAGACAGTGAAGATGGACTCATCAGAAAACAATACATGATTCACATTGTCCACAGCCCTAGAGTTTCGCTCCTGTCACCAAACAAAACTTTGCTATTCCTCTGCTAATTAAACCTTCACATTCTGCTCTTACTGGTGGAATGTGCAATCAATATAGATTGGCCACCAGGCTGGTCAAATTTAGCCATAAAATCTCCAACGCTAAATTGGCCAGTGTTTCAATTTCATTGTCCACCTCGAATCTCCTCCAGATTCTTGAATGGTTTCACATTTCTCTCAAGGCTGCGGTTGCAACCCTGTTGCTCGTGCACCTTCTTTTTTTACCACAGTATGAATCCAGTTTTCTGGACAACTGTCAAGTGAGCAGTCTTCACCATGATTGTGTGCATCTCAATAAATGTAAATATCAGCAAAAATGGATTTATTTCAGTAAATCATTTCAAAAAGTGAAACTCAAAAGGTGATATTATATAGATTCATTACATCCATACTGTTGTATTTCAAGTGTTTCTTTTCATTTTTAAGATTAAGGCTTACAGCTAATGAAAATCCCAAATTCAGTATCTCAAAAAATGTAAATATTACTTAAGACCAATAAAAAATTAACACAGAAATCTTGTCAAAATCAACGCTTGCAATACTCAGCACTCAGTACTTGGTTGGGGCTTCCTTTGCATGAATTACTGCAGCAATGCGGCGCTGCATGGAGCCGATCAGTCTGTGGCACTGCTGAGGTGTTATTGAAGCAGGTGCCAAGTCCTGCTGGAAAATAGCATCAGCATCTCCATAAATCTGGTCAGCAGAGGGAAACATGAAGTGCTCTAAAACGTCCTGGTAGGCGGCTGCGCTGATCTTGGACCTGATAAAACACAATGGACCAACACCAGCAGATGACATGGCTCACCACTGACATGACTACACAGGACCTCAAGTAACTTGGATTCTGTGCCTCTCCTATGTTCCTCCAGACTCGCAGACCTTATAGAGGACTTTGGCCCACTGAGCACCAGTCTGGTCCTTTTTGTCCTTAGCCCAGGAGAGACGCCTTTGACCTTGTCTCTGGTTCAAGAGTGGACACTTAACAAGCATGTGTCAGTTGGAGACCATGTCCTGGATACGTCTGTGCGTGGTGGCTCTTGAACCACTGACTTCAGATGCAGTTCACAATCCTCTCAAGGCTGTGGTTATCCCTGTTGCTTGTCATCTTTTTATACCACATTTTTTCCTTTCATTCATCTTTCCACCAATGTGCTCATGAATAGCCAGCTTCTTTAGCAATTACTTTTTGTGTCTTACCCTCCATGTGCAGGGTGTTAATGATCGTTGTCTGGACAACTGTCAAGTCAGCAGTCTTCCCCATGACTGTGTAGTCTGCTGAACCAGACTGAGAGACCATTTAAAAAGACTCAGGAAACCTTTGCAGGTGTTTTGAGTTAATTAGCTGATTATAATGTGAAAGTCTCCAATATTCCACCTTTTCACAATACCCGCATTTTCTGAGATACTGAATTTAGTTTTTTCATTAGCTGTAAGCCATAATCATCAAAATGAAAAGAAATAAAAACTCTACGTTTAAGTCGGTGTATAATGAATCGATATAACATACTGTATGAGTTTTTTTTTTTTATTAAATTACTAAAATAAATCAACTCTTCGACGATATTCTAATTCATTCAGATGCACCTGTATATAGCATGTGTACAAAAAGTCCCTCATGGGGAGGGACTGGGAGCAGATTGGGGTATGAAGGGTATGGGAAAAGATTTGTTTAATGAACTGCATTATTATTCTCATTCATGTATTTTATTTATTAAATCTCGCACAGTATCGCGATGTGGTGTTCTTATGTCAGGAAAAGCTGCATGAAATTTCCCAAGAATTAAATCTCTATTACTATTTACTATATTTATCGGCAGCTTTAAAAATGTGCTGCAACAGAAAAACAGGTTCTTCGATGTTTAACATTTCCACAAAAAAAAAAAAACAAACAAAAAAAACACACGGGCGACGTTAAGCAAAGAACTCCTCGGATACGTACAACAGACTGGTCGCACCAAACAAGAGCGTGTCAACACACTACTTCTACTCAACAAAGCCGCTGCGGAGAGACTTTATGGACGCACTGTCCGTATGTACTGTGTATTGGTACTGTCAAACAATTAAAAAAAAAAAGTATCTAGTTACACACAGTTATAGTCTGTGATTAATCACAATGAATTAAAAAAACAATTTAATACTCATTTACTTGTATTATAAACATGCAATGCTGGAATAAAGAAATGCATGACAAACTGGTTAAAGGAAACAGATTATGCACTTTTATAATATTTCAAACATAAACATTTAACAAATGTTAAATTAAAATTCCACGAATTGGACCGGCACTGCATGCAGTGGTTGGGTAGTATGGGGTGTGGCAAACCCTTGAACCCGAATCCTCAGATCTGAAAATCAACAACCTAGAGCCTCAGCCAATGGGCCACCAATCCAATGTCTTACATTTAATGTATTGTTATAAAAAATAATTCCCTTTGAAGTTTGCTCAAGCACTTTTTATTCAAACTTTCATCTGAAGACTCACTGACTGCGATTATAGGAAGCCATTAGGGTCAAACTTGGTCATATGATTAATTTGCATAAAAAAAATATATATATATGTGTGTGTGTGTGTGTGTGTGTGTGTGTGTGTGTGTGTGCATGTCCTTCAATTAATTATTATATAGTTATGAATATGTAAATATCAGTTTTATGGTTTTCATAAAAAAAAAAAAATTGTAAATCTAACATTCAGTTCCTAATCCACACCCAACTAATTTCTGAACGTTGTTCGCCGCCCTGAATGGAGAACACTGAACAGCCAGAATGTAAACAAACAAAAAGCATTACAAAATGTTCTCTCTGAAGTATTGTGCGCCAAAACCTAAACCTTATTTAACCCCTGGCTGAGAGATCTGGCTGAACAAGTTTTATTCTACTGCATTAGTTATAAAATAAAATAAGAAAAATACCTGTAACATGTTTTGTATTTCTCATACACCCAAATGTCTACCAAAATACAACAAAATAAGTTTTTTGTTGTTGTTGTTGTTGTTCTTGTTTTTCCTCTTTTATAACCAAATCATTTAGAAAATTTTCACTTTAATACTACCATACTCTCATTTTTTTTTTTTTTTTAAAGATAAGCTCCTCCACCTTTGATGGGAGCAGTCTGGATTGATGGGGACATAATAAACAAACACTCAGAGGGACACCTGTTGGGGACAGGTGAGGTATTTCACTGCCACATGAGCCACAGCTGGCTGGAATCAGCTTTGTTAACCAGAGCGCCAGTGCACGATCTGAGATCAGTGAAATTGTGCTAGCTTCAGCTAAATAGCTTTCAACCATGCTGATGGAGGTCACAGCAGCAGACGAGGCGGACTTACGCAATGCCCCTGATGAGGCGGGCTTATGCAAGTGTTCATCCAACTGAGACTCTCACAAGTTTAAAAGCCTTTGGGTCACTGCAGCCTTAAGAGCATGTACACCAGGGAACACAGTATTCATGGGAAGGCCAAGCGCTTCCTGGATCTGATGAAGTGTGTTCCCAGTTTTATTTGATCAATGCACAAACCCAGTTATCTGGAAAGCAGTAGCTATTACATCGGTCACTTCTCAGCATTCCCTCAGAGAATTTGTTACCACTGAAATACGCCACAGCAATTTCTTTTAGAATAATTATAAATTGCATTACTCCATTTCTCCAGTGTGATTTTCATATACAGTGAAATATACACATATACAATATCAGACACTACATTTGATAGGATATTGTGAATATTATGATATTCTTCCCCAGGTTAAGCTAATCTTTTATAATTACAATAAACACATCTTCAGCTCTCACTGTTTTCTCGTATACAGTAAGTTCACTCCTATGCTGAGATTAGCTCACATTAACTCAGCGCTTCCAGCCGTACTCTGTACTCCTGTACTACTGCGCCGTCTATCTGACATAACTCTGCCTGAGGCACTCGCACTCAGGGGGCATATTAAACTCACCCTCCTTAAACATCCACCACAATGATAATTCATGCAAAGTGGCTTGGAACAAAACTAATTATGTCGTGAAGATGCCTCCTGAGAGCTCCGTTCGTTCTGGCTTCATTACTCCACTCCTAAACATGGCCGCGAGGCTTCGAATCATAGCACGGTGATGACACAGTGTCGTCCACGGTTAGCACACACAAACATTAAAAAAACAGCAACAACAGAACACTTTAACACTTGAGGGCAGCCGCAGAGAGACACCCACTCGCATCGGGGCCAAGCGCCAAACCTGCCCAGTGATGTGCATTCTTCTGTAAGGAGGCTGCCGAGCAGAACGGTTCTTGTTCGGGCTTTTTATGCAAAGGCGTAGGCGGAAGTAACCATTTAAACTTAAAAAATATAAAAATGTAAAAAAGATGAACATTTATGCTTTTTCATGGAGTATAGTTTTCCTTAAGAAAAACAATACCAGTATAAAACAACAGCAAGAAATAGCAAATAATAATAATAATAATAATAATAATAATAATAATAATGTGTGCTGTTAAAGTGTGTAATTTTCTGTTACTGTACATTGTTCAACGTTTCACTCCACATTGCAATTCATCACGGCTAACAATTCTTATTTGCTAATGAGCAACACATCAGTTTCTATCCATTTATAGTAACATTTAATGTTCAAATTCTGAGAAGCAACGTAGTTCCTGTTATCACTTCCATTAAAGCAGCTACACCAGTTACCATCTTACCAACCTCTCTTTTGTCCATTCTCCTGAAGGTATTTTGACAAAACATAGATAGATCGCATATGACAGTGCTGGAGAATTCGTAATTCTGATTGGTCAGAAGGTTGTTAAGAAATCAAACTCATCAGCAGCATGGACAAAAATACACATTTTACATACATTAAAAATATATTAAAGCGCTTTTTCTGATACGTTATCGTTTCTTTAGTAACTTATTCACAGTAAATTATATTGTACTGCAAATTATCCAAATCCAAGTTACCAAAGAATATATATTAAGAGCAAAAAAAAAAAAAAAAGTTATTTAATACAGTACTGTATATACTGTAACCATCTATATAATGAAACTTTTCTATATAATGAAAAGACGTTTGTGCCAGAAGTTTGGCCCTTATGGAAGAAGTCTCCGGTGCAAACAGTCGTGACAAAGTCAGAAAGAGGAATTTGGGAAAATTACCTTCGCGAATGCTTTTCGAGAGTTCTTGCACATCGTCCACATCGTCTACTATTATTCCTTATTAGTTGGATTTGAAAAAAAAAAAAAAAACATGTAAAAGTGAGCCAACGCTCAATATGTAACAGTACTATAAGCCTACAGACCAGCTGCTCGACTCCGCTCACACTTCACACCTACTGACGTCGAGGAGTAAAAGTGTGAGGATGAAAACGGTGCGTCACGTCATTTTGTTTACTTAAACAACACATGGCAAAACAATTCCGGTGAAATTCTTAAGAAACGCAGGTGTGCTTTGAGTTTAAACACTGCAAAGGAAAATATGATGCTGCAGATCTTACACACAATGAGTGGTGCTTTGACTAAAATAAAGTACTGCATATTGCACTCTTGGCCTCTGCTACTGCATTATATAAAAAAGAAAGCGCTATTTGTTGGCAGTCTACACACGGTGCATATAAATAATTCAGGAACTCAGCGAAATAGGACACCGCATGCACTAATTAACTACATGAAAGCTGTGATGTGGGCAAAAAACACATACTGGCATTAAAGGCGATTAATTAGACATTTGACTTTGAAGATGCAGCTCCGAAAATCATTTACAGCAAAATTAACATAAGGTTGGTGGGATTATGGAATATACAGGGGGGCGTTCAAGTCAAACCGGGACTTGATAAGAATTTTGATGAATAAATACAAGGCGTAAAAAACAATTAACGGGCCTCCGAGTGGCGCAGTGGTTAAAGCGCTCGCCCTATCATCCGGAGATCGCTAGTTCGAATCCCGGGTGGTGCTGTAACCTCTCGCAGCCGGAGGTCTAGAGAGAGCTGATTGGCCGAGCTCTCTCAGAGGGGAGGGATGAGAGGTACATAGTGCTCCGACATTAATCACGGCTCTACAGCCAGTCAGGGGCGTCTGTGAGCTCGCGCAGCGGAGGGAGCGGATAGCGCTGTCCTCCGAGTGTGTTACACCGCCCCCAACGGTGTGCGAGCTAGCAGTTCGAAAAGATGCGGTCGGCTGGCGTCACGTGGTTCGGAGGAAACATGCGATAGTCTTCGGCCCTCCCGGCTGAGTAGCCTTAGTAGCCTTAATGTGGGAGCCCCCTAGTGACGGGGAGGAATTGGACACGACTAAATTAGGGAGAAAATCAGGGAAAAATCCAAAAAAAAAAAAAAAAAAAAATTAACGTACAAGTACAGTAGGGTGATGTGACACTTAGCCGCAGTAAAACATTTGAATCCAACTGCTGTCGTTCCTGTGAGCATCCAGTGGGTCGAACGCCTGATCTTTGAAAATCAACGGGAACATTAACTTGCCGGCAACTTGTTTAACTTGTCTGTCTGTGGGAACTGTACGCGCAATCATACACCAACAATGGAAGGAGTTCCTGGGGGGCGAGTCTCTCAGATGTGAAGCACTTTTTTATTTTTTAGATTTGAGATGTAATTCTAATAATTGAGTGTTCTGGTGTTTGGTTCCCAAAATCAAGATGGATTTCCAGGATATAAAAGTTGCTCCAAAGGATACACACAGTCCCCCAGGCTTCCAGACTGATGCCTATCTAGTACAATTTTCACTCTCCCCGCATGCCTGTTATTTCCGGTGATCCAAATCCCCTTCCAGACGCGGCTCAAAGTACAGATTTACAGTTACATATTTCGGTCGCTGTATATGTTAACAATATGATAATTTATAACATGTCTGTTTTACATTTCTTAAAATATTAACTAGCACTGGTTTGCTTTAGTGCTTTGAATGCTGCAAATGTTTTAAAGAAGGCCATACGTCTGTGAATGACATCATTAAAGGAGTTCCGGGGAGGCCAGCGTTTCAGACAGACCTTGACCTTAGACAATATCCAAGCACTACTAAAGTGCTAGTGCGTTAGTGTGGAAGAGGATTATATAGAGAACTAAAGGGAATATTAACTCTCATAGCTGTGTTCTGTTCTTGAATTCTGCACTTGAACATCCTTTGTACATCACACAATAAAATGTCTTCTACGCACCATGATATAACACTTTTGCCATAGTAACCATGATAAAAGGCAATACGTTGTATTAGGAAAGAAAAAAAAAGGCAAATCTCACCTTTGTGGTGTCATCGTGTGAACGCTGGTACCGTTTCCAGCGGCAGCCGTAGATCCCTGTTAGACAGGACAAGCACGGTTGTCTCTCATAGACCTGCAGGGGTTGGTGCTTCACCATGCTCCTTCAGCCTGGACTCCACTCCTCCCTTCTACCATCCCACTGACAGCTCAGCACTCTACACAGAGAGAGAGAGAGAGAGAGAGAGAGAGAGAGAGAGAGAGAAGGGGGGGGGCAGACAGACAGACAGACATAATGAAAGTGAGTATATACGTGAGAGGCAAAACAAGAGAGAATTAGAGACTGACAGAGGGAGTGAGTGTGAGGAAAGATAGGAAGAGAGAACGAGCGAAGACATAAATTCATCAGCAAAACTGCTCTGCTGCAATAAATCTGGTCTGGTGCTTGTCTCAAAAGTAATTGGAAAAACTAACCTAATTGAACAAATCATAAATATGAGAATTACTTTTAATACTTGGATGCCAAAATCATAGTCAATGACATTTGGATTACATTGTCAGGGATAACCCCTAGAGGGCGCCAAAGCGCCCTAAGACATTTTTGTGTAGTTCTTTTAATGTTTATTTATTAATTCATTTCCCAGTTCTCAACTCGGTCAGGTCACGTGGGCGCGCACCTGATCCGAGTTGATTAATTTCATTATAAAAGGTGTGTTTAAGTTCTAGTTTTTGTCTTGCATTTGTTACAATAAGTTTAAGGAGTATGTCTCGTCGTTATTCGTGTTTTGGTTTCGTTTTATTTAAAGTATATCTGTTTCTGTTTATTTCCATGTTTTTATGTTTATGATCAATAAATCATCGTTTCCCTGAACCACCTGGATCCTCTTGCGATTATGCCTCGCATCCAGAAACGTGACAGAATGCAAGACCTAACAAGAGGCATAGCAGAGGAGCCCTTCCCCCGGGAGATTCTTTTGGGGGGGGCAACGATGTTGGAAGCTTGGGAAACCGACGCGGAGAGCAGGAGGAGACCCAAGCGGCGTAGTAGAAGGCGGAGAAGGAAACCGGACAGGAAGGAGCAGGAGGAGCTGAGACGGCAGCAAGACTGGGATGGCTGCCGGCTGGCGATACGGCGCACGCCGTTCAGAGGTGGACATGAGTCCCCGCACCGGCCGGAGTGCAGAGACCAGGCGGTCCAAACGCGGCGGTGACCAGGGTGAAAGGACACCCCAAAGCGTGCGGCTACAAGGAACGGCGTGTGGGCGGTATGCACAGCCGGGAGCAGCCTCCCAGCTGGACTGGAGCAGCGTTGGGCGGAGCGCCGAAGAGAATGAAGGGCGCATCCGGAACCTGCAGGAGCAGGTAGCTGACCTCCAGGATATGCTGATGCAGCTGCGCCTCGAGGAAGGTCCAGACCTGCCAGCTCCTTTCCCGCCGTACAGCGACAACGAAGACGGTGAGCTCTACTACAAGGCTTTCAAGGATGACAGCGGCGAGCTCTACTATTTGCTATATAGTGTCGACGACGAAAGCGAGCTCAGCAGCGGCGACGATGAAGACGAGCTCCTTTTTCCGCTGCACATCGGCGGCGACGACAGCGAGCTCTATATTCTGCCGCGTAGCTGCTTCGTCGACAGTGAGCTGCCGCCGCTGTCATGCGCCGCCGAGGTTAGCGAGCTTCCACTTCCTCCGCCGCCGCCTTCATGCGCCGCCGAGGACAGCGAGCTTCCTCTTCCTCCGCCGCCGCTTTCATGCGCTGCCGAGGTCAGCGAGCTTCATCCTCTTCCTCCGCCGCCGCCTTTATGCGCCGCTGAGGATCGCGGGCTCCGTCCTCTTCCTCCGCCGCCGCCTTCGTGCGCCGCCGAGGACAGCGAGCTTCCTCTTCCTCCGCCGCCGCCTTCACGCGCCGCTGAGGATCACGAGCTCCATCCTCTTCCTCCGCCGCCGCCTTCATACGCCGCTGAGGTCAGCGAGCGGCCTCTTCCTCCTCCGCCGCCGTCATGCACCGCCGAGGACGTCGAGCTTCCTCTCTTTCCGCCGCCCTGTGTCAATGAGGACGGCGAGCATCCACTGCCTTCGCCGCCCTACGTCAACGAGGATGGCGGGCTTCCTCCGTCTCCCCCGCCCTGCTTCAACGGGGGCATGAAGACACCTGGCCCACAGGACTTAGGTGCCAGCCTCTGGGTGAGAGGGGCGGACATTGGACCCTGGGATGCCCTGGACCTCCTGTGGCGCCCCGGAGTTGCGCCCTTTGAGGGGGGGTTATGTCAGGGATAACCCCTAGAGGGCGCCAAAGCGCCCTAAGACATTTTTGTGTAGTTCTTTTAATGTTCATTTATTTACTTCATTTCCCAGTTCTCAACTCGGTCAGGTCACGTGGGCGCGCACCTGATCCGAGTTGATCATTAATTTCATTATAAAAGGTGTGTTTAAGGTCTAGTTTTTGTCTTGCATTTGTTACAGTAAGTCTAAGGAGTATGTCTTGTGTCGTTATTCGTGTTTTGGTTTCGTTTTATTTAAAGTATATCTGTTTCTGTTTATTTCCATGTTTTTATGTTTATGATCAATAAATCATCGTTTCCCTGAACCACCTGGATCCTCTTGCGATTATGCCTCGCATCCAGAAACGTGACATACATGCACTTCCCAGAATTTCCCAGTAGAGTTGCTGGGCCAGGACTTTATTACAGCCACCTTTGTGTTTGTTTGTAGGTCTTTTGCTTTCAGTAAGAAAAAAGAGCGCTTAATTGGCACGAGATCTGCTGACGGACTCGGCTCTTTAAAAACATTCCATTTCTTTGCCTTAAGAGGCTCTCCGGTTACTTTCGCAGTAGGTTTTGAGTCATTATCCATGTGTACAGCGAAGCGCTGTCCTGCTGTGGAGTAAGATCAGTTTCACAACGATTCACAGATGTATTTCTTGACCCGCATATAAATGTCACATGATTCAAATATTTTGTGAGTACATTTATTTATAAACTGGCAAATCTGCCTTTACAAACTGATAGGCCTTCATTAATATCCCTCTCTGACATGGTTAATTTTACTTTTTTTTTCCAAAATGGCATTACCTGCAGAGTCTCCTCCAATTTCAGCCAATCACATAAATGTAAATTTGATGGTATGATAGACGATGGACCACATCTGCGCAGTGTGCCAATCAAATGGAATAACAAACCGCGGGTATATGGAATGAAAAAATTTTGGAACGTCAATATGGCCTCAGGCTGCTGCACTTCATGTGAAAATTTGATAAGCTCATTACAGCCATGCATGATTTAAATATAGAAAAAAATATATTCCTTAAATATAGCATTTTCATGTGGAATGTACGCATGCACACTGCGTAGACGTAACATGGTATTGTCAACCTCAATCGTTGCATAAAATTTCGGTTGTGATGGATGAAATTGTAAGAGGCATCTGATAGGCTTCAGGAAATGAAATCTCAAAAATCCATTCACAAACGCAGGGATGTTTACAAATGTGCAGGAGTTTAAAAAATGACCCGGTGTCCTTTTTGACAGAGTAACATTACATAATGTTTTTGAGGAGTATTTTTAACTTACCCTTGTACTTTGTGTGAAGTATATCCAAATGGATGTTCATTTACAACTATAGCATTCGAATGCTGAACTATTAGATCCGCAAGTCAAATTCTTCTTTTGAGTTTTGTCCAATAATTGACCCAAATGCTTAACTATTATATGTAGCATTATGCAAAGACATGCTTTTTATAATCCTCAAAAACATTATGTATTGTTACTCTGATGCCAGAAAGACACCAAGTCATTTTTTAAACTCCTGCACATGTAAATCTGGAACCTACAGTAAATGTAAATCCTGGTTGTACAATTAAGCACACAAGCTATCGCAGCTAAATATATTCTCTGAAAAGCTACACGATCTTATCGGTTGCTACTGCTGCATAGCTGTTTAATGTAGCGGTATACACAAGTGGACCCAAATGGCTCTTACCCATCAAAGGCATTTGAGAGGCACAATCTCTAGACCACCAGCAGACTGGCATTTGCATCACACCAGAGGAAACAGCTTTATCTCCAGTAATTAGCATTTTTACTGTTAAGCTCAAACCATGCCATGATAAAGACTATGCAAGCCAAAGTTTCAACTTCTCCCCAAACAGATGATTTCAGAGGTTATATGGATGATCCTTGTGTTTAATTTAGCTGGCGACTTTCAGAAATCCTGTCTGGATAGCTAGTTAAAATGAGCTAACCTGACAGGATGTCTGAGAGCATTTTATGTGTATTATTGTTCATACTTATGTTAGCAAGCTGGCTAACATGAGCTAATCTGACAGGATTTCTGAGATAATTTTATGTTTAAAATTCCTTCAGATTCCATTATCGTCCCTGCTTATTTTAGTTAGCTGGCTAACATGAGGTAACCTGACAGGATTTCTGAGAGAATTTTGTGTTTATTATCGTCCCTGCTTATTTTAGCTAGCTGGCTAACATGAGGTAACCTGACAGGATTTCTAAGGGAATTTCATGTTTCTTATTGCTTCTGCTTATTTTAGCTAGCTGGTTAACGTGAGCTAACCTGACAGGATTTCTCAGATAATTTTATGTTTATTATCATCCCTGCTTATTTTAGTTAGCTGGCTAACAGGAGGTAACCTGACATGATTTCTGAAGAAATGTTATGTTAACTATCGTCCATGCTTATTTTAGATTGCTGGCTAACATGAGGTAACCTGACAGGATTTCTGAGAGAATTTTGTGTTTATTATCGTCCCTGCTTATTTTAGCTAGCTGGCTAACTTGAGGTAACCGGACAGGATTTCTAAGGGAATTGTATGTTTCTTATTGCTTCTGCTTATTTTAGCTAGCTGGTTAACGTGAGCTAACCTGAGAGGATTTCTGAGAGTATTTTATGTTTATTATTGTTCTTGCTTACTGTATGTTAGCAAACTGGCTAACATGAGGTAACCTGACAGGATTTCTGAGAGAATTTCGTGTTTATTATCGTCCCTGCTTATTTTAGCTAGCTTGCTAATAGGAGGTAACCTGACAAGATTTCTGAAGGAATTTTATGTTAATTATCGTCCCTGCTTATTTTAGCTAGCTGGTTAAAATGAGATAACCTGACAAGATTTCTGAGAGAATTGTGTGTCTATTATTGTCCCTGCTTATTTTAGCTAGCTGGCTAACATGAGGTAACCTGACAGGATTTCTAAGGAAATTTTATGTTTCTTATTGCTTCTGCTTACTTTAGCTAGCTGGTTAATGTGAGCTAACCTGACAGGATTTCTAAGAGAATTTTATGTTTATTACCGTCCCTGCTTATTTTAGCTAGCTGGTTAACATGAAGTAACCTGGCAGGATTTCTGTAAGGGAAATGTATTTAATATTTATTTTTTATCAGTTAGCTAAAATGACCTAGCTTGTCAGAATTACAGAGAGAGGTTTTTAAAATTATATAATTATATAAGTTCCTGGTAATTGTAGCTAGCTAGCTAGCTAGCTAAGATCAGCTAACCTGCCACAATTAAGAATTAAAGGAATTAAGAAAAAAATATTTGTAATATACTGTAAATGTTTGTTATTGTCTTTGTTGGTTTTAGCTTCATAGCTAACATTAACAAATCTGACAGGATTTCTGAAAAGGATTTTAAGCCATATTTATGGATCTACACTGCTAATGCTAAACAGCTAGCCAATATGAGCAATACAAAAGCTTTACACAATTTTTTTGTGAGGAATAGTAAGTCATATTAATTGATTAATCGTCATAATCTTAAATTAACCTAGTTCGAAGAAAAAAAAATAATACAAAAAAAAAAAGAAAGCAACATTCAGGTGTTCTGGCTGCTTCAGAATTTCTATATAATTTCTCATTGTGTGAAACTGATCTGTACTGGATTCTTGATTATTATAATAATTAATTATTTTCTGTTTCTATTCCTGGTCAGGGAGGTTTCCATGGAGATGCTATAAAATTTTTATTTTAGCATCACACTTCTCTCATACAACCTACTTGGCAAACAAAGTAAAAACAAACAAACAAACAAACAAAAAAATTAAAAAGACATTTTTGCCAATTAGGGCTGCAAGACTTCATCAAAAAGTCACATTGTGATTGCGATTTATAGTGCAAAATATAACTATTAAATGTACCACTTACTATTTAAATATATTAATACAAGAGTTATTTCTGACGAAGCAATCTGATTGGACAAGAGTTGTCAATTCTACAGTCGTCAATTACACTGTCCGTTGCAGTATTTGTGAAAGTAAGTCTGTATAGTCCGCCATACTGAGGAGAGAACAGTTGCCTGCCAAAAAAACTCAAACCAGTCACAGAAGCACTTTCAGCAAGAACACATCTGATAACATTGTCATCTAAAAAACACTTTGACTCCTTAATAACTGCTTCTAAGTCATTCCAAAATTTCATTGTTTTTTTTTTTCTAGCTACAATGCTAGCTAGCTCCTAACATAGTGCTGATTTTCAAATCTCTCTCAAACCCATGATCACAGGCCATGAATGTGACAAACATACTTGTGTGTGTGTGAGACAATGGATTGTACATCCTATTTAGTGCAGTAATTTCAATTTAACACTAGTTGGGAATCAACCCGAAATTAACAGAGGTAATATTCCAAAGCAGAATAAGTGGAAATATAAAAAGAAACTTATGAGATTAATCGAAAAGATTAATGGAAATATGTGTGTTTGCAGAGCAAAATAACTGATTACATAAAGAAACAAATCCTAATCTGTCGATAACAAATGGCAGAACTGTTGTATAAAAGAAATCATCACGGTTGTGATATATCCAACACAACAGCACTCTCTCTCATGTGATATTGCTTAAGTACCTAGACTATCAGCAAATATCGTGACTAATTTTCTCATTAAGAGGAGATTTTTCTAATATTTATTTAGCACCCTAAAGTTAAAATATTTAAAAAATATAAATTAGTGACACATTCTACAGAAACTAATGATTGTGCATATACAGTACCTGTATAGACTGTAATTAATTGCAGCCTTTTGTGATTAGATAAATGCACAGGTCTATATCCTGTTCCTGATTTTTATGTGATTAAGTGAGCAGAAATAAGGTTATTGTAAGCGGATATAAAGTATGTGTCTTTTTTTTTTACAAACTCTCAAACATGTTTTGTATAATTTTATATGCTACAATGAGCGATCATAATGCCTTGATTACCCTCCAGTATACCTTTCTTTTTTTTTTCTGGAACAAATCAGTCATCATATATTAATGACTCCATAAACTACAGTATAACACGTGTGCTTCAAGATCCGAGTCAGATAATGACTACCTCAATACTGAATATAATATCTGCCTTTGTATTCCCACCCTGTCTGCACTGTTACTCATACAGGAGGGTCAAACAGTGATACGGATTAGCTCCTGCTGATAGGATCTTGTGATGAGATGGAATTATCGTCTCTGTACACATAACCTTGACAAAGTGAAAACGAGATGCTTTTTTTTATTATTTTTTTTTTTATGACAACGTTACACAATGTTATATGTTGCATTTAAAAAGGTTATTCTTCCAAACATGTACACAGTAATGACAGAAACTGAGTTCAGGTCAATTTTAAAGAGCTACGCCATTCTGTCAAAGCAGCTTAGATAGAAATCTGGATGACGGGTAGATTTAGATCCATAAAAGGTTCCATATTTTACTACTTATTAAGGTCTCAGTGCTTGTGCAAAGTGTTTCTGTTAAGGATTTATCTGTAATAATACTCAGATTATGCAGCTTTCATAACTCAACCCCCCTTTATTTCACTCCTCCTCCAAATGTGCGGTTCAGAAGATCCCAGGTTCAAACCTCACAACCACCAAGTTGCCACTGTTGGGCCATTGAGCAAGGCCCATGACCCTCAATTGCTCAGATGTAATGAGATAAAAATGTACGTCGCTCTGGATAAGGGCATCTGCCAAAATGCCTAGATGTACTGGAGACTTATTTGCATGCCTAAAATTACAAAAGATTTTTCAAAATATGTCAGCTTTAATGCTCTCTTTAATGCTGACTGACTGTTTACTGAGGATGTAAACACAACGTGCTACATTAAAAACTTTCTTAGGAGAAGATAATGATCATAAAATTGTCCTTTTCCCTTTAGATGCTTTCATACAGATTAAGCCCATGGCATACTGACAGCTCAGATAACTTGACATTCCAGACATTCTACAAGTTTCCTGACTGTACCTATTAAGGGGTCATAAAAAAAACCCCTCAACACTGTAATAAAGACAAATTTAAGCTGATAAAAATATCTCTTTGTCTAAATTCTCCGCTGATTGAACTCTGTACTTAGTAACCAGCCTGTTGACCGTTTGTTCGTCTCAATGAGGATTGGCACACATGAGCAGAGAGTCTGGACAAGCAGTCACCTATTCCGCTGCCTCACTTCCTATACCAACTGAAGAAAAAAAAAAAAGCTCTAAGGGAAATGTTTCAGCACTTTGGCCTGAATTGAAAACACAGCATTTTCTATGTAGCCAGACATGAAAGGCACCAAACAAGAAGCTCAGCACAACATTCTCTTCTCATCTTTACCCTAAACTTTTCTCATGTGATGGGCAAAAGAAATAATATTGCATGAATATAATTGTGAACATACCGCAAAGAAATATTTTAATGATAATGTTTTTGAATGTAAAAAATATTATAGCAGCTGTAAATCACCACTTATTATATTACTCTTGAAGTTAATGAGGTTTTTAAAAAAGGGGAGGGGGGGGATGGGGGGGGGCTTTTCATTTTCAAGTGAAACCAGATTGTGTAAAGTCCTGATGACTTTCCTGTGGTGGAAAACACTGCTAGCAATGAAGATCCTAAGATTTCCTGGAATATGGCAGTATGTTGAGCCTAGACCTGAGCAACTAAAGCAAACCCAGATGAAAACACTGCCTCCAAAGGTTTGTACAGAGGCTGGATGATGGGTGCATCGCTTTATGTGCTTCCCTTTTTACCCTGACGCGCACATCACTCAGGAATAGGGTCAATCTGGACTCATCAGACCGCATGGCCTTTTTCTACTGCTTCAAAATCCACACGGTCCAGGATTTAATAATGTTCTTAACCCAATTCTAATCTTTTTAAATCTCAGTTTCAGTTTACAGTACTTGGTGCTGGCCAATAATCTGACCCTCCTGAAGGGGGTGATTCTATTTATTTATTTATTTATTTTTGCGCCAGACATTGTATAAACAATGGTGTATTATACTGAGCGCATTAACATAAACCTGCTGTTATAGAAAATGAATCCCCACCATACATACCATTTTAAACTTCTTAAAAGAACTCTTTACACAAGCGCATATAAGCCTCTTTTTATTATTCCTTTGCTTTCAGGAGTTGCCCTTGAACGGGCAGTTAAACATTCCTGCAATTCCTTCTCACGTCCCTGCTTGGCTTTCACATAGACTCACGTCAACCTGGCAGCATAGCATGAGGACGCAGTAAAAAAAACAAAACAAAAAAAAAAACATGTGACATAATCTATCTTTGGTCCACTGTCATTTTGGGAAGTGTGTGTTTATGAACAGAGGGGCTGAACTTGCAATAAGCCGTGTCGCAAACATACACACATCGGTTCTCCCTGGCTGGAGACTATCGCATAAAATGAGGCCCGTCTTGGAGGTCATCGAGGCTGCAGGAGGAGGCAGGGATTACTTTTTAACTTGGCGATGAGATGAGAAACTTGGAACGGTCGTTGGAGTTTTCGGTTATTACTGTCAAAGGAAAAGAACACTCTCTTGCTTGGGTGTAAAATAAAGACATGCCAAGTAAAGCATGTGGAATGTTCGATACAAAGAAGGACATATGACTGATCTAATCAAGTCATCACAAGTAATCAACTCGGAGTGAATGACTATTGTATTCTCGACCACTATATTGATAATCTTGTTATCAAAGACGCACCAGGAATTTCATTAACAGGTTGTTTTGTTCTCGTCTGGTCCCTTTTTTTGCCTCTTTTTTAAAAAATTTTTATTGAAAGACCTCCAGCGCTGACTCAGCTGCCTCCCACTCACATTCCCCATGACATCCACGAATATTCAAGTGACCATCTGTTTGCTCAACACCACTTTTGTGCAACACCCAAACTAAAATATTCCTTGTAAGAGAGGGCGTGTGTGTGTGTGTGTGTGTGTGTGTGTGTGTGTGTGTGTGTGTGTGTGTGTGCGCGCGCGTGTGTGCGTGTGTGTGTGTGTGTGTGCATGCGTGAGAGAGTTCGTCTGAGAGCGCAGGCTACAATTTGAAAAACCACCCCTCTTAAGAACAACAGTTATTTTCAAACTGTATCATAGTCTCGCCCTGTTTTTACACCTGAACAATGCACTCATGGGGTTTACGGACTAGTTTGGGAAGATGATATTAAATAAACATTTTGTGTGGATGATGTTTTCCATGAGAACTGTTGCATATGTTTGTTTTTTTTTTTTTTTTTATATGGTCTTGCCCGTTTTTTACTTAAATCTGCCTTCCCACTAAATCCGAGGCGTATTCCTTTTTAAAACTGCATTCCACTTAAAAACAAGCTATATTTACACTTACCATATTTTTTGTCACTGATAGGATTTGTAATTTGGCCAAACATGGCTATA
The DNA here is from genome assembly GCA_013621035.1 of Clarias magur. Classification (NCBI taxonomy): domain Eukaryota; kingdom Metazoa; phylum Chordata; class Actinopteri; order Siluriformes; family Clariidae; genus Clarias; species Clarias magur. The sequence continues at coordinate 1,385,113 of QNUK01000162.1, forward strand.
TTTGTTCCAGTTCTAAGGACTCCAATCTAAGCCCAAAGGAATATATTTCAAGCATCAACATCTCAACAAATGTCTTAAGGAAAAAAATCAGTTCAGTTACGTATCAACTCTTACGCGTCTTAGGTGTGACAGTTTATGTACGACTCCAAAACGTATTGAGTTTTCGTTGACATATTTTAGTATTTGTACTTATAATGAGTTGCAGTTCCTCTATGTTCCTACAGGTGGAGTGTGCTAAACGATTCACACATTAGCATGCATCACAGCAGTCTGTGTGGTAGAAACGAATTATTTACTTTAGAATTGTATCTGAAAAAAATCTGAAAAGAACATCAAAACTATCTTCAGATGTTAATAAAATTGTGATACTTACAGAATCGCAATACAAATGGAATCAACACCTAGGTACCGTGATAATATCGTATCAGATGCTCCCTACTATACAGCTACAATGTGAGCAAAAAATCCATATTCTAGACAAATTCTGACATATATAGAGACAAAACCCTTGTCCTGTACATATCGTCCCACTCCAAGGCTCCATTTAAAAAGCTATTGAAGCTACATCTGTGATTGATCTGTTCCGGTGATGACGATAATGGCAGAATGTTCTTTGTTTTTTTTTTTGTTTTGTTTTTTTACAGATTTTCCTGGTAGATCTCACGGAGGCACCAAGCCGAGAAGGTCATCTCAGATGTCTCTTTCCCCAACCCAGATTCCAGACTTTCCCAAGCCATCTGTTGATATAATTTCTCTAGAGGGGCCTGGGTTTGCACCGAGGTCTCTGACCAGTGGGACATGCTTTATACGGTGCTAGTGGGAATTGTAAGATGCCCAAATCTCTCGATTCAAAGAAGCAGCAGGTCATTCCTGATTCTGCCGTATACTGCCGAGCTCCTCACCCTCTCATGAAGATCGATACAATATAAGCTGAAACATGTAACCCTGCAGTAGAAACCTCATTTCCTCCAATTACCAATTAATTATTTCGGTCACTACTTTAAAAAAAAAAAGCTTGTGACTATAGGTGAGGATAGACATGGACAGCGGGGCAAACGGGACGCTTTGTAGGCAACTGAGTATTGGATCCTGTACAGCTGACCTGACACATTATGGAACAATGGGCTGCATACAAACAAGTTATATTTAAGCAATATGACACGAGATGGAGTGCTGCTGTGCTGGATATCAGCACTCTGTGATACAACCCAGAAAAACCGCGCAACCATGAGTGTGATATTGATTTTATAAAACAGTGCCAAAAATCATTAATCATCAACAAATTTGTTTTGGATTTGTTTGTGTATTTAACCAGTTATTTTGCTCCGCCAACACATATCCTTCCACGCCTGGCAGAACTAACTAGCCAAGAATGTGGTTTTTGGCAGGTAGCTGCTCTATTCTCAGTATAGAGAACCAAACCAACCTGGCTTCACGCATGCTGCGACCGACAGTTATTGTAATAAAAGACTGTTGAACATCTGGGACGCCGAGTGATACTTATGATTAAAGGTCCCAGTGCTCTTACCGTCTATTATCACCATTCATGGAATGCGTCTCGTCCAGTCAGATCGCTCCGTCAGAACTAACCCTCGGACAATTCCTTTTCATCGCGCCGAGCGACACAACATCACTTAAACCGGATAATCGATCTACTCCCTCAGAGCTCTACTAATAAACTTCTAAGATGTGTAGTTCTAATGTGCGCTATCTCCAAATGAGTAAATGTTGTGTGTGTGCGTGCGTGTGTGTGTGTAAAGACATGTCTGGCCGAGCACGTATTATCTGCATCTCTGAATCTGGCGTCAAATCAAAGAGCACGGATCTACTCTGTGGAGGCGAGTTCCTCGTAATCGTCCCTCGAGTTGAAATTCCAGCGAGATTTCCAGAGAGTCTTTGTAGGCTGCATGGGGTGCATGCGTTATGGGGGAGGTTAGGGAAAAGTTTCCACTGTCTACACGTTCACAATAACTTAAAAGAGCGGGCAAAAGTGCTATAATCTGGTTAAAATGTTCTCAGCTCCAAACGTATTGGCACCATTCATGTGAAGGATACGAGCAAAAAATTAATTGACGCAATATTTTTATCATCACATCTCCAAAGTACTTTTTTTTTTTTTATTGCAGGATTAATTAGAAAAAAAAATAATTCCCTCTCTCCCTTATAGGTCTAAGCGCTCTGTCTAGGAGATTGTAGAGTTTCTAGCTCGTACAGGTTTTACAGCTTTCGTTCCTGATTTACGCAAGATCTTTTTCAACGGCTACTTCTAGAGAAATGAAGTGCTGTTTTGAAGAGATTTTCCCCAAAACGGCTGCATGACTTTAGCCCTCCATATGGTAACGACGTCAATCTTATCAGACTTAAGGATAACTGCAATACTTCAACTGATGCTGAGACAACATGCGTAGTGATATGAGTGCAGACGGATAGTCATTTGCATAGCTTTCATCGGAAAGACAAGTTCAGAGCTCAGTATTCTACCTGAACAGAGCATTAAAGGAGAACACAGATGCTTTCATTATGTCTCGTAGCACGGCTAAGTGGGACAAAGCATGCTTTTGTTTAGTGGCAAATAAGTAGATATCAAACAGCTAGACAGGAGAGTGCATGAGTGTAATGAAATAATACCTAAAAGAAAAAAAGAAAAAGAAAAAAAAAAAAACAAGTCAGAATAAACTGAGTCATGGAGTCAATTCTCAATCCGTCATCTCCTGTCTCTCATCTGTCATCTTCTCGCAAAAGACAAGCAGAGGTCAAGGATGAGCAGGGGAAATGTGCAGGAGTCAGCGAAATGTTCGAGCGGTGAGCATCTAGAGCCAGACCATGGAGAGATTGATCATTCTCAGCTCTTCGAATGGATTTGAGCTAAATATAGAATTCTTCTACAAGAATGTGGGGGTAAAAAAAAAAAAAAACTCCTGATGTTAGAGGAAGGTTGATTAGGTCTGATGCCAAGTCGCATGTTTCCCACAACCAGCTTTTTATACTGTTTATTATCAAACAGGGTTGAAATCGATGGTGCTGATAATACGGAAAGAGTCCATTAACAATAAAATGATCATCACCTGATTTTAGAAATTACCCGATTATTCAAACTGCATGTTTTTCGAGACTGGATGAGCTGAAACAGGGGGTGGGAAGGTGGGGGTCAGCGGGACTCGTCCTACTGGTTATCATTCCAAAATACAGTGGAACAGTGGAACCTCGGATTGTGAGTAACGTGGTTTACAAGTGTTCCGCAAACCAAGCAAAGGTTTTTAAAAAATTTTTAATCGGAAACCAAGCAAGTATTAGTTTACGAGTGCCAAGTATCATGTATCACACATGCGACTCTTATTTTGACACCAAGTGGCAAGCGTTCAAAAACTGAGCCAATGATTTTTCTTTCTCTTGCGCTGCGGAATTATGGGTAATCCTATGTGTGTACGCGCACGTAATTTAACACTGTGCCCTACAAACACCGACACACACACATACACACACACACAAACTCTCCCCGGCTGCACACACACACTTTCTTTACACAGAAAAAAAGCATAAACGGAAACACTTATCTGTGTGAATTTATTTTTTTTGTTTTTTAATATTAAGTGCAGGTTAATTAGTTTTATTTTTACTTTATATATTGTATAAATTATTTTTATGTATTTAATGTTTTGGGCTGTAGATCGAATCATTTGAGTTTTCATTATTTCTTATGGGAAAATTCTATTTGGTTTACGAGTGTTTTGGAATATGAGGCCGCTTCTGGAACGAATTATGCTCGTAATCCAAGGTTCCACTGTATCGAAAGCAGATCTTTAACTATAACGGTTAAGCCATTCGAATTGTTAACATTAGTCATGAGCGATCCGCAAATCAAATTAGAATACATTTGGAACCAATTGGTCTCAGATTACGTCATGTCAAGTAAGCTTTCATTGTCATTTTGACCATACGCGGTTCAGTTCACAATGAAACGAAACAATGTTCGTCCTGGACCGAGGTGCTACATTACATTCAACATATATTAACAAAACTCGCTAAGAATTATACAAAAAGACAAAAAAAAAGACAAGAAGACAAAAAGACAACAAGTCTCAGGTCTCACTGACAAAAGCCAAGGGTTCACTAATCAGATCTATGGAATCACCAATCACAATCTGGGGTTCACCAATCAGAACACAAGACTTCACCAATCAGGTCCATGAGAACCCGAAGGCTTCCAATCACAAGTCAATGTTTTCGAAGTAGGACCTGAGCTGGAATGGTTTGCTCTAATGTAGTCTAATGTACGTGGTTTTTGATGATAAGGGCACAAAGGACTGGCTCATATTCCAGGGAACTTCATGTCCAAGGCATGGTATACTCTGGATAAGGTGACCGCACATCACTAGGCACAAGCACACACTCAAAATCACAAACACAAACTGGACTGTAGAAGGACACCGGGGTACTCCGAGAAAACCGAACAAGCACAGAATGGACATTAAAACTCCACACACATGGACCGGTGATGAGATTCGAGCCCCCAACCTGGCGATACGAGGCTCAGCGCTATCTCAATGCACTCACATCTGACATCACGATCTGTATCCGTATTACCTGAAACTAGCCGGGTTTTCAATGCTGAACTGGATTCAGTTAAAACAAGTAAAAAATAAATAAATAAATAATCAGCAACTGTTTTCCAACCAGAGAAAGAATCGCAGTCTTTTAAAGCTACCGTGTGGATTTAGAACAGAGCAATAGTGAATAATCTTGAGAATAATTACAAGGGGCTGCCACACCGCTGGAGATGTGTCCACCCTCTGGTGACGCTAGTGTGTGATTTAGGCTGCCAGGGAGAGACAGTGGTGATGAGTAGGGCTGTGTCTGAGCACTGAGTGGAAAGTTTAGCTCTTTTTTCGGTGATAATTAAAAGCAGCAGGGAGTGATAGAAGAGAAGCGAGAGTCACGCACGCAAACCTCCGCTCCGCTCTGAGTAAACGACTGGAGGAAAGAAAAGGCTTAAAATAATGATTTCTGGTTTTTGGAAATGACTGCTTATATTTTTTAGCTGCAAACATTAATAATATACTGCTCAAAAAAAGCGGGGGAAAAAACGCACATTTGACTCGACTTGAACCATCGAAAAATATGAGCGGCGTATATGTATTTGAATTCATCATTATATACTATAGTTTTCTAATTACAGTATTAATACAGTAAGTAAGGAATAAACCATGACTTGGCATCCTAGGTGCTCTAATATTTTACCTTTACTTTCCCTTCCTAAAGAACCCTGTACCTCCAACTCTTACTCATTCATCATCGCGGTCTCGGCCTGGGCCTATCCCAGGAGACTTTGGGCACGAGGTGGGTGAGGTTTGGCACCCTGGACCGGGTGCCAATTCATCATAGGGCACACACTGTCGAGTTATCTGGGAAATTCAACGTCTGCTTCAAACTGGCTTGAAAAATCCATTAGCTTTTTAGCTACAGGGGACACGAGGATCAACTCTGCGATCACTGTTTAATTCTTTTAAATGACTGACAGCTTTGCAGGTTACACAGCAATTGTTCAAAGTGGATTCAACTAAGAGAGGTCCATCACCTTAAATGAAAAACCACAAAAAAAAAAAGCTACATCACTACTTCTGATAAAGATTACTTACTCATCGTCTATACCGCTTAATCCTGTATTCAGCGTCGAGGGGGGCCTGGAGCCTATCCCAGGAGACTCAGGGCACATGGCAGGATGCCAATCCATCGCAGGACACACACACACACACACACATACAGTACACACACTACGGCCAATTCTGGAACGTCAATTAACCTACATGTCTTTGCACGGGGAGAACCTGCAAACTCCATGCACACAGAAACAGGAATCGAACCCGGATCCTGGAGGTGCAAGGCGACAGTGCTAACCACTACACCACCGTGCCGCCCTGATAAACGTTTAGTTAAATAACAAACAACAAAAACATTTAAGTAAGCTTAACACATTTTAACACTATTCCATGAACTGTTTAGCAAAAATGTACAGCAAACAGACAGAACATGCAAACTCCATGTCCCCAAGGCAGGAATCGAACCCGGAACCTGATGGTGCTGACGGCAACCACTAAGCCATTGTGCCGCCTCTACACTACATCCAACCCCATACAAGTTATTAATAAATGCCATGCTATACTTGTTCCACATTTCCAGCTGCATTTCTTCTTGTTGAACATCCATGAAACAAATGCCCTCTCTTACAAAGTTTCGGTTTCAGAGACCTTAAATAAATTGTGCTAGAATGTTTCCACCAATGTATCATGTACTTCTCCTCAAATAACAGAGCAGCTACACTAATCCTTATTGTACGTGACCCGTCTCTCCTGAGAGCTGGCACCTCCAGCCAACTCCGTACAAACTGAACCCAGACTGAACCCGTCCGTGGCCTCGTTCCTGCGTTAGTGTGAAAATTCCCCCGAACAATGAGTAGCGGGAGAAATCTGTCCGCCTGGGAAGGAGACGGTAATTCAGGCTGAGCCTGTAATCATACGATAGGTGCCGATACACTTGCCTGGAAGGCCTGAAGCTGAGGAAGTTATGCGTGGCATGCAGACACTGGAGAAACATTCTGGAGGAGACTAACAATTAAACCTGTAACTCTTTCAGGGACTTCAGAGCTTCCTGAGCGAACAGCAAAGCAGAGCCATCTGTCAGAAGGAGCGAGACGACAGGTAGCCATCTGGACCGGCTCGCGCTCAGCAGGGGTCGTGGAACACGCCGGGGCCAGAACCTCAGCAAGGCATCGAGGACGGGAAAAAGTACAAATGTAATGTCTTTTCACTTTATTTCCTCACAAACACTATTCGGGAGCAATAGTCCAGCCAGGCGCTCAAATTTCTTACACCGTGACGTTTAATTTCCATTCGCCATTAAGTCGCTCGCAAGCTTTTCCCCAAGTTCAGCGTCGTCATGTGACCTTCCAGGGAAAACCTGATTCATTAATTTTTTTATTCGCCATATGTCGCAGTTTATTCACATCAGAAAAACGGGGTATTTTGAGGACGCCATCATTTTAAAGGGCTACAAATAATATAATACAATGATGCACACATACATTTGCTTTGCTTTCAAAAAGGGTTAGCGATATAAATTAGCCTTTATTTGGTCACATATACATTACAGCACAGTGAAATTCCTTCTTCGCATATCCCAGTGTAACTGGGGTCAGAGCGCAGGGTCAGCCATGATACAGCACCCCTGGAGCAGTTAGGATTAAGGGCCTTGCTCAAGGGCCCAACAATGGCAACCTGGCTGAGCTGGGAATTGAACCGCCGATCTTCCGACCAGTAACTCGGTGCCTTAGCCCTCTGAGCCACCACTGCCCCCAGAGACAACTACGTTAAATGCTGGGACATGTCCAGATTACAGATGTGACTCCCGAACATGTGCCTTGGAGGTCAGGATTGTACTGGGGGTATGGCGTAAACTCCCAGCCGAGCGCCTGGCTGTTTCTTCAACTAAAGGGAACAAAGGAGTTCCTGGGAGGCCAGCGTTTCAGACGCATCATGGTTTCATTTTTACCTTGATGGTGCCCGAGCATTAGTGACACACTGGGATCAATGCATTTCCTGTAGCAGAGGGGATTTACTCTGTTTACGCTGTTATTCTGTGCACTCAGAAATCCCGGTTTGACTTGAACATCCCTAGTAGAGTAGAAATAAACATTTTAAAAAGCTGAGGTGAGGTTCACCTACAGGAAGTAAAAAAATAATAATAATATCAATAAAAAATAAAAATAAAAATCTAATGCCAATTTCAGAAGCCCTTTAAGGCACATTTAAGACGTACTATAACCAAACATACATATACCTGATGTGAATATTTAAATGTATTTTTATACATACATACTGTACATACATTTTGTAGCTCTGATAGAAACTGATAGTTTAAAAATAAATAAATAAATTAATTAATTAATTAATTAATTCTAGTTACACTGCCATACAGAAATCGCGAATAGACGATTTAATCATTTAACTGTGACTGTGTTTTTCCTCCTGGGTTCACAGATCTAAGCTCCAGCTCTACAGGGAGACGTCACACCGCTGGGGAAATTTGGCCAATTAGTAAAGAAAATCCCTCCTTATCCAGTCATCTGAGACGGTCAATTCTACAATGCACTAGAGAGAGAGAGAGAGAAAAAACGAAACAAAACAAAAAAACTTTTCTCTGTCTATTACTGATATGAAGGTGACCTTTGACACAAATGGACTAGTTGTATGTGTGTGTGTGTGTGTGTGTGTGTGTGTGTGTGTGTGTGTGTGTGTGTGTGTAATAATAGACAGTTTCTCTTTATGCTCACTTCCTACGCCAATTCTTTTTACAGAAAGACAAGACAACGGATGCTGATGATATTTTGATCAATATGAAATGCTCATTGATTCATCACAATCTGTTGGGACATTTAGTAATAAACCTTGTTTGTCCTGAAGACTTTCACTTCCCATCACTGGTAACAAATGATTCAGTCAGGTTTTGTTCCGGGTCAGACGCGCACCTTGTCCATGCACAGGTTGTTATTATACTGTAGTAAAGATCATGTGTTAGAACGAGCAATTAATTAATTCTGACCAATCACAATCCAGGATTCCCGAAAAGCTGACGAACTATAAGAAGAGAATAAATACTGTACAAGCAAAGTCAGGAGATTCTTGAGAGATTTAATGACGAAATGTCGATACCCTTCTGACACCTCCCCCTTCAAAAAAAACAAACAAACAAACAAACAAACAAACAAAAAATAACTGAAAGGTTGGATTTTACGATGGGAGTTATAATATGAGACATGTTCAAGTCAAACTGGGATTTGTGATAAAACTCTTTGTTAACGAAGCCGTGAAACCTTTAGGACGTTTACAGAAGACTCGCAATCATTCACCGCAATCAACACCACTTGAACATTACGGGAACCCTGCTGGAAGTTCTTACAGTCCTGACCTCGCCCCAAGCCATTAAAGGAGTTCCTGGGAGTTCCCAGAGTTCCAGAGTGAAAAGGGCAGTCCGATCACGGCTCGGGCGAACTGAGAGAACTTTCTACCTTGATGGTATCCAAGAGACACAGACTGCCCATATTTAGTTTTTACTCTCATAAGTGCATTGTCATTCTCCACAATCAAAAGTCCCGGTTTGACTCGAACACCCTTTGTACGCCTCGCCGGGCAAACGGTCACACTGAGATCTATCAGGTCACAAAGGCTGTCCGTGCCTTTCACAATAGCACACACTCAAGACATTCCAGACACTGATTAACCATTTATAAGTAGCAGTAAAGCCACAGTCCGGAGCTGCATGATGTCAGCACTGCATGTTACAGTAGATGATGCCAGCACCCAATCCTATAGCACACTACAGGAAATTTGCAAATGCAAGTTAGCCTATACCACATGTCTTTGTAACCAGATGTACAGTACCTGAAGGAAACCCATCGAACGCAAGGAGAACATGCAAACTCCACGCACACAGATCGGAGACGAGATTCAAACCCCGACCAACCCTGTAGGAGCAGGACACCAGCACTGAGCCACCATGGTGCCGGTAAATCATTATAAGAAACCTAATAATAATCAGTGTTTATCACTATGGTTGTATACTGAATGTCCAGTTATAAGACACTGAGTGCACTACCTCACATCCTCAATGATTCCTTGTAGCTACACTTATTGACCTTTTCATTAGGTCTATATATATATATATATATATATATATATATAAAACAGCGTCAGCTACTGAATTATCGGTATAGACGAGCGATTAATGAGTTTAATCTCAGACTGAAAATATGAGAGACATCTAGTCTAGTGGTTGTGACCCCACAGGAAAAAGCAATAGTTTCTCTGTTTGTTCACCCACGCTAAGACCACAACAATATCGCGAGCGTTTGGCGCAGTGGAACCACAGAACGCATGAACATAAACTCGAAAACATGCTGAAAGTGCCAAGCCTTGAACATTCATGCTGTCTGTTTTTGATGTTGTTTTTCCCCAAAATGTCTGCTGCTTTGATTGAAGATAAAGTACATGCAGTATTTTAACAAAATGGTGTCACAGTTAGTGTCTGTGCATTTAGCGCTTTGAGATATTTCCCTTTGCAAACATACGAGCACTTAGTCTTCTATAACGCATGATGAAATTAAAGAATACCGAGTAAGCAACTTGAGACTCCATAATATAAAACACTCCACAGCCTCCAGGGCCTTCTGTCTTTCTTACACACTCTCCTCTTCAGCTCGCTACACTTAGGCGTAGGTCCAAGGATTGGCATGGCCATGCCCAAAGCTTGACCTTTAACCTTTTTACTGTAGATCACCGAGTTTGTCGGAGATCCAAACATGACCGAGTTGTAACCTCTTGGCAGAGCTAGCCAGATTTTCATATTGATTCTCTTGGTACTTCATGGAGTCCATGATGCCATGTAGATACCCTGGTTTTAATGAAGCCTCCAGTAGAACATCAGATGATCAGCTGACAATTGTGATCCGATGAAAGGAAACACCTTTTTTTCACTGGCATGACTTCCAAAGAGTTTGTTGGCACGAATGTGGTTTAGATACACTGGTAACCCACCACGTCCTTATAATATAGATAAATGTACAACCGCACGGGTTCGACATAGAAGCTTTGAAGATTCCCCAGTGGATGAAACCTTAATGCTTCCAGATATGAGCTTTTTCTCCAGCAGTCACTGACATTTGATGTTCGTCATATCTGGACTTTGGTGGGTGTATGGTGGGCGATTTTCCATTTAAAAACCAAAAATCGCTAGATCACTTCCAGTCAGTAACGATACACCTACAGCGAGCCCTTTATAACCGACGTACCTGCTAATGATTACAGCTACAATGTGGGCACAGCTTTTAAAGCAGCAACTCGATATTTCAAAGGAAAAATATCAATCCTCCGTGACTTGCATATCAATATTTCGAACTGTGCGAAAGATTTTACATTTTATAATGAAACTCGATGAGACATTTTTGTTTGGCCAGATCCATACATCATCACTCTCAATGCTGTTTGGCCATGTGCTGATGATAAAGGTGTGGTGGGATTTAACACTCGTTTCATAAAGACAGTGATTTTCCTCTAATACCACCATCGCAATCATCGTCTCATCGCTCGCTAACTAGCTAACTTGGGTCTCTTCCATCACTCGGTGCAACCGGGTCATACAGCTGGCTTGAATTCTGGGTCACAGAGTCTGCAACTACTGTACATCCATGCTGGATCTCGTACTGATATGAGGTTAATGTTGCTGGAAAAGGCTGAATGGGAAAGTGAAACTCGAAAATTGCGTCTTCACGTCTGAACGAGCACGTTCTGTGAAAGGCGTGACGGTAGGCGTTTTACCAGGTTGGACCTAGTAACATTTTCGGATATGTCTCGACCCTTCGTAAGTCAGAACTGCATGCAGTCAATGTTACAAATGTACGACTGACAGTTCATTGCTAAAAGTGCTTTAAACTGACATTCAGTTACAGTCAGCCCATATACATTACTGCACCGTGAAATTATTTATTATACTCATAACCCAGTTTTTTTATTTATTTTTTTTTAAGTAGGATGGGGATCAGAGTGCAGGATCAGCCATTGTACTGTAGCAGACAGGGTTAAGGGCCTTGCTCAAGGGCCAACAGCAGCAACCAGGCAGAGCTGGGGCTCGAACCATTGACCTTCAAGTTAAACAATAAATAAATAGTTCCGTCCTGGTCCTGAACACTCTTAAGTCTGGTGTTCGTGCATTAGAATTAACTTGTGTTTAATTTGTCAATAAGAGTTAACCAATAAGAATTTTAACCAATAAGAAAGTTAAAAATTATTCGGTTACATACCACAATTCTTTTGTATGGCAATTCACGTATCACCACTGACTCCGAAATCTTTTTTTTTTTTCATATATGGTGAATAGTGCGATTCCGCTATAATCCTACAGGTGGTACACTCTAAACTATTCACACATTGACACTCAGCACAGCATCCTGTGTAGCAGGAACAAATTATTTGATAAGATCCTTTAGAATTGCAACTTCTTCTTTGTCTTTCGGCTATTCGCTTTCAGGGGTCACCACAGCGAATCATCTGCCTCCGTTGATCCTATCCATCCTTGTCACTCCCAAAGAGAGCTTCAACAGCTACCTACAACTCTGCCTCCTGTCTTTTCTTCAGTGCTGCTGTCTCTAAGCTGTAGAGCATCGCTGGTCTCACCTCTGTCTTGTACATCGTTCCTTTAATTCTCGCCGATTCTCTTTAGAATTGCATCAGAATCTTTAAATCGAAGCGGGTTAAAATTGACAAACTAAATTGGCACCTACTGTGGATATCATGATCACATTGTATCGGGCGTTCCCTGATGAAAACTAATTCTTGTAACCAATCATTTCGCAGAAGGCGGGATTTATCGACCTCATACACGGGCTCTGTCCATAATATAATTGTGTTTATGTCTCGATGAAGCATGAAGGAACACTAACCCAGCATGTCATAACCTATGCCTGAAAGACAGAAAGACGTCGGTTTGACAAAGCCGTCATCAAGCTGCGTGTCCCGTGCCTGAATAGGGCTGAAGAAACCTGATATGAGATTGTTTCTGTCTTTCTGTCAAAATCTTTTGTATATACAATAACAACGTCCTGTTTTGACATCAGAGCGTCACAAAATACAGGACCTTCCATCGAATCATGTGTTTCAGGGTGGAGGTTTCCTTTAAGCTGTCTGTGTAGGGAAAATTAGAATCCATTAGAAGTGTGGAACTAGGAAGAAAGGAAGAAGACGTCCTACTTGACATCCTGTAGTGGTGGTATATACACTGTCGGAGGATAGGATGATGGGGTGATTGGGGGCGGAGTCTCTATCAAAGGGCGTGATAGAGGAGGATCATTTATAAAAATATCCTCTATATTACCTGATTAATGCATGGACCGACATGACTTATTTTTTAAACCCAATAATAATAATAATATAATAATAATAATATAATAATAATATTTGTTTAATGTTGCATGTTGCAGAAACATATATAAATAAATATATAATAAAAAATAATAATAATAAATAAGAAGAAGAATTTAAAATAATTTAATGAAGCATATAGTGGTGATAAGTGGTTTATCATCAACAACAAGCCTACTATATATTTTTTGGTATATTATATAAAGTAAAAGTATAAATCTGTGGTTGTTGTCCTTACCTTTCCTTTCCACTCCTGTGCTGTAAGATCTCCAGCCAGGTGTAGATCTGTGCTCTCTCCTCCTCCTCACACCACTCTTTATAGCACAAATATAAGATGCATAGAACTGCTCTATAAATCCTAACACAGTATAAAACAGGAGATGAAAAAAAAAAAAAAGAAAGAAAAAGAAATCACTATGTATAGCCCAGATATCCTGCTGTATGTACAGTAAGCCTTACAGAGCTCGTGCGCCCGCGCGCCCTCAGTGTGCTGGATAAAGACTGGAGCGTATCAGCCATAGTAACCCGTGTTAGTATCTAATGGGCGGGGCTTTGGCCAATGGGCAGGGATTAAAATTGTGTAGTCCAATCAGGATGCGCGTTGAGTCGGTAGTGGGCGAGGTTGGGGCGTTTTGTTGTCCAATTGTGCTCTCTGGTGACGGGAATAACCAGGAAGCCTATAAAAGTCTGGAGGTGATTTATTTCTTTCATAAAAATTGTTTTTTTAAGAGGTTTTTTTTTTTTTTTTTGTTATGTAAAACTTTCATAGTATGTGTAGAGTGTAAAGGTTTTTCCCCTCTTCTTTAAATTATTAGTAACAACTGTGTTTGGTTATTTATTTATTTATTTATTTACTTATTAATATCACTATTATTTATTATTTATTTATTTTATTTATTTATTTTTATAATTATTATCATTTGAAATCATACGTGTTGAATGTGTTTGAGCGTTATTAAAGGAATGTTTCACTCTGATGTGTACTAATTGATTAAATGTAATATTTTTAAAAAATTAAGCACTATTCTACTACAAATTGTTATTATTATTAATATTATTATTATGTATAATGTTTTTAACAATTGTCATATATTTTAAATGTAATTGATTAAGGATTAGATGATCAGCAATATAAGCAATATACTATAATAAATACATATAATAATAATAAGAAGAAGAAGAAGAAGAAGATAACTTAGTAGTAGTATAGTGAGCGCAGGGGAAGTGGATCTGTACGCTTAAATACAACAACATAAACAACAACATAAACAACAACACCACTAATAATAATAATAATAATTATTATTATTATTATTATTACTCTCGGTCACTCCCTTACTCATCATCCATAGTGCTTTATCCTATATACAGAGATAAGGAGACTTAGGACACGAGTTGGGATATACCCTGGACGACATGCCAATTCAGTACAAAGCTATTATCATTATTAGTAGTAGTAATAGTAGTAATAGTGGTAGTCAGAGTAATATTTCATTCATCTTCAGTAACCACTACTACAAAGAGTCAATCCAATACATGGTACACGCACACACACACACACAAACTTATTTAATTTAACATTAATGTTGAATATTTTTGGAAAGTTGGGGACCCTGAACGAAACCCAACTGCACACAGGGAACTTTGACAGCAATATGAGCGAATGATGCAATCAGGTACCTGAATCAATGTGGATGTGAAAAATAATCCAATTATCCCTTGATTCAGGACTAGTGAAGAAGTCCAGAGGGTGCAGGCAGATCTGATCCAAGTCCTCCTATCTGGTCAGAGCTGAAACAAAAGCCTAAGAGTCCATGTATGGTTTATGGGTTAGGATTAGGGTTAAAGGAGGTCCAGCTTCACCCTTGGACTTTTGGTCCCACAGTTGAGATCCACTGAATTATACTGTTTCCATATCACTTCATGCGTATAACACTGATATCATCACACAGCCGTTGACATTTCAGGTCTTGCTGTGATAAAGACCATCCCTACTCTTCACGAGAGTGAGCACTTAATATCAGAGCCCCAGCTGCTCTGTCGACTGTGAACTTCCCTTCTGGATAATTAGGAACAGCAGGGGGGAAAACAGCAGGGCCTGGGGTGGACTATTTGGGATTATAGGGGTGAGGAAACAATGTTGAAAGTCACATGGTAAGATGACATTCAGAAGATGAAGGTGGGTCTCATTTATTAAACTGGGTATGAAGGAATTTATCTGTACTGTATATCACATATTCATCAACATAAAAAAATAATGCAAAAGTTCATGAGCTTTATGCTGACTGAAAAGAACAAAGATTGGCATACAGAAACAGCATTGAACATAGAGTGGGTGTAAAATGATATATACATCAAAATGAATTTGAGTA
Source organism: Clarias magur (assembly GCA_013621035.1). Classification (NCBI taxonomy): domain Eukaryota; kingdom Metazoa; phylum Chordata; class Actinopteri; order Siluriformes; family Clariidae; genus Clarias; species Clarias magur. The sequence continues at coordinate 1,400,450 of QNUK01000162.1, forward strand.
GTTCACGATCACTGTTTTTTAGAAATTGAATGCAATACTGTAGGCTTGACGCTTTCTGGATATGTTCAGCTAAATAAAATTACACATGCCTTAAAACATCAATTACCTTCCATACTATTACTTAAAAAAAAAAACCTTATGTGGGTTTGTACAGAACTCTTGTCTTTTACTGTTTGCATTGTGTTTTATTATAATACACAGACATACAGTGCATCAGTTCTCAAGCCCTCCACATCTGGATGGGTTGAATGATGAACCACTGAGCTGAAATAGTGGTTAGTTTATAATATGGTAAGGGTGCAAATTAATATATTATGTTTTTTTTTTTCTTCTTTTAAACATTGAAGACACAAGACAATGCATTGAGGCTAGGTGTTTAAATTTGTAAGCCACAGGTCCTAGTCCATAGGTATCTCTTGCACAGTAGTTATTCTGTTACGGCTATGCGATAGCAAAGTTGTTGCCAAAAAAAACTGTGTAGCCGAACCCTTAACATGTTGTAAGAATATAATGCTATTGTGTGGGGATGGACAAAGTGCTGTAATATGATCACACTTGTTCTTACTTAGGATCCTATCAGTACAATGATTTTATTGTCCGAATTTCTCTTGTTGTCTCACTTGGTTTAAAATGCAATAGTCGACACGGTTATAAAAACAAATATCTGAAAGCCTAAATCATTGCATCGACACATTAATTCATGGCTATACGTCAGGAAAAAAGAACCACAATGTCACTGTTACAAAAGGAAATTCATTTCTAACTCTTTTTAAACTCCTTACATAACTGACAATAATTAGAGCTGCAAGTCTATTCTAGGTCCAGAGACAAAGCTGGGCTTATGTCTCACTGATCTCTTTTCCAATGCTGCCCTCTAGTGATACTTAAAATAATGAAAAACATTTTACCACCAGTTGAGTAAATTTGCTTCCCACCACTGGAGCGGAGTGCACTCCACTAAAAAGCAAAACAAAAAAACAAAAAACAATCCTGCATTAATTTATCCACTTATTAATTCACTTATTCATTCCTTATTCCACTTACACAATACAGGGTCTCGCCAGGCCTGGAGGAAACCCACCAAGCACACAGATCTTTCATCTGGGATAGCTCAATGGACTACGGTTTGGAAGGTCCCAGGTTCAAATCCCATGACTGCCAACTTGGCCTAGTTGGGCCCTTGAGCAAGGCCCTTAACCCTATATATTTAAATGTATAATGAAATACAAAAAAATTTAAGTCCCTCTGGATAAGGACGTCGGCCAAATGCGTAGATGTAGATCTAACGTCAGGACTCAAACCCTTGACCCTGGTGCTGCAAAGCTATAGTGCAAACCATTATGCTTCCATAAATGAAATGAGTACACATTATAACAATACACATACTCAGGTCCATATTGTACACATATGAACTTGAGTAACATCAGATTCTTAATCCATAGAGTTTAATAAGATGTTGGCCCGCCCTCTGCAGCTACAACAGCTTCACTTTTTCCAGTTCTTCCGGGAAGATTTTCACCAAACTCTCCCATCCATGTTTTTATGGACCTTGCTTTGTGCACTGGTGCGCAGTCACATTGAACTGGTGTCAGTTTGTGTTTCAGGAGTTGGGCTCAGCCCCGGAATTCTTGCCTCAGCATCCCAAGACATTTTGGACAATTTCTGTAAAAAGTGGTCTAACATCGTATTAAACCCAGTAACAGTAATATATATATATATATATTTTTTTTTTGTTGTAATTTTTGCCTTTGTGGTTAGCATTGTCGCCTCACACCTACAAGATCCGGTTTGATTCCTGCCTCGGGGTCTGTGTGCGTGGAGGATGTTCTCCCCATGGTTGGTGGGTTTCCTCAATGTACTCCGGTTTCCTCCACAGTCCAAAGACATGCAGAATAGGCTAAGTGGCATCCCCAGATTGCCTGTACGTAGTGTGGATGTTGACTGAGTGCCCTACCACAGTCGTAAAGTGAGAATAAATCCAATGTTCACCACTGGCCTCCATGGTCCTTAGTTGGACTACAGAGGTTCCTGGATAGATAGATGGATGAATG